>CM077093.1:111425205-111975205 GCA_039513925.1 Platanthera zijinensis | reverse complement strand
ACCTTAAGAAATTTAATTAAATAGAAAACAGGACCTTTAATTATTTAAAGCTGCTTTATCTGTCCCAATGCTCTTCGATATTGAGGGCTAAGGGTGGTTAGCCACTCATCGGAATGGGGACACTTACACTAGAAAGCATTAAAGAAAGCTGTAAAGAAAGCAGTAAGAAAGCAATAAATTGCAAGTCCTACTCAAACGAGTAGGACTGAAGAAAGCAGTAAATGCGAATCCCGGCTCGAGCGAGTGGGCGGGGGTAAATTTATACTCATACACACACGCACTCTACAGAAATGAAAATCACACGCACGCACTCTACAGGAAAGTAAACACACGCACGCACACAAAGTTTCCTACTCAAGTGAGTAGGAGAAAATGAAAGCAATAAAAGACAAGTCCTACTCAAACGAGTAGGCGGGAAATGAAAGCAGAGCGCCATTTAACTCTTAACGAGTAGGCGAAAATAAATGCATACGCACACACTCTACAGAAATTGAAATAAAGCAATAAAATCTAACTCATACACGCACACACACTTGCAAAAATAAGAAAAAGCAAAGTTGCTGGAAAATTAAAACGACTGCATTTCTACCGCTAGAATGCGGTAGAAATGCATAAAAAGAGAAAATAAAAATTAAACGGAGCGAAAAGTTTTGCAAATAAACGCAAAATGGAAGTTGGCGAAAAATTAAAACAAGTGCATTTCTACCGCTAGAATGCGGTAGAAATGCATAAAAAGTGAAAATAAAAATAAACTAAAGCTAAACGGGTGCGGAAAACGAAAATAAAATGGGCATTACAACGGCTAGAAAGTGCGATAAAATCCTAACTGAACGAGTTATAAAAGCTATAAAAAGATGAAAACATAAAAAGCACGAAAAAGGGAACGAAAAATTACTTAAGTTAGGGCGCAACCAAATGAGATTCATGCTAAGAAGGAGAGAAAATGAACTATTTTTATAAAATAAAATGCTATTACAAACTAAGGGAGGGGGGAGAAAATTCTCTTACATAGCATGAAATCAAAATGGGCAGCACCTCCCCTAAGGAACTTGGACCAAAAAGTGGACAAGAATTGCATACAGCAGCTGCCTTTATATAGGCAAAAAATCGGGTTGGTCACGCCCTAGGTCACGGGCGTGACAGGGGGGCGTGACAGTACTATTCATGAGCTCGATTGGTGATTTGACTGGAGGCTTGACTTCGGCTGAAAACGTGGCGGACACGGGCGTGACAAGCTTGTCACGGGCGTGACATGGGGGCGTGACCCGGACAGCTGGCATTTCGATGTCGGCAGCGTTGACGGTTGACGGAGAGTTGCGTGCCGACATCGACACGGGCGTGACGAGGCTTGGACACGGGCGTGACGGGGGCGTGTCGGGCTCGGAACATTGAAATTGTTAATTTTGCCTGCTGGTTGCGTTTGAGAGCCTGACACGCCCGTGTCGGGGGGTGACACGGGCGTGACAGGGCCGAAAAAATTATTTTCCTGAAAAATTCAGAAAATAAAAAACTAAGTTAGAAAATAAAAGATTACAAAAAAGAAACATTTTATTAAAGAAAATAAACAAAAAAAGAAGAAAATAAAGTAAAACAACAAAATAAATATACTATAAAATGGGTATATTTACAACTCATCAAATACCCCCATACTTAAGCTTTTGCTATTCCAGAGCAAAAGTTGGAGATGAACCTATAAGGAATTAAAAAGAATCCTAAATTTAACTACCGCTTGATTTAATTGTACGAAAGATCGAAATGAATTTCCGGGGTTTCGGAATTAAATCCTAAATTATGAAAATGTTATAAATAGAGGAACCATTTCAAAAATACTTCTAAACAGAAAAATAGAAAGCGAAAGTTATTTTGTTAGCTTAACAAAAATGGATTGGAATTATCGAAAAAACTTTAGCTAAAAAGAAATTGATAGGAAATAATTCAATTTAAAAATTATGCTCTCAAAAAGTTTTAAATTAATTCTAGAATCGTGAAAATTATATAAGTGGATTGGCGGATATGAAGAAGGCTTAGAATTTTTGAGGCGAGGTAATTTTTTCTCGAACCTCCATAATAATTTTTTGAATAATTAGGAAAATGAAATCTTATTTTCCTAACTTATAATTTTTCTTTCTTTCTTCATAAAAATAATGAACCCAATGTATATGTATAGGAGTAATGAATTTTATCCTCTTACTCCGTAACATATAATCTTTTTAATTATTGGGTGCCTATGTTTGCGGGATGAAATCTTATCCCCATTGACACAAGATCTTTTAAGGGTGAGTGGAGAATCATACCAAGTAAGGCATGAAAAAAAGGTGGAAGGGATGAATTTCTAAAAGAAAACTAGAGTTTAATAAAAAAAATTCGAGAGCAACCTTTTTAATTTGGACGTTCCTACGTTTCTAAAAGCATAAGTAGAAATAATATAAAATCCATGAATGTTATTTTCTAACATAAAAACGTGCTTTATTTCAAAAAATAAGAAGTGAAAATGAGAAAACAAGTTCCCTATAATAAGAAAAAGACATAAAAAAATTCTTTAAAATCTTAACCCCAGAAATTTAAGTCTATCGAGCTACAATTAATAAACGAATAGTAAATAAAGAATTAATTAAAATTCGCTTATAAATAAACTCGAAACGATTATTTTGGAGAGCAAAGAGGTTAAGAATAAGGTATTCGAATTATTTATTACAAAATTAAATTTTTTTTTTTTTTTTTTTTTTTTTTTTTTTGATTTTTATGAGTTTTTCTAATTTTTTTCATATTTTGATGTTTTTAATCATTTTTTGAAAAATTTTTTTAAAGGTTATGCAAATTTTTTTTTGAGTTTTTGAGTTATAAAATTTTTTTTTGATTTTTTAATTCTCGGAAATATTTACAAGAGGAGAGAAATTTTTACAAGATAGGAAAGAAAAGGGGAAAGAGACGAGAATATTTACAAAAATATTTACAAAGTAAAAAGGATCGCCCGCGAACAGACTCTTATTTGTGGTTGGTTCGATGAGTCGAACGTCGCGGAGCGATGTTTCATTTTTTTTTTTTTTTTTTTTTGAAATTTTATTATTAATATTTAAAGCATGAAAATATATTTTTTTGAAATTTTTAATTTTTGCAAATTTTTTGGAATTTTTATTAAGTTCTTGAAATAAAAAGACAGAAAATAGGAAACACCCCCATACTTAAGTCCAACATTGTCCCCAATGTTGCACTAAGTATGAGGAACAGGATATATATAAAAATCTAAGTAGTATGTAGAAAATTTAAAATTAAAAATAGGGGTTTAGAAATCTTCCCTAAAGCGCGTTCGGGGAAGCCCGTTAAGATAACCCTGCAAAAGTTAAAGAGAAATAGCAAAAATATAATATAAAAAACGAAAAAGAAAAATTCGGCGAAAATGGTGCGGGTGATAGGGGCGACAAGTGGGTGTGACTCGGAAGCTAACGTCTTAGCTAGGAGCGCGACCGATATGGGATCCCCTAGCGCTCACAATTGTGAAGCGCGCCGAAACGACAAAATAGATACTTAATTTAATTTTTTTTTTTTTTTTTTTGAATTTTGAAATTTTTAAGTTTATGTTTTTAGTTTTTGATTTTTTTTTTTTTTTTTTTTTTTTTTTTTTTTTTTTTTTGAAAAATAAAATGAAAAAAGAGAAAATAAGATAAAGACAAAATAAAATAAAGAAGAAAAATATAGTTTTTGAATTTTTTAATTTTTTTTTTTTTTGATGAAAAATCCTCATCATTTTTTTTTTATTTTTAAGTTTTCAAATTTTTAATTTTTATAAGTTTTTAAGTTTTGAAGTTTTTTTTTAAGTTTTTGATTTTTTAATTTTAAAATTTTGCTTTTTTTTTTTTTTTTTTTTTTTAAGTTTTTAAATTTTTATTTTGAATTTTTTTTTTAAAGTATTTATTATTAATATTAATAATGCTATTATTATTATTATTAATATAAATTTTTTTTGTTTAATCAAAAAATATATATATATATATATATATATATTTTATATATATATATATTAGTAGAAATAAAGGGTAAAATTAATAGGATTCAGGAATTCAAAATAGTAAGACGATAATTCCCCGGCAACGGCGCCAAAAACTTGATGGTTAAAACGCCGGCTCTTATTTATGTGGATGAGTGGAGGTTTTTATTTATAAAAAGAAGAGCGTTTTATTTTGTTAGAAACCGAGTTTTAACGAGAGGAGGCAAGTGCACCTATCGCGTGTAGTACAGGATATTACGGTGTGGAATATCGGGGTCGTATTGTTCTCGGGGCCGGCTTAGCTATATCTACTCTTTCCCTGAAATACCTATTATTCTACCGATAATTTTTGTTGGTTTTATATAAAAAAGGAAAATGACAAAAAAATTATATAAAAAGCATAATAATAATAAGCATAAAAAGAAAGCAGGAAAAATGCAGTAAATAGGTGCGGAAGTCCGATGACCAACTTAGCGCGACGCTATCAAAAAGCGAATTGAACTAAAGTAAACTTTTAATAAAAGGAGATCCTAATTTTCAAATTAATTAAGGCGGAGACTCGGCCGTGGAGGTTCCTTAGATATGAGCTCACCTTGGTCTAGGGATATCGCTCACCTGAACGCTAAGACTATTCGACCGATCGCTAGACCGACGAAGGATTCCTCTTAACGCCCGCATTACGCTGAGAACCCCGCTATTGGGTGGGGAACCCAATCCGGTAGAGTCGCGCGCCTCCTCTCTCGAGGTTAGCGCGGATCTCTCTTTACCCAAGGGGGATCGGTCCATACGTGCGGCCTCTCGGCGTTGCGTATGGATAACGGAAATAGTGCCCGCACATCGATATGCGGTCCTACTCGTCGTTAACCCGGGGCAAACCTTAAGAAATTTAGTTAAATAGAAAACAGGACCTTTAATTATTTAAAGCTGCTTTATCTGTCCCAATGCTCTTCGATATTGAGGGCTAAGGGTGGTTAGCCACTCATCGGAATGGGGACACTTACACTAGAAAGCATTAAAGAAAGCTGTAAAGAAAGCAGTAAGAAAGCAATAAATTGCAAGTCCTACTCAAACGAGTAGGACTGAAGAAAGCAGTAAATGCGAATCCCGGCTCGAGCGAGTGGGCGGGGTAAATTTATACTCATACACACACGCACTCTACAGAAATGAAAATCACACGCACGCACTCTACAGGAAAGTAAACACACGCACGCACACAAAGTTTCCTACTCAAGTGAGTAGGAGAAAATGAAAGCAATAAAAGACAAGTCCTACTCAAACGAGTAGGCGGGAAATGAAAGCAGAGCGCCATTTAACTCTTAACGAGTAGGCGAAAATAAATGCATACGCACACACTCTACAGAAATTGAAATAAAGCAATAAAATCTAACTCATACACGCACACACACTTGCAAAAATAAGAAAAAGCAAAGTTGCTGGAAAATTAAAACGACTGCATTTCTACCGCTAGAATGCGGTAGAAATGCATAAAAAGAGAAAATAAAAAATTAAACGGAGCGAAAAGTTTTGCAAATAAACGCAAAATGGAAGTTGGCGAAAAATTAAAACAAGTGCATTTCTACCGCTAGAATGCGGTAGAAATGCATAAAAAGTGAAAATAAAAATAAACTAAAGCTAAACGGGTGCGGAAAACGAAAATAAAATGGGCATTACAACGGCTAGAAAGTGCGATAAAATCCTAACTGAACGAGTTATAAAAGCTATAAAAAGATGAAAACATAAAAAGCACGAAAAAGGGAACGAAAAATTACTTAAGTTAGGGCGCAACCAAATGAGATTCATGCTAAGAAGGAGAGAAAATGAACTATTTTTATAAAATAAAATGCTATTACAAACTAAGGGAGGGGGAGAAAATTCTCTTACATAGCATGAAATCAAAATGGGCAGCACCTCCCCTAAGGAACTTGGACCAAAAAGTGGACAAGAATTGCATACAGCAGCTGCCTTTATATAGGCAAAAAATCGGGTTGGTCACGCCCTAGGTCACGGGCGTGACAGGGGGGCGTGACAGTACTATTCATGAGCTCGATTGGTGATTTGACTGGAGGCTTGACTTCGGCTGAAAACGTGGCGGACACGGGCGTGACAAGCTTGTCACGGGCGTGACATGGGGGCGTGACCCGGACAGCTGGCATTTCGATGTCGGCAGCGTTGACGGTTGACGGAGAGTTGCGTGCCGACATCGACACGGGCGTGACGAGGCTTGGACACGGGCGTGACGGGGGCGTGTCGGGCTCGGAACATTGAAATTGTTAATTTTGCCTGCTGGTTGCGTTTGAGAGCCTGACACGCCCGTGTCGGGGGGTGACACGGGCGTGACAGGCCGAAAAAATTATTTTCCTGAAAAATTCAGAAAATAAAAAACTAAGTTAGAAAATAAAAGATTACAAAAAAGAAACATTTTATTAAAGAAAATAAACAAAAAAAGAAGAAAATAAAGTAAAACAACAAAATAAATATACTATAAAATGGGTATATTTACAACTCATCAAATACCCCCATACTTAAGCTTTTGCTATTCCAGAGCAAAAGTTGGAGATGAACCTATAAGGAATTAAAAAGAATCCTAAATTTAACTACCGCTTGATTTAATTGTACGAAAGATCGAAATGAATTTCCGGGGTTTCGGAATTAAATCCTAAATTATGAAAATGTTATAAATAGAGGAACCATTTCAAAAAATACTTCTAAACAGAAAAATAGAAAGCGAAAGTTATTTTGTTAGCTTAACAAAAATGGATTGGAATTATCGAAAAAACTTTAGCTAAAAAGAAATTGATAGGAAATAATTCAATTTAAAAATTATGCTCTCAAAAAGTTTTAAATTAATTCTAGAATCGTGAAAATTATATAAGTGGATTGGCGGATATGAAGAAGGCTTAGAATTTTTGAGGCGAGGTAATTTTTTCTCGAACCTCCATAATAATTTTTTGAATAATTAGGAAAATGAAATCTTATTTTCCTAACTTATAATTTTTCTTTCTTTCTTCATAAAAATAATGAACCCAATGTATATGTATAGGAGTAATGAATTTTATCCTCTTACTCCGTAACATATAATCTTTTTAATTATTGGGTGCCTATGTTTGCGGGATGAAATCTTATCCCCATTGACACAAGATCTTTTAAGGGTGAGTGGAGAATCATACCAAGTAAGGCATGAAAAAAGGTGGAAGGGATGAATTTCTAAAAGAAAACTAGAGTTTAATAAAAAAAATTCGAGAGCAACCTTTTTAATTTGGACGTTCCTACGTTTCTAAAAGCATAAGTAGAAATAATATAAAATCCATGAATGTTATTTTCTAACATAAAAACGTGCTTTATTTCAAAAAATAAGAAGTGAAAATGAGAAAACAAGTTCCCTATAATAAGAAAAAGACATAAAAAAATTCTTTAAAATCTTAACCCCAGAAATTTAAGTCTATCGAGCTACAATTAATAAACGAATAGTAAATAAAGAATTAATTAAAATTCGCTTATAAATAAACTCGAAACGATTATTTTGGAGAGCAAAGAGGTTAAGAATTAAGGTATTCGAATTATTTATTACAAAATTAAATTTTTTTTTTTTTTTTTTTTTTTTTTTTTTTTGATTTTTATGAGTTTTTCTAATTTTTTTCATATTTTGATGTTTTTAATCATTTTTTGAAAAATTTTTTTAAAGGTTATGCAAATTTTTTTTTTGAGTTTTTGAGTTATAAAATTTTTTTTGATTTTTTAATTCTCGGAAATATTTACAAGAGGAGAGAAATTTTTACAAGATAGGAAAGAAAAGGGGAAAGAGACGAGAATATTTACAAAAATATTTACAAAGTAAAAAGGATCGCCCGCGAACAGACTCTTATTTGTGGTTGGTTCGATGAGTCGAACGTCGCGGAGCGATGTTTCATTTTTTTTTTTTTTTTTTTTTGAAATTTTATTATTAATATTTAAAGCATGAAAATATATTTTTTTTGAAATTTTTAATTTTTGCAAATTTTTTGGAATTTTTATTAAGTTCTTGAAATAAAAGACAGAAAATAGGAAACACCCCCATACTTAAGTCCAACATTGTCCCCAATGTTGCACTAAGTATGAGGAACAGGATATATATAAAAATCTAAGTAGTATGTAGAAAATTTAAAATTAAAATAGGGGTTTAGAAATCTTCCCTAAAGCGCGTTCGGGGAAGCCCGTTAAGATAACCCTGCAAAAGTTAAAGAGAAATAGCAAAAATATAATATAAAAAACGAAAAAGAAAAATTCGGCGAAAATGGTGCGGGTGATAGGGGCGACAAGTGGGTGTGACTCGGAAGCTAACGTCTTAGCTAGGAGCGCGACCGATATGGGATCCCCTAGCGCTCACAATTGTGAAGCGCGCCGAAACGACAAAATAGATACTTAATTTAATTTTTTTTTTTTTTTTTTTTGAATTTTGAAATTTTAAGTTTATGTTTTTAGTTTTTGATTTTTTTTTTTTTTTTTTTTTTTTTTTTTTGTTTTTTTTTTTTGAAAAATAAAATGAAAAAAGAGAAAATAAGATAAAGACAAAATAAAATAAAGAAGAAAAATATAGTTTTTGAATTTTTTAATTTTTTTTTTTTTTTGATGAAAAATCCTCATCATTTTTTTTTTATTTTTAAGTTTTCAAATTTTTAATTTTTATAAGTTTTTAAGTTTTGAAGTTTTTTTTTAAGTTTTTGATTTTTTAATTTTAAAATTTTGCTTTTTTTTTTTTTTTTTTTTTTTAAGTTTTTAAATTTTTATTTTGAATTTTTTTTTTAAAGTATTTATTATTAATATTAATAATGCTATTATTATTATTATTAATATAAATTTTTTTGTTTAATCAAAAAATATATATATATATATATATATATATTTATATATATATATATTAGTAGAAATAAAGGGTAAAATTAATAGGATTCAGGAATTCAAAATAGTAAGACGATAATTCCCCGGCAACGGCGCCAAAAACTTGATGGTTAAAACGCCGGCTCTTATTTATGTGGATGAGTGGAGGTTTTTATTTATAAAAAGAAGAGCGTTTTATTTTGTTAGAAACCGAGTTTTAACGAGAGGAGGCAAGTGCACCTATCGCGTGTAGTACAGGATATTACGGTGTGGAATATCGGGGTCGTATTGTTCTCGGGGCCGGCTTAGCTATATCTACTCTTTCCCTGAAATACCTATTATTCTACCGATAATTTTTGTTGGTTTTATATAAAAAAGGAAAATGACAAAAAAATTATATAAAAAGCATAATAATAATAAGCATAAAAAGAAAGCAGGAAAAATGCAGTAAATAGGTGCGGAAGTCCGATGACCAACTTAGCGCGACGCTATCAAAAAGCGAATTGAACTAAAGTAAACTTTTAATAAAAGGAGATCCTAATTTTCAAATTAATTAAGGCGGAGACTCGGCCGTGGAGGTTCCTTAGATATGAGCTCACCTTGGTCTAGGGATATCGCTCACCTGAACGCTAAGACTATTCGACCGATCGCTAGACCGACGAAGGATTCCTCTTAACGCCCGCATTACGCTGAGAACCCCGCTATTGGGTGGGGAACCCAATCCGGTAGAGTCGCGCGCCTCCTCTCTCGAGGGTTAGCGCGGATCTCTCTTTACCCAAGGGGGATCGGTCCATACGTGCGGCCTCTCGGCGTTGCGTATGGATAACGGAAATAGTGCCCGCACATCGATATGCGGTCCTACTCGTCGTTAACCCGGGGCAAACCTTAAGAAATTTAGTTAAATAGAAAACAGGACCTTTAATTATTTAAAGCTGCTTTATCTGTCCCAATGCTCTTCGATATTGAGGGCTAAGGGTGGTTAGCCACTCATCGGAATGGGGACACTTACACTAGAAAGCATTAAAGAAAGCTGTAAAGAAAGCAGTAAGAAAGCAATAAATTGCAAGTCCTACTCAAACGAGTAGGACTGAAGAAAGCAGTAAATGCGAATCCCGGCTCGAGCGAGTGGGCGGGGGTAAATTTATACTCATACACACACGCACTCTACAGAAATGAAAATCACACGCACGCACTCTACAGGAAAGTAAACACACGCACGCACACAAAGTTTCCTACTCAAGTGAGTAGGAGAAAATGAAAGCAATAAAAGACAAGTCCTACTCAAACGAGTAGGCGGGAAATGAAAGCAGAGCGCCATTTAACTCTTAACGAGTAGGCGAAAATAAATGCATACGCACACACTCTACAGAAATTGAAATAAAGCAATAAAATCTAACTCATACACGCACACACACTTGCAAAAATAAGAAAAAGCAAAGTTGCTGGAAAATTAAAACGACTGCATTTCTACCGCTAGAATGCGGTAGAAATGCATAAAAAGAGAAAATAAAAATTAAACGGAGCGAAAAGTTTTGCAAATAAACGCAAAATGGAAGTTGGCGAAAAATTAAAACAAGTGCATTTCTACCGCTAGAATGCGGTAGAAATGCATAAAAAGTGAAAATAAAAATAAACTAAAGCTAAACGGGTGCGGAAAACGAAAATAAAATGGGCATTACAACGGCTAGAAAGTGCGATAAAATCCTAACTGAACGAGTTATAAAAGCTATAAAAAGATGAAAACATAAAAAGCACGAAAAAGGGAACGAAAAATTACTTAAGTTAGGGCGCAACCAAATGAGATTCATGCTAAGAAGGAGAGAAAATGAACTATTTTTATAAAATAAAATGCTATTACAAACTAAGGGAGGGGGGAGAAAATTCTCTTACATAGCATGAAATCAAAATGGGCAGCACCTCCCCTAAGGAACTTGGACCAAAAAGTGGACAAGAATTGCATACAGCAGCTGCCTTTATATAGGCAAAAAATCGGTTGGTCACGCCCTAGGTCACGGGCGTGACAGGGGGGCGTGACAGTACATTCATGAGCTCGATTGGTGATTTGACTGGAGGCTTGACTTCGGCTGAAAACGTGGCGGACACGGGCGTGACAAGCTTGTCACGGGCGTGACATGGGGGCGTGACCCGGACAGCTGGCATTTCGATGTCGGCAGCGTTGACGGTTGACGGAGAGTTGCGTGCCGACATCGACACGGGCGTGACGAGGCTTGGACACGGGCGTGACGGGGGCGTGTCGGGCTCGGAACATTGAAATTGTTAATTTTGCCTGCTGGTTGCGTTTGAGAGCCTGACACGCCCGTGTCGGGGGGTGACACGGGCGTGACAGGGCCGAAAAAATTATTTTCCCTGAAAAATTCAGAAAATAAAAAACTAAGTTAGAAAATAAAAGATTACAAAAAAGAAACATTTTATTAAAGAAAATAAACAAAAAAAGAAGAAAATAAAGTAAAACAACAAAATAAATATACTATAAAATGGGTATATTTACAACTCATCAGTTGTGAATCATTTCTTTCCAGTGCAGACTCAATTTTGGTATCCGCTCAGTCCGCCGGTTTTCACTGGGTTGATCGCACAGTTTTTGTGACCCTGTGAGGAAAGCAATGCTATATGTACCTGCCCGCTTGGTCACCTAAGTTGTGGATCATTTCTAGGTTCATACATTATTGATCGTTTTCAGTCCGTAAAGCTTGATCTATCAGGCCACAAAGATACTTGGGTTATGTGGTTTTGAGTTTTTGTGACCCTGTGAGTAAAGTAATGGGCACAGAGCACACATGCCTGCTTGGTCACTTAAGACTGCAACCCATCTTTCTATGCTCGCAAAGTTTATCTATAATTTTCTCTCAGTACGCAACATCTACAATCTATCTTTTCTTAGCTCGCAAAAGTTTATCATCAGAATCATGGTTTTGAAATAGCGGACTGGAATTGGTATTCGCCAAAGTCCACGTCAACTCGACAATATCCATATCTTTTTGGCGAGCTGGAAAATCATATTCATATCATGTTCAAGATATTACGACGAGGTACAACTAAATCGTTTTCCTGCTGTTATATAACCTTGGCGGGCTGTAAAATCAATTGTTGCGGCCTAGATTATTATTAATCTTGGTTATCTTCGAGTTAAGCTTATCTCTAAGATGGCGTCCTAGAATCTAAATGGCGCAGACAGGTTTTCACTAAACTACAATGGCGATCATTGATCATGCACATTTCAGACCGTTGAAATACAAGAAATGAATAATGAAAATAGTAGAAGACGCGAGTTGATCAAAATATTCTTTATATTTAATCAAGTCAAATTTACAACTTTTGAAAATTTGGCGGACTCTAAAGCGAGTCCGCCACTTCCTTACAAAAAAACAAAATATATCTTTTCACTTCATAGATCTGTTGCGCTTCTTTTCCACAGGAGGAGCGTCTGTACTTGATCCATCAATGTTGACATCAGGAGAATAGCCCTCTAAGCTGCTTCCACTACCATTGGAGCTCTCATTGTCCATGAAGTCACTATGTGGGTTCCTGTCATCAGAGCTAGTAGAAGAGGTCGACTCAGTGGACTGACTTTCCCTCCACTAACTTGAACCAACATCTTTAGTGGCTTCATCTTCGGCTGTGCCTTCTTCTCCTTCTTCTTCCTCTTCATCCTAATCGTTAAGTACTTTTCCTTTTGCAGCTCGCTATAGCGCCGCGACCTGGTCCTCCAGCTCAGAGAAGAGCTGGACAAAAGGCACTCCTTCCATAACATCCTTCGCGAATCCTCCTTCAATGAACCGCCGGATAGTGATCTCGATGCTTTCCTTCACATAAGGAAACATGGCGTCTAGGAAGCTACGATTCCCAAGGTCGTACGTGGTCTGCAGAAAAGCAAATCAAGTCAGGTCACCGCGGACTTAATATGGAGACCGCTGTGAATACAAAGCTTACCGCCGTCAACTCCTTTTGAAGAGCGACCCTTTCTACAAATCGATTATTTCTTTCCTTCTGCGATTTTACCTCCTGCTCAAGTTGCCCATTGTCTTTGAGTAGGTCTCTCATCAAGCAACCCATAAAGTGGCTCGTCACCACGCTGTTCGTACTAGCCTGTGTTAGAAGACGCGAGCTGATCAAAATATTCTTTATATTTAATCAAGTCAAATTTACAACTTTTGAAAATTTGGTGGACTCTAAAGCGAGTCCGCCACTTCCTTACAAAAAAACAAAATATATCTTTTCACTTCGTAGATCTGTTGCGCTTCTTTTCCACAGGAGGAGCGTCTGTACTTGATCCATCAATGTTGACATCAGGAGAATAGCCCTCTAAGCTGCTTCCACTACCATTGGAGCTCTCATTGTCCATGAAGTCACTATGTGGGTTCCCGTCATCAGAGCTAGTAGAAGAGGCAGACTCAGTGGACTGACTTTCCCTCCACTAACATGAACCAACATCTTTAGTGGCTTCATCTTCGGCTGTGCCTTCTTCTCCTTCTTCTTCCTCTCCATCCTCATCGTTAAGTACTTTTCCTTTTGCAGCTCGCTACAGCGCCGCGACCTGGTCCTCTAGCTCAGAGAAGAGCTGGACAAAAGGCACTCCTTCCACAACATCCTTCGCCAAGCCTCCTTCAATGAACCGCCGGATAGCGATCACGATGCTTTCCTTCACATAAGGAAACATGGCGTCTAGGAAGCTACGATTCCCAAGGTCATACGCGGTCTGCAGAAAAGCAAATCAAGTCAGGTCACCGCGGACTTAATATGGAGACCGCTGCGAATACAAAGCTTACCGCCGTCAACTCCTTTTGAAGAGCGACCCTTTCTACAAATCGATTATTTCTTTCCTTCTGCGATTTTACCTCCTGATCAAGTTGCCCATTGTCTTTGAGTAGGTCTCTCATCAAGCAACCCATGAAGTGGCTCGTCACCAAGCAGTTCGTGCTAGCTTGTGTGGCTAGCAGAGGAAGCTCGGCAGGATGGACATTTTTCGGGTCAAGCAAGTTGTGATTCTCGTAGAGCGCGTAGCAAGATACTCTTTGACTCCTCCAAGAGGGAATCACAGTGGAGAGGCAGACATGCTTATTTTTGCTATGCCAGTTGATCATCGGGTTTCCCCGCAGATCTTTCTAGCTTCTTCCAAAGCCTTGCATATTAAATCTTTCAGAAGAGGAGTAGCCCATGGAAGGATCCCCATCCTCTTTTCATTTTCTTGCAATCTCTTTCTTCCTTTACCTTTGTGTAGGAGTTAGGTCGCTAGGTGTTTGAGGAGGATTCGCTGGTACCGCAAAGATCATTGCATGAAAAGGAAAATTCAATCAGTTCACTGTAAGTCGCGGCAAATACAGAGGCAGGTCGCAGAGCGCAGAGCTTACTCTCTTGGTGAGCTATGTTGTCTAAGATCGCCAGCAGCAGGATGTAGTGTTCAATGTCAAGCCTTGCTCCCGCCAAGAACTCAATAATTGCGGTCTCCACCTCATATAGATTGATACTTTTGAAGACAGAGTCCGCGCGCTCCTGCGGATAAGTGTTCACGAAGCCTAGGTCGCCTTAAAGGATCCGATACCATGAGGTCCAGTTATGGATCTTGTTCGGTAGGCCCATAATCTTCATGCCTCTATAGTAGAAGTAAATCACTCCTTTGTCCGGGCTGCCTCCAGTAGTTGTTATTGGGCACACTGAAAAGATTTTCCTGAAAATGTTTAAAGAGAAGGCGATCTTCTCACATCGCAAATAAAATATATAACTATATATGACAGCCGGCGTATTTGGCGCGAGCTGCCCCGGATCCATGCTGTAGTGTTCAAAAATCTTGGCAATCTCCCATAGCAGAGGAAACTTGAATCCACAGTCAAAATGATCAATAGGCACTGCGATCTGAGTTGTAGTGGAGAAATTGATTCTTTTCTTGATCCTCTGGAAGGAGGACATACATAGGCGAGTCCGCAATATATTTTTCAACAAAGGCCTCTAAGTTGGCCTCTGTCAACTTACACTTTTTGTGGTCAGCAACATGGAAGGAGACCGCGACATCAATATGTCCAAACACCATTTTCTGAGACCGCAAGGACTTCTGCTTCGATCACATTTACTATAAAGTAGAAAGACTTGAGCACTATTTATAGAACTTGGGTCTGATAGCTTTTAAGCCAGGCCGCATGGCTTAATCACTCAGTCCGCACAACTTGTTGTTGATCCAGGATCTTTTAATCAAAGATCGCGAACACCAAGTCAGTCGGCCCAACTCGCTGTGTTTTAAGTGTCAAAGCAATTTTGAAGCACTTAAAATTAAAAAAATCGAAAGACGCGGACATATAAGCAGTTTGCACGGTTCACATTCAACAATATTATCCTGTAGAAAGATTCACGTCATGCGGACCGTAGCATTGTTCAAATCACAGTACAATATAATACAGATCGCACAGATCACATCACAATTCAATAAAAAACAAAGCAATGTTCAAGCAGACAAATAATACATCTAATATCAAATTGTTGGCGCCCATAAGCGGACTTAGTCGTCTCTATGATCAGGTCACGTAGGTCGCTCCTGCCTATCACTACATAGATGCGCCGCTTGGTCACTTCCTTAAAGTACTTCAACGTACAGCTGGTGGATGAGGCGGTGCATGGATTTGAAGGTGCGGTGCATATGTGCGGCCTCTCGAACCACCTGACTCAAAGGAACCATGGGCTCGGTTGCCAGCCTAGGCACCTCATCCGCAGCGGGTTGCCCTCCTTTAGCTAAAACTGGAGCCTCTGTGTGAGCAGTGCGATCTGGGATTTGCGACCTCTCAACAGGTACTTCAGCACCTTGTTGGCTCCTTCCTTCTCGCACCAGATTCAAGTATTTCTCCTTATAGTGTCGGGCATCCTCACAAAGCAACCTCTTCACCTTGTCGCTCTTATCAAGCGCAATTGAAATGCTGGCGATCTGGTCCTCTAGAGTCTTTTCTAGCTCTATCTTCTTTTTCAACTCAGCTTGAGTACTTTCAATTTTCTCTTCAATATTTTTTCTTTCTAACATTACCAAGTCATCCAGGATGGATTGCTCGCCTTATACGGACTCACCAAGAGAGATCGTGCCAGGTCACTCTGAAATGTTTTCTTCTTGAGATGGTACAATCTCACCAGGTTCAGCAGGGCTAGATGGCAAATTCCGTCTGGAAACAAAGGAAGAAAAGTTCAAATTTTAATCCAGGTCGTAGCGGACTCAAAACACAAAGATTAAAATCAGACTTTTGGCAATCATCACGGAAATTTGGCGACTATCGAATATAGGCTGCCTCACGCGCTCCGAATCTTACGCACTTAGACGCTTTTTCCATTCTCGATGGACACTTGCTCTCATCTCGGTCGCCATTCTTCTTGAAGTAACTAAATCATCAGTCTCTGTGATTATCTTTATTGGCTTTGACTTCCACTGGGTCGACTTATAAAGCCACTGACGCTTAAAGTTCTTAGGCGCCGGTTGGAGTTTACCTGACCTCAACAGCTCACCAGCAGCCTGCAGATCCTCAGCTTGCTTGTCCTCAACGATCTTCTTTGATACCGCCTCCACTTTGGCCTTCTGGGCAGCGATATTTTCCTTATGTGCGACGATCTTCTCCCTTAGGTTCTCCTTCTCATCTCCATCAGTTGCAGATGTGGAAGGGTGGTCGCCACTCTTAACCCCCAAAATTTCAACTTCAGGCTGCAACACCTCCAACAAAGATTGATTATTGGCATCAAGTTGGTCGTTATCTATAGAGTTGAGTATCTCAACAGTAGATAAGCTGACCATGGACAAGAATTAACTTCCCAGGATTGGAGCATCTAGAGTAATCAAGTCGATCTCGAGAACTTCCTTTTCTCATGGCCTGTACTGCAAGCTAGAAGACCCAGTCCACACAGAGACATTCTTTTCCTTTCTCGCACGCAACTTCTTCTCAACCAGCTCAACAACAGAAGACTTCCCCTTTTTCCTTTTCTTCTTCTCAGAAGGGGCTTCTTTCTCCAAGTCAATGGTAGCCTGCTCTAAGTCCGACAGACTCTCACGGACCGCCTCTGGGTTGACAGCGACCAGGGCCTGAGAAGGCAGTTCTTCCTCAACTTGTTCTCCAGCAGGTTGCTTCTCTTGATCAAGATCAATATTAGGCCGCTGAGCCTCTAGTGACGAGACCTCCTTATCCAGATCTATCCTCAAAATGAGTGTTCCCGAAGAAGATGGGTACACGTCCATGTCCGCTGAGTCCGCGGGCTTCTGAATATTAGTTATCGCTATCAGATTCAGTGCGTCCACATTTTTTGAAGCCACCTCATTATGGGAAGCGAAGGCATCCGAGGACTTATCACGTGCGGTTTCAACAGTGTTGCGGACTGGCTCAACAAATTTCTTATCCCTTCGGGAAGTTTCTAAAGCAAGGTGAACAGTCGCTCCACCTCTTTTCACTACTTTGTTTGTCTTCATCGGCGGCTTAAGCTTCTCTCCCTTTAAAGAAAGGCTGCCGAAGAATGCTCCTAGCCCAATCATCGCAGACTATAATGCGTAGACCGGAAGTGGTGAGAAATGACCCGTGGCAGTGATAGCTTTTTGTAAATGGAAAACTTCCAGCAATATTTATAGCGCTGATAGCATTAATGAGGGTTGCGGACTCGGCGGTTAAGCAAACATTTTCGAAGTTTTCTGAAACTTTAAAATGTGCGGGGATTATGTTAACCCCAGAATCTGCAACATCTTCAAGAAGGACCAAGGTTGTCCTCCTTCAGCGGCAGACTCGATTATCCAGTTTTCCCAGGTCATCAACTCTGGAAGAGCCCATCCGCCAGCTTCCTCTTCAGGTGGACTCAAGCATCAGCCAGCACAGGTCGCGGCCTTTCAGCCAGGTTCGCGCCCTATAACAACAGACAGAAGCTCCAGACCGCGAGCCCAGTCTGCCCCTCTTACGTGAACTGGCTTGTCTTCTCTTTTTGGTTTCCCATCACCACTGCCCGGTTTTCCTGTACCCCGGACATCCAGTTATTTTTGCCCTGCCCGTTTTGGCAGGCGCCCGAACCTATAAATAGGGGGAAGTGGTGCACCCAAAGCACGCTGACTCAAGCCGAGGAGCCTTCTTGTTAAAGGTTGCAGACACGAATCTCAGGCTCTGAAGTCTCCAGCTTGCTCTTCTTTCAGCTCTCTTCCTCTACTTGTAATCAACCATTTACAATCAAAGGAAAGCCCGTCGCAAGAGAAGCATTTAGGCCGCAACGGGCGAAGTTTGGTGTTGTCGTGGCTCATAGCTCTTCTGTCTTTTTCTCTCATCTGCTAGTAGATAGTTTCTTATAGTCGCCTCTTTTCCCTTTCTTTCCCCTGTGATCGAACAGTTAGCTGGTGGTGCCTGTTTCCGCGCATCAACAAATTTCATAAGAATTTTTTTTATAATAATAATAATTATAACACTCCTCACTTCGATGAGGAGCACCATAATAATAACAAGAATTTTTTGCCTGCGTGCAACTTCCACAATATTTAGGTGATTTTCAAACCTAGCAAGCGCGGCGGCCAAAGTAGATAAAATTTTTTCTTTTCTGAAAGAAAATTAAAAAAACCTTTACTTAATAGAAATGAATTTTTTTAATAAATAAAAAGAGAATTGGGTAGAGAGAGAGTGATAAAAGTAATAAAATTTGCTTTTTATAAATAACAACGAAAATACTACCCGATAACGGCGCCAAAAACTTAATGGATAAAATTCACTCTAATGCGCGATTCTAAATCGATAAGGCAAGTGTACCTATCCTTCTATGTATAGGATCGAGTGTCTTATTAAACTCGGGGATTGTTGACAATTTCTACTCACGTAAATTAATATTATTTTATCGAATATAAAAAAAATACGATTAATAAATGTATGAACTAAAATTAACACTTGAACTAAACTCCCTTTGAAAAAAAATAAACTTTTCATAAACTTCAAGCTTCTAATTTACCTACTTCGACCGTGGTGGTTCCCAAATCACAAAGGCGCCTCTCTCGAGAATACGCTCTTGACTAAACTTATGTTGACCGATTAAGAGCTCTCGGCCAATCGAAACCCCTAAGCTTACTTAATGTAGTGAACCCCGCTATTGGATTTGACTCTAATCCAGAAAATCCATGTCATCCTCTCTCGAGAAGTGAATACAGCTCCTTCTACCTCTGAGTGATCTACTCGTACCCACAATCTCTCGGTAAATCTAGGATACGGATCTAAAATTGAAATAAAAGATAAATTGAAGCGGAAAGAATACAGAGCTTTTAAGAGAAGTTTATTATATTCAAAGATCATCATGATCAAGTGCTAATTTAAGATTAGCTACTTGACATGATGTAAAAACTACATGAAAAGAAGAAAAACATAATTGCAAAAAGAAGTGCTTGAATTAAAATAAAAGCAAACCTAAATTATGAAATTTAAAGTATATAAAGGAAATGCATAAAAATTGAAATGTAAGCTACAAAATCTACTCCTAGTTCGCTCCTAGATGCTTCCTTAATTCTCCCCATCTCCTGGCTCAATCTAGAATTTATAGGAATTTTTCTATAGACTCATACCCCTCGGTCACACCAGTGACTAGGGGCGTGTAAGGTGTGAATCCGTCCTCTTTAAAGCCTGGGAACATTGGAGAAAACTACCAAGATTCGCCGTTTTGCGGGTCACGCCCCTAGGTCACACCCGTGACCTAGGGCGTGTTTATACTATTACTGGAAATGACAGGAACTGAAAATGGCGGGAGTTAATCTGGCATTGCTAAAGAGGTCACGCCCCTAGATCACGCACGTGACCTAGGGCATGTAAGCTGAAAATTGCATTGATCTGAAATTGGCATCATAAAGCGTCGTACGCCTGGTCATCACACCTTCGAGTCATGCCCGTGACTTTGAGGTCACGCCCTTGTCCGAGGTGTGTAACTTTAATTTGCCGTAGAAATGTCTTCTGGAGGTCTTGGATGAGTCACGCATGCTGGTCACGCCCGTGACTTGAGGGTCACGCTCATGACCTGGGCGTATAAATGTGATTTTTCTAGATTTCTTCATTTTTTTTCTCCTAATCAGTCCTGCAAGCTCCAAATTGATATCAGCAACCCAGATTGACCAGAAATAAAAAAATAAAGGAATTAATAACAATATTAATATAAAATAAATAAAATATTGTTGGAACCCTAGTTCTGATTTGGGCAAGGATCACTATTAGGATTGCTTAGATTTACCCACATTGTACAGTAAGAGTCATAGGTTTATTTCAAGGTTTTGCCTCAAAAGGACTCTCTAGAAATGTTGAAAGAATTCCATCCATTCAGATTTGAACAGTCAGAAATTCAGTTTGACGAAAGTAGAACTCAGTTCGACGAAAGTCGAACTCCGGTCGACGAACTTAGAGTTCCTTCTCTGAGCTGAGCTCGACGAACTCTGAGCTCAGGTCGTCAATCTCTGATCTTAATCCAGAAGTTCAGTTTGACGAAATCCAGTTCAGCTCGACAAACTCTTAGCTCTGGACGACAAACTTCGACCTCAAGTCAGAAATTCAGCTCAACGATCTTTGAGCTGAGATTGACGATCTGCGAGCTCTGGTCGACGAAATATGTGCAGTAATTCCAAGCCTATTTATTTACAGCTGGAAGATTAACTTAAGGATTAATTACAGTCAATTAAATCAAAAGACATTTAATGATAAACATTCCTAATGGAAATAGTCGTTCAAAGGCAACATTAAATTTGGGTTGTTTTAGAAGTTAATTCTGAATTAATTCCCAAGGCATCTTCTACTCTCTCGAGAATGCTTCAGCAATTATCAAGATAAATGAATTCAAATGTTTGAATTGGACAAAAGATAAGAACAGAAAGACAGAAAGTAGAACAAAGAAATTGAGAAGGCTTTCCTTTTAGAGAGAAGAAGAAACTCTGCATCAAAAATAGATTTTCACAGAGTTCTTCATCCGCTCTAGGCTTTCAAGAGACACAAATCAATATCAGTCTAAAAAGCATGCTGGAGATCAATATCAATCTGAAGGCCTATACCCTGAAGTAAAGTTTCCTTCTTTCCTGAACCATTCGACATCTCATGGGGAGCTTTGACACTAGAAATCCACTAAAGTCTTCTCAACTGTTTGAAAAAGAGAAGACAACATTACCTTCTTCACCCCACTGTACATAGGGTTTTAACTCCCTTCAAAAGTTAGCTTTTGGTTATCAAGTCACCTTATCAAAAGACTTGGTTTGGTTTTTGGGAACCTGATCAAAAGCCTAAAAGGTTGATATATCTCTCTTAGAAAATAGATATTGTGGTGGCAGTCACCTGAGAAAAACCTGCTAGTGGATTCCTACCAGGGTGGTAGAAGAGTGGATGTACAAAAGTTTAGAAGAACCACTATAAAACTTGTGTCTTCTGTGTTGCTTGATCTCTTTTCTATTTTATTTGTGTGATGTGCTTACTCTTTTATATAAGATATATATTTTATTTGAGAAAATGAGATCTATCCCATAACTTTCAATTGGTGTCAGAGGATTATTAATTGCCTAAGTTGACTTTCAAATATAACTAATTATTAAATAAAAATTATATAAACAAATTATAAATATTGAATTATAAGGCATGGACTGGCTGTCCAGATTTGATGTTGTTATTTAATGCAAGGTGAAGCATTTGGACTTAAAGATGGACAACGGTCACCCAATGAGTGTGTATAGTTTTTCGCGCCAGGATTCCCCGATTATGTCTACAGTATGTGCTAGGAAACTCTTAGATTCTTGTTGTTTTGTGTATTTGGTTCCTATTTTTGAAACTGTCAGTAGTGTGCCGCACATCGAGGATATTTATATGATGCGAGAGTTTCCCGATGTTTTCCACTTTAGTCTTCTTGGTCTTCTGCCTAAGAGGGATGTAGAGTTTGTTATTGTTCTTGAGCCGGGAACTCGCCTTATTGCCAAGGCACAGTAACGTATGGCCACTCGTGAACTGGAATAGTTGCATACCCAGCTAGATGAGCTGCAATGTGGATTTATTAGGCCAAGTTCTTCGCCTTAGGGTGCTCCAATCTTGTTTGTGAAAATAAGGATGGTTCTATGAGGTTGTTCATTGATTATAGGGAGCTGAGTAAGATAACCATCAAGAACAGGTATCCCTTGTCGCAGACAGATGATTTGTTTGATTAGTTGCGTGGTAGTACGGTCTTTTCAAAGATTGATCTTCATTCAGACTACCACCAGTTGAGAATCCGTGAGACGGATGTTCCGCGGACCTCTTTTCTTTCTTGGCATGGACATTTTGAGATTTTGGTGATGTCCTTTGAACTAACAAATGCACCCTCTGCCTTTATGGACATGATAAATAAAGTGTTTAAAGATTTTCTGGATCATTTTGCGGTCGTTTTCATTAACGATGTTCTGGAATATTACCAGAGTGTTGAGGAACATGCCTAGCACTTGCGTTTAGTTTTGTCTACTTAAGAGAGCACAAGTTATATGCGAAATTGAGTAAGTGCGAGTTTTGGCTTCCTCAAGTGTCCTTTTTGGGTCATGTTTTGAATAAGGATGGAATTTCTATTGATCCGGATAAGATAGCTGCCATGATGGATTGGAAAAGAACTACCACACCTAAAGAGATAAGAAGTTTCCTATGATTGGAGGGCTATTATACACGATTTGTGGAAAGATTCTCTTTTTTTTCAGTACCTATGACTAAGCTTACGGATAAGAATGTAGCATTTGTGTGGAGCAATGAGTGCGAAGGATCCTTTCGGGAGTTGAAAAAGAGATTCTTCTCTGCTCCATTTTTTTCCTTACCTACCGAAGGAGTGGAGTATACTGTTTATGTGGATGCATCACACGTTTGGATTGGATGTGTCTTGATGCAAGAAAAAAAAGTAATTCCGTATGTGAAAGTGAGGGGATAAGATACTTACTACTCTAGCGGGGGGGGGGGGGGGTGAATAGAGTATTCAAAAAAGAAGGAGACTCTAAACACTTCTCTTAGAGCTATTTGCGGAATATAAAATAAAAGCTTTAAACCTAAAGCCTAACAGAGTGAAGTGAATAAAAGAGAAGCTCACTGATGTTTCAAATGAGCTTTTATCCTAACACAATAATTAGCAACCTAGTTAAAACTATCACAGCCACAGAGCATTAATTAAAATAAGCAACAAGACGACACAAGAGCTTTATAGTGGTTCCCCAATTGGGTACATCCACTCTTCTACCACCCTGGTAGGAATCCACAATAGGTTTTTGATCAGGTGCCCTGCCACTAGTAGATCTGATTCAGGTAGATCTAAAGACCCTTCAGGCTTTTGATTAGGTGCCTAAAAACCAAACACAAGGGTTTTTGATCAGGTGCCCTGCCACCAATGGTTCTCTTTTGAAGGGAGTAATAACCCTTTTACAGGAGGTTGAAAGAGAGAATTAAGGTGTCATTTCTGTGTTTAGAGAAGCTAGTGTATGGCTTTAAATATTTCAAAGCTCCCCTAGCTTAGAGAATGTCCAGGAAGAAGCTTTGCTTCAGGGTGTAGGATCTCCAAATTGCTTGAGAAGACTTTCTGATGCATCCTTGAAGAAGACTCTAGATTTCGAATGAATGTTCTTCTTCAGCAGCTTTTGCAATCTGGGAGAGTTTACAACAATGAATGTTCAGCAATCTGGGAGGTTCTTCTTCTTGAAAGCTTGAACTCTGAGTATAGATTTTCCTGAAGACAGGATGAACTCAAGAAGAAGAACTTTTCTTTCTCTTGGGATTTCTGGTTCTGTGTCTGCTGTGAGTTTTCTTAGTATTTGTGTACTTCTCTGTATTCTGAGTTGTGATAGAGTATATATTATCTTCAGCCGACTGCACTGATAATATAAAAAGTTCTCTTCTTCTTTGAAAAAGGCCTCGAGCCCTGCACTAAAAAAAAACTTTCCAAATAATAGAATAAAACAAATAAAAAAACCTGCACCTGCAATCTTTTTTGTCATTCCCAAAAAGGAATTAAGGATATTAAAAAATATCCTTTCAATTTGACTTTACAAATTGGCACAGGAAACAAAGCCTAACGGCTATATTACAGCTGTAGAAAAGCACGATTTTTTCTAATAAAACAAACGGCTTTATTATGTCAAATCTCTCAATTAATGCAAAAGGAATATTGCATATAAGCATTAAATTGAGCAGAATATTCTGAATAAAATAAGTCTTAAACAATAGGAAATAAACCAATGATCAAATGAAATAACTATAGATAAAAGCAGACAGAAAGCATCGACCAGAGATCGAAGATTGTCGATCTGAACAAGCAGATCGTCGACCTGAAGAAAAACTATCTTCACAGAAATCATCGACCAAGGCTACACGATCGTCGATCTAAATAAGCAGATCGTCGATCACACTTCAGAGTTCATATAACTCTGAGATCGTCGATCATCAATCGAAGATCGTAGAGCGCCATTCTACTATCGTCGAGCACAAATCTACTTAACCATTTTCATTTCAATTCAATATCAACTAATCTAACCTAAGGGTAGACTAACCTTTAGTCTAACCATTGACCATAGATAATTCTTGGGTCAATTAAGCCTAATTGAGATGACATAGCCCAAAATAAAACTAGGGAACCAACAATCTCCCCCTATTTGGGTGATGTCACTCAAATAAAAAAACAAATCTAACACAAGCAGATAAGAATAAACAACAGCAAACAGATTTGAATAAATTTGGTTGTCAAAACAAACATCACAAACATTTATCAACAGAGTCTGAAGGAGGAATAGAAGTAGTAGGAGAGAAAGTGATTTTCCTTCTACGATCATATGCATCCTTCTTTGATAACTTCAAGTCCTGCTCTCCAAAAATCTTTAGTTCTCCAGCTTTAGGTAAAACAGCTTCAGGATGTTTTCCATATACTTTGAAGCATCAAAAACATCTGAGTTGACTTGGAACCTGTTCAATTCTTTCTTTCGGTATGTTGACATAGTAGAAAATGCTGTGATATCTTTACCTTCAGCTTTAGCTTTCTTGATTTGAGTAGTTCCCACCAATTCTAGAAGTCTAGCCATTTTGAAGTTAGGATCAAGCTCTTGACTTTCATAAGTGTTTTCATCATCTGGATTCAATGGATTTACAGCCTTAAATTTTACTGATTGAGTTAGGAAACTCTCATTTTGCTCTTGAGATGACTTGACATATGAATATTTTGGCTCTTGAATCATAAGAATAGATGGAGGAGCATACTCAGCATATTTCTTGCTTGATTTGTCAGAGTATATGACTCTTTTTCTTTTGACATCTACTATCTTGGCCTGAGCAGGTTTTTCCTTTGAAGGTGACAATTTTGCTTTGGGAGGAGACCTAGGAGCTGGAGGAGGAGAGAAGGTTGGTTGTTGATATACAACTTCCTTTACTTGCTTTCTTTGACTGTCAGAATGCCTAGTCTGCCTCTGATCATGAGACCTGTTGGGAAGAGGCTGGCTGCCCTTCCTTTGATAGATGTATGGTTGATTTGGTCTGGAGAAAGGAGTAGAAGATCTGGGAGCAATATTTCCTGAAGCACCAGCAGAGGGAGGAGGAGGAGGACCTCTCTAAATCACCTTGGGCGGAGGAGAGTTCTTCCTGCTCTTCTTCCTTGCTTTTTGAGCATTTTTAAAATACCACATCCAAGCCTCAAAATTTTTAGATTTAGGATCAATTCCTTTCAGAATATAGTAGGGAATATCATGATCTTGGTTAGGAGGAGCTGGAGCTATGGCCTTCCTTTTCTTTTGAGCAGTCATTTTCTTTTTCATAATACCTTCTGAATCATCAGAATCTTCATCCTCATCCTCAGAATGTGAGGACTGAGGTTTTGCATACAGATAATCAATGTCTTTTAGCATAGCTTCCTCTTGTTCTTTAGCTTTCAGAAGAGCCTTTTCTCTTTCTTCTTCTAATATATCTTGAGCCAAGAGAGAATCCAAATCTGGACCTGGGGAGTCATCCCAAAGAGTAGAGAGCACCGAAGATACAGTAGATTCAACTTCTGGAACAACAACTGACACATCTTTATCTGAAGACACTACTGAATACCACTTAGCTTCTAAGAAGGAGGTAATAATCCCTTCTAAGTATTTGGCAACTACAGGAGTGGAAATCTCCTCAAGACAAAATTTGAAGGCAAAGGCTGCTTCAACTATTGCTTCAGAAATAATAAAACTGTCAAAAATCTGAAGGCTCATTGGTCTCTGATTGTAAACAATGGCCGGAAGGGGATCAAATGAATAAGGGGAGGACTGACAGATATAATGGTCTCCATAGGATGAGAGAGAAGACTCATCATCTGAATCAAGAAATGCCTCCAGTTCATCTAGAACTACTGGAGCATCTATATCTACAACTATCCTCTGTACAGAATCTGGAAAGACTTCATCTAGAACTGCATCTGAACATGTTTCTATCTCCACTGCTATTGGAGATTGCAAAACCTGACGATCTAAAGCAGAGCCTGAATCATCATCATTGAGCATCTCCCCCTGCCTGGGTTCAGTGGGAACTAAACCCAGGCCCCTAGATGAAGAAAGGGCTAAGAGGGCAGTAATGGAGGCAACAAGTGATGAGATGGAGTTAGCAAGGGGGCAATGGCTTCAGCTATCATTGTTTTGATGGATGGAGTAATGAGGTCTAGGATATTTGCAATGAATTCTGGTGTAATTTGAAATGATTGAGGAATGATAGAAGGGGAATTATAAGATTTGATGGTCTTCTGAAATGGGGCTTCAACAATTGGGGAATTATGATGAGATGGATGATCATTTGTGGGTGATTGATGATTTGAAGTAGCAGGGGAGTGATGAGGAGATGGAGTAAGCATATTGAACATGGAATCTATGTTGAAGTTTCGTATCTCAACAAGATGAGCTGGAGTTAGAGAAGCAGATTGTGATGGATGGTTCACAGGATAAGAATGAGTTTTAATGGAGGTGGATGGCAAGGAGGATGAAGCAGGAATTTCTTCACTAGGGTGGAAAGTGGCTTCAGGAGCCCTTGTGCCCTCAGATGTTGTAGGGGCAGACCCAGCCTTTGATGGTTTCTGAATGGTCCTTTTCCACTTAACAAACAGAGAAGGATCAATTCTCTTGCTAGCATTTATTGCTGTAGGAGCAGAGCCTAACAGCTGGGAAGCTTTCTTTGATAGAAAGAACCCAATCAGCCTACCTTGAGTCACCTCTTTCTTGTTGTTCTTTTTCCTGGGCAATTCAAATATCAATCCAGCCCAGTTGATTTTTTTCTTATTCAGTATCGCTGACATCAAGGCAAATTGTTGCCTGTTTATGTTGTCATGGGCTGAATGCTTTCAAAGCAAAACTTTTCTAACCAGGTCAGCCAAGAACTTAAAACCAACAGATAGATTTACCTTCAAGAGCTTAGATGGAATGCCTTCTGCATGTCCCATCTCTAACAGCATCCTACCATACTCAGCAGTATCTTGCTTATACTTATCAGATCCATTCTTTAACTCAAAGATTTCAGTCAGAATTTCGGGAGTAAGAATTACCTCCACACCGTTGATGGTTCCTGTCATCGCTTTGTCATCTGAAGAAGATGTATAAACCCATTCCTTTATTTCTGATAGGTGGAGTTTGATTTTTGTAGACATGAGTTTCTTGAGACCTTGATCATCACATAACTGCAGCATCTCTCGGAAAACTTGTTCGCAGTCGCTGAACGAATCGAAATCAACACTGAAACCGATATCGAACTTCATCATGGACAGGGTTGGAGAGGAAATCGCCATGGAATCGACAAGAAGAATCGCAAGAAGAGAGAGGTAGAAAGCACGGGACGAGAGCTCGAAATAGTCTTGGAAGCAGAATATGAAAAGGCGAGCTCCATCGACGATCTTCAGACCTAAATAGATGATCGTTTAGAAATAAACTAGAATCGTCGATCTCTGAATGAAGATCAGGAGAATCGGTCGTCGATCGTCGATCGACGATCAATTTCCGAAGCAGAGTCGTCGATCATCGATCGACAAATTCTGTCTCTAAAAGCAAAGAGCTGTCGTAGACCAAGGGTCGACGATTTAGCTCAACCTATTCAACTATCTTTGAACACCGTTCGACGATCTCAGAACAGATTTAAAATTAGCAGATTTTTACACTTAGTCTGATCCATTCATCATGCCTAGTTGATTCAAAAAGAATAGATGTTTCTGTTCATCTAAAGGCTTTGTAAATATATCACTTCTCTGAAGATCTGTTGGTATAAACTCGAGATTTATTTTATTCTTGTCAACACAGTCTCTAAGAAAATGGTGTCTAATGTCAATGTGCTTAGTTCTAGAATGGTGCACAGGATTTTGTGCTATGGAAATAGTACTGGTACTGTCACACATAATTTTGGTGTTTTTGTGTGTGTACCAATATTCCAAGAGTTGATTTTGAATCCACAGTATCTGTGAACAGCAACTAGGAGCTGCTATATATTCAGCCTCTGCAGTTGAAGTTGAAACAGAAGACTGCTTCTTACAAAACTAAGTGACTAATCTCTCACCTAGGAACTGACAAGTCCCTTAGGTGCTCTTCCTATCAACTCTACAGCCAGTATAGTCAGCATCTGAGTATCCAATAAACTCAAATTCTGATTCAGCTGGGTACCAAAGTCCTAAATTTGGGCATCCCTTCAAGTATCTTAAGATTATCTTAAGAAGAGTTAAGTGAGATTCCTTTGGATTGACCTGAAATCTCGCATAGAGGCATGTGACAAACATTATATCAGGCTTACTTGCAGTTAGATATAATAGGGAACCAACAATGGCCCTATAATTTTTTTGATCAACAGGCTTTCCCTTTTCATCAGAATCAATAACTACATTAGTAGCCATAGGAGTGTGCATTGCAGAAGCATCTGTAATCCCAAACTTCTTTACCAATTCCTTGGCATATTTAGATTGGGAGATGAAGATGCCATCAACATCGTGTTTCACTTGGAGACCAAGGAAATAAGACAGCTCACCCATACTACTCATATCAAACTTAGAATGCATTAGGTCTGAGAACCTTTTGCATAGTTTGGGATCAGTGGAACCAAATATAATATCATCCACACAAATTTGAACTAATAAGATCTTGTCCTTGTGGTGCTTAATAAAAAGGGTTCTATCAACTATGCCTCTAACAAACTTAAGTTCTAATAGGAAACTAGCTAGAGTTTCATACCATGAAAGTGAGGGGATAAGTTGTAAACTACTCTAGAGGGGGGGTGAATAGAGTATTCAAATTTTATGAATAACTAGTCAGCTCCTTTGGAGTTGATTTGCGGAATAAAAATAATCTGATACTTGAACCCTAAGAGCCTAACACAGTGAAGTGCACAAGTGAGAGAGTTAACTGAAATTTCAGATTAACTATAAACCTATCACAGCAACTAGCAATCCTAGGTAGTTCTATCACAGCCACAGAATAAGCAATTTAAACAAAACAGC
This sequence comes from Platanthera zijinensis, assembly GCA_039513925.1. Classification (NCBI taxonomy): domain Eukaryota; kingdom Viridiplantae; phylum Streptophyta; class Magnoliopsida; order Asparagales; family Orchidaceae; genus Platanthera; species Platanthera zijinensis. Next base: position 111,945,948 of record CM077093.1, on the reverse strand, counting down.
CAGAGACACAGGATATATAGTGGTTCCCTCTTAATAGGTACTCCACTCTTCTACCACCATGGTAGGAATCCACTACAGGTTTTTGCTAAGGTGCCCTGCCACCAATGATCTGATTCAGGTAGATCAAACAGACCCTTTGAGCTTTTGATAAGGATGCTCAACCACAGGTTGTTGATAAGGTGCCCTGTCACCAACGTTCACTTTTGAAGAGATGTGAACAAACTCTTTTTACAAAGGGGTTGAGAGGGTTAGGTTATCTTCTCTGTTGTAAATACAGATTAGAGAAGACTTGTGGATTCTCTAAAGAATCAAAGTCTCCCCCTGGCTCAGTGAAAGTCCAGGGAAAGCCTTTGCTTCAGGATGAAGGAGTTTCAGATAAACTGAAACTAAATCCTCAGAGATCTGTAGACTGATTTTTATCAGGTCTTCAGATTCTGGAGCACATGAAGCTGATCTGGAGCTTTTTCTGAAGTCTTGAAAAACTCTAAGCAGATGCTCAGGAGACTTGAGAATGAAATGGATTGCTTTGAACTTTTGCTTCAGGAAAGCTTTTCTTCTTCTGATTGTGAGATTGTGAAGAGTTGCTCTGGAGAAGCTTGAAAGAATGCAGCACACTGAAAAACTCTCTGTTACTGTTACTTCTCATTATTCTGAGAAAAAATCTCTCTTAAATATGTCTTCTCGTTTATCTTTTGGAACGGCTCTATTGATTTGAATTCTCGAGCCCTGCAACAGATTATCTCAAAATAGAATATAGCAATAGGAATAGAATGACCTATATGCTCTCTGTCAGTCCCAATAAGGAAATAAATGAATAGGAAAATATCTCAGCATAAAGATTTATCGTTCTTGGAAATAGCATACACCGCCAACGGCTAGAATACAGCCTGGCAGTATATTTTGTATAATAAGACAAAAATGCTTTATCAAAATACGAAATCCCGTAATTTATGCTTGACATATTTGGTAAGTAATTCATTTGAATTTAAGCCATAAATTAGCAAAAACATTCTTCAGAAAATCTTTCTAACCATACGTTAAAACACTTGGAAATAAACCAAGGAATAAAATAAATACAAACAGTTAAAGGCAGACAGAAATCGTCGAACAGGGGTTCGATGATCGTCGACCTAGCTAACAGATCGTCGACTGAAAACAGAAATCTGTCGAAACAGAAATCGTCGACCAGAAATCGTCGACCAGCTCAAGATATCGTCGACTAAAGTAGAAAATCTGTTATCACAGAAATCGTCGAACATCTCATGATGTCGACGACTAAGGCAGAGATCTGTCGAGACAGATATCGTCGACCATCTCATGATGTCGACGATTAAGGCAAAGATCTGTCGAGACAGAAATCGTGAAACAAGACCACGATCGTCGAACTGCTGATAGCAGATCGTCGACCAACCTTCAGAGCATAATACGCTTGCTCTGAGATCGTCGACCATCGGTCGACGATAATTGTCTTGACTTCAACGATTCTAAAGCCCTGCTATCGTCGACCACTGATCGACGATCGCGAGGCCTCGTTCGACGATGGTCGAACGGAAAAAGAGCCTTAACTAAAGATTCATTCTACAACTTCTATTCTAAGCTCTAGGTCAGATATAAACTGCCCTAGGGAGACTAAACAAATTCTAACCATGATCATATATAGTTATATGGATCAAGAGGAGCTGGAAAAGGGATTACATAAGCCAAATCACATCTAGGGTACCAACAATCTCCCCCATATTTGGGTTATGTTATCCAATTCGATCTAAAAGGTAATGCATACAGTAACAAAAGCAGATATTAACCAAAAATTTAAATCACAGGCAATCCACAGGAAAACATAAAACCATAAATCAGCAGAACTAAAGTATCAAGCAGATTTATCAGAGGTTTTAGCATCAGATGATTTCTTAGGGATTACAGCTGGTTTGAAGATAATTTCTCTGTTTGGATTTGCTGCTTGTCTTTTGGATAGCATTAGATCGTGTTCACCAATAATTTTCTTTTCAGCATAGCTTGGTAGAACTGCAGCAGGGTGCAACCTCATGTATTCTTCAGTATTGAAAATTTCAGAGTTTACTTGAATTTTGCTGAGTTCCTTTTCTCTGAATTCAGACATGGTTGTATACGCTGTAGGGTCTAGTCCTTGAGCTTTGGCTCTCTCCATCATGCTTAGTGCAATGGATTCCTTAAATCTTGACATAGAGGCAATTCTTTCAGATTCAGTCATATCTGATGGAGAGGGAGGTCTGTCAGAATCAGCTTGAGCTGCAATCTCCATGTTCCTTTGAAGAGCTGTGGCTATTTTGCTTGAGTCAGAAGGGATTTGCGCAGCCTTCTTAGGATTTGTTTCAGCATAAAGAGATCTTGGAGGAGCAAGTTCAATGAACTTTTGTGGGATTTCTCTGAAAAGACCACTCTTTTTCCTTTTGTTTCAATTGTCTCAGCAGCAGCAGGTTTCCTTGAAGAGGAGGATGGACCTCTCCTGGGAGGAGAAGGTTTCCATTCTGGAATTTTCTTTTTAGGAGAGGGAGGAGGTGAGAAGGTAGGTTGCTGAAAAGTCATCTCCTTTATTTGTTCCATGAGAATATTATCATTTCTTTTTCTTCCTTGTCCTGATACATCTTGGCCTCCCTGGCTTTGATTACTCCTTCTCTGGTAGGACTGATGAAAGTTAGAGCTGGCTGATCTTGCAGACGGGGCAGAAGAGAGACTTCCAGAGGCTCCAGTACTAGGAGGTGGAGGAGGACCTCTGGGGGGGAATTTCTGAATAGGGATGTCATATCTTTTTGATCTCTTTTTCTCTCTTGTCTGATTCTTTGAGAGCCTCATCCAAGGTCGAAATTCTTTGCTCTTGGGATCAATTCCCTTCAGAATGAAATATGGAACATCCTTGTCTGGATTGGCAGTAGGAGGAGCAGATGCTTTCCTTTTCTTGGAGACAGCCTTTTTCTTTTTCTGGGAGCTATCAGAGTCCTCAGAGTCATCATCATCAGAGGAGTGAGATGAGGTTCTGCCGGCATAATCAACAAAATCTAGATTTGGGATATCCTTGGCAGCTATAGCATGCTCAGCCTTCTGCTTCTCTCTATCTTCTCTTTCTCTTGCTTCCTCAATGGCATCTTGCTCAAGGAGGGCATCAAGATCAACATTTGGAGTGCTCTTCCAGAGATCTGATTTGGGATACAAGTCAGGAACTATCCTGGGGACCAGTTCTGCAGTAGAAGGAATGGATAGAGGATAGGTAAGGATAGGAGGAGAAAAGATGACAATATCTGCAGGGGCAGATGCTTTTTCTAGAGAGATGGCTAGGGAATCCAAATGATAATTAGCCAACCCTTCAATGTACTCAGAGGCAATATTCTCAGCCACAAAGGCTATAAATTGTTCTAGGTTTAGAGTACCTGAGCTTGATTCCTTTTCAGTCATCTTGGAGGCTTTTTCTGGTAAAGCTAGCATGGCCTCAGCTTCTTCAGCAGCAGCAGCAGCAGCAGTGTTGATTGTGCCTGCATACAAAGAAGGATAGGTTAACAACCAAGTGGGAATAAAATATCCCCCCAAGGTGAGCAACAACAGGTAATTGATAGAGTTACCTGAAGATCTACACAGGATACCACTTTGCATCTAGGAAGGAAGTTATAATTCCTTCTAGATGTTTAGCGACATCAGGGATAGACACCTCTGCAAGACACACGAGGAGTGCTATACAGGAAAAGAAGAGAGAGTCCATGACCAAGGGGTCATCAAGGTACTCAGGTCTATAAGAGACCATTTTCTCTTGAAAAGAAGGAACAAGAGGAGTAGATGTGAGTGAGGACTCACAGTCTAGGTTAAGATAGGATTCCAGATCTTCAATGGAATTTGCAGCAACATCTTGCAATACTGATGCAGGATCATCAGCAGCTGAGATGAGATAGGAAGGAATAAGAAATTAACTCCAAGTTGGAGTGAATTAAATAGAGTCTTAAATAACATTATACCATCAGATTGAGCAGCAACATTCTCAAATTGTTGAACCACTACTTCTGTATCAGTAGTGTTCAATGGAGATTTTTCACCAATGTCCATGGGGACTACTTCATTATCTTTCTCAGGAATTTCTTCATCAGAAGCATGATTCACTAGGGAGTGAATGTCCTTGTTAGATAAAGATATCAATTTAAAATCCTGATTATAATCTTTAGAGGAAGTGATTTACCTTCTGGATGCTTTGGAAGCTCTTGAGATTCTCCTATAGTTGCTGAAAGGGGAAGAGAAGAGTTGTCCTGAAGGGCCAAGGCATCACCTGAGACCACTTCAACAGACATCTCCCCATGCATGACTTCAGTGGGAACTGGAGTCATGCATCTTACTGAAGAGGGCTCAGCAGAGGGTGGAAATGATTTGATGGCTTCAGTAAGGGCTTTAATGGATGCAATGAGAGGGGCATTGGCAGCCTCAATCATTTTTTGGATTGATGGAGTGATGAGCTCTACAACATGTGCAAGCAATTCAGGAGTTATCTGAAATGCTGATGATGTAGAGGTGGATGGAATGGAAGCAGTATGATCTACCACATGATCAAAGGAATCACGTGGAGATGGGTGAACATCAACATGAGTGTGGGATTCATGTTGAGAGAGGTGCGTGAGGATGGTAGCAGTCGCCATGTCAACACTGGCTGAAGCTGCCAGATGTTGTGGTGTTGGTGACTGGGCTGGAGATGCTGGTGGAATGAGAGATGCAAGTTGTGGTGGCACTGCAGGGTGTGTGGAAGGTAATGCAGGAGATGAGGATGCAGGGGTAAAGAGGGAGGATGAAGGTATTGCTGAGCCTTCCCCAGCAAGCTGGAGAGTGGCTGAATCAGCCCTTGTGTCTGATTGAGGGTTAGGATCAACCCTGGCTGACTTCTTGATAACTCTCTGAGATTTCTTGAAGAGAGAGGGGTCCAACCTCTTGCTGGCGTTGACTGCGGAGGGTGCAGAAACAAGCAGCAGGGGTGCTTTCACATATAGAAACACACCCAACACCCTGGCAAGATTTACTTCTTTCTGATTGTTCTTTCTCCTTATTAGTTCAAACAGAACTTTTCCCCAGGCAATCTGTGCCTTATTCACCAAAGCTGACATCAGGGCAAACTGTTGCCTGTTGATGTTGTCATGAGCAGAATGTTTTCCCAAAACGACCTTGCCCACCAGGTCGGCCAGAAACTTATACTCTGGAGCCAGATTTATCTTTAGCAACTTAGCTGGAATACCCTCAGCATGGCCCATCACAATTACCATGCGGCCATATTCTTCTGCAGTTTGCTCATAGTCATCAGTTCCGGTTGGCAGTCCAAACAGTTCAGTCAAAACTTCAGGAGTCAGAATGACCTCCTCTCCATTTATCTTTCCAGACATCGCTTCGTCGCTGGAGGACGAGGTATATACCCATTCTCGAATTTCTGGTATATTAATCTTTGGTGAGAATGACATAAATTTCTTTAGTCCTTGATCTTCACATAGCTTCAGAATGGCTTGGATAGGTTGATCGCATCGGCTGAAAGAATCGAAGTCGACACAGAAGCCAGTGTCGAACTTCATCCCAAAGAGAACAGCAGAAGGAATCGCCATAGGATTTGAGAGGAAATGGCGAATCGAGAAGCAAAGCAGGGGAGAAGAGAATCACGCGGGATTAGAGTTCGAGAGCGAATTCTAAGCCAGAAGATGGAATATGAAAAGACGGAGCGGAAGGACGACGATCTCCAGACCTAAATCGACTATTAGAAATAAATCTGCGATCGTCGATCCCAGAATAAAATCGGTCGTCGAATAAAGATCGACGATAGTCAATGTTTGACTAATCGTCAAATATCGACCGACTACAAGCAATCACCACGATCGTCGATCAATATATGATGGTCGACGATTCTCCACACAGCACAGAAAATCTGTCGTCGACCATTGGTCGACGATAGATACCTAAGTAGAGATCGTTGACCGGTTGATCGACGATTTCTGCCTTACTACCGAACGAGCTGTCGTCGACCGTTGGTCGACGATAGTTCTGACCTGGTCGAAGATCATCGAGCAGTCGTTCGACGATTTTAGACAGAAAACAAAACTAACCAAATTTTCACTACTCTGAACCATTAATCATACCAAGCTGGTTCAGGAAGAACAAATGCCTTTGTTCATCAAGGGGCTTAGTGAAAATATCTCCTCTCTGCAGGTCTGTGGATATAAATTCCATTGCTATCTTGTTCTTTTCCACATTATCTCTCAGAAAATGATGTCTAATCTCAATGTGCTTGGTCCTGGAATGGTGCACAGGATTTTGAGCAATTGATATTGCACTGGTACTGTCACACAGAATTTTTGTTTTTGAGTGTGTATACCCATAATCCACTAGCTGATTTTGAATCCACAGAATCTGTGAACAACAACTAGCTGCTGCAATATATTCAGCCTCAGCAGTTGAAGTAGACACAGATGCCTGTTTCTTACAAAACCAAGAGACAAGTCTCTCTCCCAGGAACTGACAGGTCCCTGAGGTGCTTTTCCTGTCAACTCTACATCCAGCATAATCAGCATCTGAATATCCAATTAATTCAAATCCTGACTCAGCTGGGTACCACAGTCCTAAGTTAGGGCATCCCTTAAGGTATCTCAAGATCCTCTTGAGGAGAGTTAAGTGAGATTCCTTTGGGTTGACCTGAAACCTAGCACATAGGCATGTAGCAAACATTATGTCAGGCCTACTTGCAGTCAAATACAGCAGGGAACCAACAATGGCTCTATAGTTCTTTTGATCAACAGACTTGCCATTGACATCAGAATCAATAACTGCATTTGAGGCCATAGGTGTGCTCATTGATGAAGCATCAGACATTCCAAATCTTTTAACCAGCTCTCTGGCATATTTTGATTGAGAAATGAAGATACCATCAACACACTGTTTCACTTGGAGACCAAGGAAATAGGATAACTCACCCATGCTGCTCATCTCAAACTTGGAGTGCATTAGTTCAGAGAACCTCTTGCATAGTTTGGGATCAGTAGAGCCAAATATAATGTCATCTACATAGATTTGAACTAACAGTTGTGAGTCCTTACGATGTCTAATGAATAGGGTTCTATCTACTACACCTCTCACAAACTTGTGTTCTAGAAGGAAATTTGCTAAGGTCTCATACCAAGCTCTAGGAGCTTGCTTAAGTCCATATAGAGCCTTTTGGAGTTTGAACACATGAGTGGGTAAGGTTGATGAAACAAACCCTGGTGGTTGTTCAACAAACACTTCTTCCTTTAAATCTCCATTGAGGAAGGCACTCTTCACATCCATTTGGAAGACCTTAAATCTTTTATAGGCAGCATAGGCTAGGAAAATCCTAATGGCTTCTAGTCTAGCTACAGGGGCAAAAGTCTGATCATAATCTATGCCTTCCTCCTGTCTATAGCCTTGAGCTACTAGCCTAGCCTTATTTCTAACTACTATGCCTTGGGCATCAAGCTTGTTTCTAAACACCCACATGGTGCCTATGATTCGTTGGCCTCTTGGTCTTGGAACCAAAGTCCAAACTTTACATCTTTCAAACTGGTTAAGTTCCTCTTGCATGGCTATAATCCAGTGTGGATCAAGCTCAGCATCTTTAATGGTTAGGGGCTCCACCTGAGAAAGGAAACAAGCAAACATCACATCTTTGTTGAGTTGATGTCTTGTCTGGACTCCTACTGAAATGTCTCCAATCACTTGAGATACAGGATGATCTCTAAGTGTGACAAGATCAGTAGGTTCAGCAATGATCTGATCTTCAACAGTTTCAGGATTTGATTCCTCATGTGGAATTTGATCAACTGTTGGAACAAGTGCTTTAACTTGAAAAAGTTCTACATCAGATTCAGAATCTGAAGAAGCAGCCTGAGGAGTTTGTTGGGGATGATTCTCCTGTGTGAGTCTCAAACCTTCCAAATCCTTACTTACTCCTAGGACTTGCACTGTACTATTAGAGGAAGAGTCCTTCTCCTTATAATACATGACTGTCTCATCAAAAGAGACATGTGCAGACTCTTCTATCTTAAGAGAGGATTTATTGAGGACCCTATAGGCTTGGCTTACTTGAGAGTATCCTAGAAAAACTCCCATTGAAGCTTTTGCCTCAAATTTTCTATGGTATTCTTTGTTATTGTTATGAACAAAAGCAACACAGCCAAATACTCTAAAATAGTCTATTTTAGGTTTCACTTGCTTAAGTAATTCATAGGGAGTCTTACCCTTAAGTTTATGTATCAGACTTCTGTTCAATACATAGTTAGCTGTGCTAACTGCTTCAGCCCAAAAGGACAGAGGCATGTTAGCATCTGCCAACAATGTACTTGCAGCTTCAATTAGGGTTCTGTTTTTCCTTTCAACTACCCCATTTTGTTGAGAAGTTCTAGGAGCAGAGAAGCTATGTTTGATACCTTCCTTCTCACAGAATTCTTGCATAAGAAGAGACTCAAACTCAGTACCATGATCACTTCTGATCAAGGCAATCTGAGTAGAATACTCACTCTGTATACACTTTAGAAAATCTGTAAGAACCTTGAAGTTATCAGCCTTAGTTCTCAAGAAGAATACCCAAGTGAACCTAGAGAAGTCATCTACAATTACTTGAGTGTAAGACTTTCCTCCAAGACTCTGTACAGCAATAGGACCAAATAAATCCAAATGTAGCAAGTACAGAATCCTGGGAGAATCACTTTTATTAACTGATTTAAAGCTATTTCTTGTTTGCTTACCTAATTGACAAGCTTTGCAAAGGCCTTCCTTCTTGTAGGGGCAAGAAGGTAAACCTCTTACAAGATTGTATTTAGCCAACCTAGAAATGTTTTTCAAATTTACATGACTAAGTCTCTTATGCCAAAGGGTATTATTACTGGTTACTTCATTAAATAAGCATATTTCAGATTTGGATGAGTTAAAGTCTACAACATAAACATTACCAATTCTAATACCTACTAAAACAACATTATTATTCAAAGTAATATTGCAAGCAGTGTCAGTAAACCATACCTTGTACCCAGCATCACACATTTGACTTACAGAGATTAGGTTGTGCTTTAGTCCGGAGACATACGCAACCTTCTTGAATGTTACAGCTCCTATGGTGAAGCTGCCATACCCTTCAGTCTGTCCACAGCTGGAATCCCCAAATACAACTTTTGGTCCCAGCTTGGCTTTGAACCCTGACAGATTCTTCTTCTTTCCTGTCATATGCTTTGAGCATCCAATATCCAGATACCATTTGTCATGTATGACTGGATAGGTCTTTACCTGCAAAGATATCAATTATACATTGTGGACCCAGGTTACCTTGGGTCCAGTATTCTTTACAAAAGAAAAACTAGATATAAAAGATTTTGCAGGCTTAGATTTATATCCTAAAGGGTGTGATCTCCTAGGTGGGATAATCCATTCAGTTGAAGGATTAAACATCCTAGGGTAGTGATTAGAATTTGCACATCTGGAAGTTTGAAATTTATTTTCCAGCTTAAGTCCAGATCGTCGATCCACGGTCGACGATCGCAAGCCATATCGTCGACTATTTGTAGTAGTGCTATGTTCTGGATTCCACGATCGTCGATCACTGGTCGACGACTCAAGATGAGATCGTCGATCTCCTGCACCAAAGATATCATACTTGGTGATGGTGTTCAGCGATCGTCGATAGACGTTCGACGATTGGTTTGACGATCGTCGATTAATGTTCGACGATTTTTGTAAAGCTAGAAATTTTTTCTTCCTATTCTCTTTCTTAATCTTATTCTGAATTTTCTTGCATTTTTCAATTTCCTCAGTATTCTTTATTCCTGATTCAGAAACAAATTTTACTGGAGTGCTAAATCTCTCCTTTGTGAGGAGGATGGGTTCACTAGGTGTAGCACCCAAGCCTAGTTTATCATTACCAACCCTAGTGTTTGCTATACAGGTTATTTCAGATAATTTAAGGCTTCAGCCATTTAATTGTTCTTCTAACCTCTTAGATTTAGCTAGTTCTAATTTTAAGAATGTTACTTCTTCTCTTAATCTTTCTAATTCCTTTTCTAATCTGATTATTTCAGTACCTTCCATGTCTAGTTCCATTATTTTTAATCTAAGTGACTTAATTTCTTTTTCAGATAATAGTAAATCTAAACATAGAGTTTTAAATTTTAGTTTGAACTCAGGAGATGAGAAATCAAATGAGTCGATTACCTGGTCCTCCATAAAGGAATCTTCTTCATTGTCTCCTTCTTCTTCAGAATTCTCTGCAGCTGACAGAGAGCTGCAGGCATCAATAGCCATGAGGCAGACCTCTTTGGCTTTCTTCTCTTCTTCTTCTTCTGAATCACTGGAGCTAGAGGAGCAGGTATCCTCTTCTGTTTCACTCCAGGTAGCAGCCACAAATCCCTTGTCCTTCTTCTTGTATTTGTGTGATGAGGACTTGGAGTGGTGCTTCCTGTACTCTTTCTCATGTTTCTTCTCCTTGTGTTTCTTCTCTGGACAATCTGGAGCAATGTGTCCAGGCTTGCTGCAAACATAACAAATGATTTCTTTAGATGGAGTCTTGTCATACCTTGGTTTGTCCTCATGCTTGGAGAACTTCTTTCTGAGGTCTCTTCTTCCCATGTTGAAGAACCTCTTGGCAATGAGTGCCAGTAACTCCTCATTTGATTGACTTCCTTCAGAAGTCTCAGCCGCCTTAAGAGCTAGAGAGTGCTCTTTCTTTGTAGGTGTAGGAGTTTTTACTTCAATTGCAGCAGCTCTGCTCTTCAGAGTTTGCTCATATGACTTGAGCTTTCCCAACAGAGCTTCTGTGGAGAGTTCCATAGTGTTTCTTCCATCCTTGATGGGCCATATCCTTGAGTCCCAAGAGATGGGAAGGCACATCAGGATCTTGTCATTTACTTCTGACAAAGTTATCTCCTTGTCCAAAGACCTCTGTTCACTTATTATTGAACTGAGTCTTGTGTACATTGTGTTAATGTCTTCAGCATCATCCTTCTTGAAATTTTCATACTGAGAGGTGAGATTGGATCTCCTGTCCTTCCTCTCATCAGCTGAGCCAGCAACTATGTGGTTGAGGGAATCCCACATAGCTTTGGCTGAGGTACATTCAGCAAGCTTCTGGAATATCTCATCAGACATTGTCTGAGCTAGGATATTCATTGCTTTAGCATCAGCTGCTTTTGCCTTCTTGTAAGTTTCATTGTAGTCAGGTGGTGGCACGACACTGAGATCAGCAGAAGTGGAAGCAGCAGCAGGCCTAGCAGGTGGTCCTGTCAAAATAGAAGAAAAGATATCTTCATCAATAGAATTCATGTATAGTCTTATCCTGGCCTTCCATATGCCAAACTTGGACAAGTTGCATACAGGAGGTCTGGTGCTTGAATAATCCTTAGACTGGGCCATGTGTGAAAGTGTTTGTGAATGGTATCAGGAAACAACTTATCACAGGATCTTTTAACTCAGGTGTTAGCCTGTATGAACAGCTAACCTCCCTCTGATACCAATTGAAAGTGAGGGGATAAGTTGTAAACTACTCTAGAGGGGGGGGTGAATAGAGTATTCAAATTTTATGAATAACTAGTCAGCTCCCTTGGAGTTGATTTGCGGAATAAAAATAATCTGATACTTGAACCCTAAGAGCCTAACACAGTGAAGTGCACAAGTGAGAGAGTTAACTGAAATTTCAGATTAACTATAAACCTATCACAACAACTAGCAATCCTAGGTAGTTCTATCACAGCCACAGAATAAGCAATTTAAACAAAACAGCCAGAGACACAGGATATATAGTGGTTCCCTCTTAATAGGTACTCCACTCTTCTACCACCCTGGTAGGAATCCACTACAGGTTTTTGCTAAGGTGCCCTGCCACCAATGATCTGATTCAGGTAGATCAAACAGACCCTTTGAGCTTTTGATAAGGATGCTCAACCACAGGTTGTTGATAAGGTGCCCTGTCACCAACGTTCACTTTTGAAGAGATGTGAACAAACTCTTTTTACAAAGGGGTTGAGAGGGTTAGGTTATCTTCTCTGTTGTAAATACAGATTAGAGAAGACTTGTGGATTCTCTAAAGAATCAAAGTCTCCCCCTGGCTCAGTGAAAGTCCAGGGAAAGCCTTTGCTTCAGGATGAAGGAGTTTCAGATAAACTGAAACTAAATCCTCAGAGATCTGTAGACTGATTTTTATCAGGTCTTCAGATTCTGGAGCACATGAAGCTGATCTGGAGCTTTTTCTGAAGTCTTGAAAAACTCTAAGCAGATGCTCAGGAGACTTGAGAATGAAATGGATTGCTTTGAACTTTTGCTTCAGGAAAGCTTTTCTTCTTCTGATTGTGAGATTGTGAAGAGTTGCTCTGGAGAAGCTTGAAAGAATGCAGCACACTGAAAAACTCTCTGTTACTGTTACTTCTCATTATTCTGAGAAAAAATCTCTCTTAAATATGTCTTCTCGTTTATCTTTTGGAACGGCTCTATTGATTTGAATTCTCGAGCCCTGCAACAGATTATCTCAAAATAGAATATAGCAATAGGAATAGAATGACCTATATGCTCTCTGTCAGTCCCAATAAGGAAATAAATGAATAGGAAAATATCTCAGCATAAAGATTTATCGTTCTTGGAAATAGCATACACCGCCAACGGCTAGAATACAGCCTGGCAGTATATTTTGTATAATAAGACAAAAATGCTTTATCAAAATACGAAATCCCGTAATTTATGCTTGACATATTTGGTAAGTAATTCATTTGAATTTAAGCCATAAATTAGCAAAAACATTCTTCAGAAAATCTTTCTAACCATACGTTAAAACACTTGGAAATAAACCAAGGAATAAAATAAATACAAACAGTTAAAGGCAGACAGAAATCGTCGAACAGGGTTTCGATGATCGTCGACCTAGCTAACAGATCGTCGACTGAAAACAGAAATCTGTCGAAACAGAAATCGTCGACCAGAAATCGTCGACCAGCTCAAGATATCGTCGACTGAAGCAGAAAATCTGTTATCACAGAAATCGTCGAACATCTCATGATGTCGACGACTAAGGCAGAGATCTGTCGAGACAAATATCGTCGACCATCTCATGATGTCGACGATTAAGGCAAAGATCTGTCGAGACAGAAATCGTGAAACAAGACCACGATCGTCGAACTGCTGATAGCAGATCGTCGACCAACCTTCAGAGCATAATACGCTTGCTCTGAGATCGTCGACCATCGGTCGACGATAATTGTCTTGACTTCAACGATTCTAAAGCCCTGCTATCGTCGACCACTGATCGACGATCGCGAGGCCTCGTTCGACGATGGTCGAACGGAAAAAGAGCCTTAACTAAAGATTCATTCTACAACTTCTATTCTAAGCTCTAGGTCAGATATAAACTGCCCTAGGGAGACTAAACAAAGTCTAACCATGATCATATATAGTTATATGGATCAAGAGGAGCTGGAAAAGGGATTACATAAGCCAAATCACATCTAGGGTACCAACATACCATGCTCTAGGAGCCTACTTAAGTCCATACAGAGCTTTTTGCAACTTAAAAACATGTGAGGGATAAGTTGACGAAATGAAACTAGGGGGTTGTTCAACAAATACCTCTTCCTTTAGCTCTCTATTTAGGAATGCACTATTTACATCCATTTGGAACACCTTAAACTTCATATAAGCTGCATAGGCTAGAAAGATCCTTATTGCCTCTAGCCTTGCAATAGGAGATAATGTCTGATCATATTCTATGCCTTCTTCCTGTGTGTAGCCCTGTGCTACAAGCCTTGCTTTATTCCTTATAAAAATTCCTTGAGTATCCAACTTGTTTCTAAACACCCATTTGGTGCCTATAACCAGTTGACCTTTTGGTCTTGGAACCAAATTCCAAACTTTACACTTTTCAAACTAGTTTAGCTCCTCTTGTATAGCAATGATCATGTGGGGATCTTGCTCAGCATCTTTTATGGTTAGGGGCTCAATCTGTGAAAGAAAACAAGCATGCATCACATCTTAACTTAGTTGATGTCTAGTTTGCACACAAGTTGAAATCTATCCAATCACTTAAGATGTAGGATGATCTCTAAGTGTGACATAATCAGTTGGTGGTATGTGATCTTCAACAGTAGTTGGAATCAATTCCTCAGGTGGAATTAGATTGGCTGTTGGTAGAGTTGCAATCACTTCTACTTGGTCTTCATCACTGTCTGAATCAACTGTCTGAAGAGTTGGTTGAGGTTGAATCTCCTAAGTGAGTTTCAGCTCATCCAAATTCTTGCACAAGTCAGGTACCTGCAAAGAGTTACTGGAAGAAGATTCCTTCTCTCTGTAAAACATGTTAGTTTCATCAAAAGATACATGTACTGACTCTTCAATTTTCAATGTGGATTTATTAAATACCCTATAAGCTTTGCTTACTTTGAAATATCCAAGAAAGATTCTCATTGAAGCCTTTGCTTCAAACTTTCTAATGTAGGCTTTTTTATTATTGTGAATGTAAACTACACAACCAAAAATTCTAAAATAATCTATTTAAGGTTTTTTTTTCTTTAAGCTATTCATAGGGAGTCTTCCCCTTTAGTTTATGTATCAGACTCCTATTCAGTACATAGTTAGCTGTGCTAACTGCTTCTGCCCAAAAGGATAGAGGCATATTAGCATCTGCTAACAATGTTCCTGCAACTTCAATCAGGGTTTTGTTTTTCCTTTCAACTACCCCATTTTGTTGAGGAGTTCTAGGAGCAGAGAAGCTATGCCTGATACCTTCTTTCTCACAGAATTCTTGCATAAGAAGAGATTCAAACTCAGTACCATGATCACTTCTTATCAAGGCAACTTGAGTAGAGTACTCAGTTTGTATACAAAGTAGAAAATCTGTAAGAACTTTAAAGTTATCAAATTTAGTTCTCAAGAAGAACACCCAAGTGAACCTAGAGTAATCATCTATAATTACTAGGGTATAGAATTTCCCTCCTAGACTCTGTACTGCTATTAGACCAAAGAGATCCAAGTGCAGTAGGTATAGGATTCTAGGTGAATCACTTTTATTTACAGCTTTGAAACTATTCTTAGTTTGCTTGCTTAGCTGACAAGCCTTGCATATGCCTTCCTTCTTGTAGGGGCAAGAGGGCAAACCACTGATAAGGTTGCATTTAGATAACCTAGATATATTCTTGAGGTTAACATGACCTAGCCTTCTATGCCACAAAGTATTATTACTACTCACCTCATTAAATAGACAAATTTCATAAGAGGTGGATTTAAAATCTACAAGATAAATATTTTCTTGCCTAATGCCTACTAATATAACTTTATTATTCAAAGTAATATTACACAGAGTATTAGAAAACCAAACCTGGTAGCCAGCATCACATAGCTGACTTACAGAAATGAGATTGCGCTTCAGTCCTGTGAAATAAGCTACCTTCTTGAAAGTCACTGACCCTATGGTGAATTTTCCATATCCTTCAGTCTGACCACAGCTGGAATCAAAAAAGACTACCTTTGGTCCCAACTTGGCTTTGAAGCTTGAAAGATTCTCTTTATTTCCAGTCATATGCTTGGAGCATCCACTATCCAAATACCACTTATCCTGAGTGATAGGATAGGTCTTCACCTGCAATAAGATAAGTTAAACATTGTGGACACAGGTAACCTTGGGTCCATTGTTCTTCACATAGGAAAAACTAGAAATTAAAGAGTATGCAGGTTGAGGGTGATATCCTAAGGGATGAGATCTCCTAGGTGGGATAATCCAATTAGCAGACCTAGGGTTCCTATTAAACTTATGATTTTTGTGAGTATTGTTGTGATTCTGGAAATTTAGTTTTGATCGTTGATCGATGTTCGACGATCGGTACCCAGATCATCGATCTTGGTTCACAGAAAAGGATTCTGGATTCCACGGTCGTCGATCTCTGTTCGACAACTCAGGCTGAGATCGTCGATCAACCATTACTAAGTAGTTATACCCAGCAGGTGAGTTCAGAGATCGTCGATTGTTGTTCGATGATGGGTGCAACGATCGTTGATAGGCATTCGACGATTTTTATATTTCTATGAATTTATGTTTCCTTTTGTCTCTCTTAATCTTATTTAAAGTTTTCTTAGCCTTTTGAATAACCTCAGTGTTATGTATTCCCTTTTCATAAACAAACTTTACAGGAGTAGAAAGATTGTATTCAAGGAGCAATGGGGGTTAACTAGGGGAGGCACCTAAGCCCAACTTGTTGTTGCCTGTCCTAGTGTTGGCAGTGCTTGTGATTTCTAGCAACTTAAGGCTTCTGCCATTAAGTGAATCTTCTAACCTCTTAGCTTTAGCTAGTTATAATTTAAGAAATTTAATTTCTTCAGATGATCTAGTGAGTTCAGAATCTTACCTAATGTTTTCAGTAGATAGAGATTCTGATTCAGCTAGTTTATCTCTAAGCAACTTAATCTCCTTTTCTGAGCTAAGTAAATCTAGGCAAAGAGTTTTAAATTCATGCTTAAATTCATCAGAGGTAAAATCATAAGATGCAATTACCTGGTCTTCATCAGATAATTCATCCTCCTCATCTTCAGTCATCTCTGCAGCTGAGTTACTGCTGCAGGCATTGATTGCCATAAGGCAAATCTCCTTAGCTTTCTTCTCTTCTTCATCATCTTCACTGGAGTTGGAGGAAGAGGAGTCTTCCTCAGTATCACTCCAGGTCTTTGCAACAAGACCTTTCTCTTTCTTCTTATATTTGTGAGAAGATGTCTTGGAATAGTGCTTCTCATGTTCCTTCTCTTTTCTTCTTTCCTAATGCTTTGTCTCTGGACACTCAGGGAGAATGTGTCCAGGCTTCCTGCATCCAAAACAAACAATTTCTTTAGATGGGGTTTTATCATACTTTGGCTTGTCATCATATTTTGATGACTTTCTTCTGTTGTCCTTTATGCCCATCTTGTAGAAACCTCTTGGCAAAGAGTTCCATCAGTTCTTCATTTGATTGAGTCACTTTGGACTCATCATCAGCCTTAAGAGCAAGGGTTTGCTCTTTCCTTGTTGGAGTAGATGCTTTGGCTTCAGCTTCAGCTTCCCTGGTCTTCAGTACTTGCTCAAATGATTTGAGCTTGCCAAGTAGAGCTTCAGTTGAAATCTCTATTGTACTTCTGGACTCCTTGATTGGCAAGATTCTGAGATCCCATGTGCTGGGGAAGCACATCAGTATTTTATCATTGACTTCTGTCAATGTGATCTCCTTATCAAGTGTCCTCAGCTCATTGATAATGGAGCTGAGCCTTGTGTACATAGCTTCTACTATCTCAGCTTCTTCCTTCTTGAAGTTCTCATATTGGGATATAAGGTTGGACCTTTTATCCTTCCTCTCATCAGCTGAACCAGCTACAATCTGATTCAGTGAGTCCTACATGGCTTTTGCTGAGGTGCAATCAGCCACTTTCTGGAATGTCTCATCAGACATAGTCTGAGCCAGAATATTCATAGCTTTGGCATCAACTATCTTGGCCTTCTTGTAAGTTTCATTATAGTCTAGAGGTGGCACTGCACTGAGATTTGTAGATGTTGTAGGAGTAGCTGTAGCAGGTGGTGTTGGTGGCCCTGTTAAGATAGAGAAAAAAATATCTTCATCAATAGAGTTCATGTAAAGTCTTATTCTTTCCTTCCAGATGCCAAACTTGGCTAAGTTGCATACTGGAGGTCTGGTGTTAGAGTAATCTTTATACTGGGCCATGAATCTAATATGAGTGTATATGGTATCAAAGTATCTTATCACAAGATCTTATGGTTCAGGTGTTAGCCTGTTCAACCAATCAACCTGATAAGGATTTAGTTGTTGAATAACAAACCTCCCTCTAATACCAATTGAAAGTGAGGGGATAAGATACTTACTACTCTAGAGGGGGGGGGGGGGGGGTGAATAGAGTATTCAAAAAAGAAGGAGACTCTAAACACTTCTCTTAGAGCTATTTGCGGAATATAAAATAAAAGCTTTAAACCTAAAGCCTAACAGAGTGAAGTGAATAAAAGAGAAGCTCACTGAAGTTTCAGTTGAGCTTTTATCCTAACACAACAATTAGCAACCTAGTTAAAACTATCACAGCCACAGTGCATTAATTAAAATAAGCAACCAGACAACACAAGAGCTTTATAGGTATTCCCCAATTGGGTACATCCACTCTTCTACCACCCTGGTGGGAATCTACTATAGGTTTTTGATCAGGTGCCCTGCCACCAGTAGATCTGCTTCAGGTAGATCTAAAGACCCTTCAGGCTTTTGATCAGGTGCCTAAAAACCAAACACACCGGCTTTTTATCTGGTGCCCTGCCACTAATTGTTCACTTTTGAAGGGAGTAATAAGCCTTTTATAGGAGGTTGAAAGAGAGAATTAAGATGTCTTCTCTATGTTCAGAGAAGCTAGTGGATGGCTCTGAATATATCAAAGCTCCCCCTGGCTTAGAGAATGTCCAGGAAGAAGCTTTGATTCAGGGTGTAGGATCTCCAAATTGCTTGAGAAGACTTTCTGATGCAGCTTTGAAGAAGACTCTAGATTTTGAATGAATGTTCTTCTTCAGCAGCTTTTGCAATCTGGGAGAGTTTGTGTTGGAACACCCTATTACTAATTTAGGTAAGGATCACTATGTCCCTAGGAATTTGTCTTGACCTCATTGTATAGTTTTAAAGGTCAACTAGAATAGGTCTAAGGCTTAGAACTTAGGTTTGAAAGTTGCCCCCAAGACCTTCTAGTTTAGAATACAAGTGCAGAAAGACTAAGGAAATTCTCGTCGAGCTAAGATTGACGAGGCGTCGAACTCAGTTCGACTATCTCCGAGTTCAGTTCAACGAGTCATCGAACTTGGTTCGACGATCTTCGAACTCAGATCGACGTTCCTGTCTCTAGCTATAATAAAAATCTCTGAGCTCAGGTCGACGAAAGTTGAGCTCAGATCGACAATTTCTGTCTCAAGTCTAATACAAATCTCTGAGCTCAGGTCGACGATTGTCGAGCTCAGATCGACGACATTTCTTAAGAGATTGACGATTTCAGAATTCAAATTCAGTCAGTTATGGAATTCAATCTGATTCATATCCAGCATTTATTTCAAAGGATTTTGTAGCCATTTTAATCAATCTAGAGCAAGTTTCAAGAAAGTCTAAATGGAATATCTCTTAGGACTTTCCTCCAGAGACAGATATCATTTAAGGAAGTCATTTATGACTGGCTAACGACTATCAAGAAGACTGAATTTCAATATATCTTCTCAGAGAAATTGTGATTGTATCAAACAGATTGATGATTATTGTTATTCTGAGGAATAGTTTTCAAACACAAGTCTACAAGATTATAAGTTTGAATTCTTTCAGAACACAAGGAATACAACAGTGAAGGATATCACCACACAGAAAAGAATTCCTCTATTCTTTCTAGATCTCTTCTGATTCAAGTATTCAAGGCTTCATCAATCAAGGACTCAAGACACAACACTTTTCAGTCTTTGCTGAAATCATTCTTTGTTGGAGATCTCAAACAGACTAAAGGCCTATCACCATGTACAAAGCTTCTTTTCCTGAACAATTACAAATCTCAGGGGGAGCTTTGAAAACAACAATCCACTAGTCTTCTCTTTGACGGTTGAACAGAGAAGAACAACTTCACCTCTTTTATTTTTCTGCTATAAAAGGGTTACTCAAAACTCCCTTCAAAAGTTTTATGATTGGTTTATGAGACCTTGTCAAAACTCAGTGGTGGCAAGACACCTGATCAAAAAATCTGGTTTGGTTTTTGAGAACCTTATCAAAAGCTCATTGGTGCCCAGGACACCTGATCAACTATTCCTGCGGTGGATTCCTACCTAGGGTGGTAGAAGAGTGGATGTACCCAGGTTAATTGGGGAACCACTATAGATCCTTGTGTCTTCTGGTTGCTGTGTTTTATTTTCTGTGTGATGTGTTTTTACTTCTTGCTTTAGTTTGTTACATTCTCTGCAAGCACAATACACTTATATATAAATCAAATCTTCCACTGCTAAATAATTTTTAAATTGGAAAATTATCTTAATATACTCTATTCACCCCCCCCCCCTCTAGAGTAAAGGTAGATCTTACCCACACTTTCAATTGGTATCAGAGGCGAGGTTTGTTTTTATACAACTAGATCTTCACTAGTTTGGTTGTTTTACAGGCTAACACCTGAACCAAAAGATCTCTGATAAGATCAATCTTTAATAGAGGGTTATTAATTTTATTATATATTTTTTCATATAAAACCATGACACAGAACAAAGATTATGCTAGCACCAGACCTCCAGTGTGCAATCTTTCTAAGTTTGCACTTTGGAAGACAAGGATTAAATTATAAATAAATTCTATTGATGAAGACATTTTTAATTCTATTTTGACAGTGTGTCCAAGACCTCCAGCAACTACAAGTAAAAGTGTTGTTCCACCCCCCTCAGGAACAGATGCAGAAATCAAAAAGTGGAAAGTTACTGATGCCAAGGCAATGAACATATTGGCTCAGACTATGTCTGATGACATATTTCAAAAAGTGGCTGAATGCAACTCAGCAAAAGAAATTTTGGACAAGCTATCTGAGCTTGTGTCAGGATCAGCTGATGAAAGAAAAGATAGAAGATCCCATCTCATAACCCAGTATGAGAATTTCAAGAAGGGAGAAACTGAGCCAGTTTCTGACATGAACAACAGACTCAGTCTAATTGTCAATGAACTGAAGACCTTGGATAAGGAAATCTCATTGACTGAAATCAATGATAAGATCCTAATGTGCTTCGCAAGCACTTGGGATTCAAGGATCTGGCTAATCAAGGATGCTAGAAGCCTAAATGAGATCACCACTGAAGCTTTGTTGGGCAAGCTCAAGTCTTATGAGCTGCTCATCAAGAATAGAGAGGAAGAATAAAAGGTTGCTTCTCCAGCAATCAGGAAGGAGAAGACAATTGCCTTCAAAGCTATAGAAGAACTTCCTGAAGACAAGGTCACAGCCAATGAAGAGTTAATGAGTCTACTGGCCAAAATATTTTACAAGATGGCCAGGAAATATTTCAGGAAAAGGTCATCCAGAGGCCATGAGAAGTCAAGGTATGACAAATCCAATAATAAAGAAATTATTTGTTTTGGATGCAGGAAACCAGGCCATATTGTGCCTGACTGTCCAGGGAATCAAAATAAGGACAAGAAAGATAAGAAAGATAGGAGAAGAGACAAAAACTCCAGGAGAAACAACAGTGATAAATCCTACTCCAGCAAGAACAAACACACCAGGAAGGGATTTGTAGCTGAAACCTGGAGTGAAACTGAAGAAGAATCAGAGGCTTCATCAAGCTCAAGTGATGATGAAGATGATGCTCAAGAGAAGGAGTTCTGCATGATGGCTATCAATGCCTCTCAACATAATTCTGATGCAGAACAAGAATAAGAATCTGAATCTGAACATGAAGCTGAAGAAGATCAGGTAATAGATTCTTTTGATTTCAATTAAGAGGACTTTAGATCTGAATTTAAGGCACTTTGTTTAGACCAGCTAAAGTCTCAGAAATCAATTGTCTGAACATAGCACTTTAAAATCAGATAACCTCAAACTCTCTGAGGAGTTGGAATGCTGTAGGGAGGAGATAGCTTCACTGAAAAGTGAACTATCTAAGGCAAAGAAGTTTGAAGAATCCCTTAATGGGAGAAGCATCAGACTGATGGACATCACAAGTACAGTGAACTCAAGATTTAACAGTACACTGGGCTTGGGTGCTCCATCCACCAAACCTATAGTGTTAACAACCCCAATTAAGTTTATCTAAGATAAAGGAAAGGGAGTTGTAGAGGTAGCTAGGAAGAATCCTGATTTACCGAAGAAAAATAAAGTTCAACGAAAAACGTCGAACAGAGCTCGACGATCGTTGAACATAGCTCAACGATCTTAAGCTGAATCGTCGAACTCAGATCGACGATCGCTGATCTCTGAACTCTGGAAAAGTCGATCTTCGAACGGAGCTCAACGATCTAACCCAAGATCGTCGAACTCAGCTCAGAGATCGTCGAACAGAGATCATAGCTTTGAGCAAGGTTTTAAGGGTAAATCAAACTTTAATCCTAGTGGTCCCACATCCCAAAGCTTTAATCCTTATACTGAATGGATAATACCTCCTAGGAGATATCATCCTGAAGGTTATAAGAGTCAGCTAGGGATGTCTTTTATTTCAGAATTTAAAGGTTATCAACCTAGGCCCAAGGTAAACTGGGTCAAAAACAAATAAATTATTTTATGTGCAGGTGAAGACCTATCCAACATTGAACCAGCAATGGTATCTGGATAGTGGGTACTCAAAGCACATAACAGGAAGCAGGGATAATCTAACATCCTTCAAAGCCAAGCTTGGACCCAAAGTCATATTTGGAGATTCAAACTTTGGACAGACCAAGGGATATGGTGTAGTCCAAATAGGGTCAGTCACATTCAAGAAGGTGGCCTATGTGGAAGGAATGAAGCATAATTTAATCAGCATCAGTCAATTATGTGAAGAAGGCTACCAGGTGACATTCAACAAATCCTCATGTAAAATCAAATCAGAGGACAACACAACTGTGTTGATAGGTAAAAGGAAACTTAACATTTATCTTGTAGATTTTCATTTAACTAAGGTAGATATTTGCTTGTTAAACTCTGTTAGTAAACCAAATGAACTTTGGCATAAGAGATTAGGACATTTAAACCTTAGAACCATTGCTAGGCTATCCAAGAAAAACCTTATTAGAGGACTACCTTCTGTCCCCTACAAGAAGGAAGAACTTTGCAGGGCTTGTCAATTAGGCAAGCAAACTAAAAATAGCTTTATGTCAGTTAATAAGAGTGATTCAACTAGGATCTTGAATCTGTTACACATGGATCTTTTTGGACCCATTACAGTACAAAGTCTAGGAGGGAAATCGTACACTTTAGTAGTTATAGATGACTTCTCTAGATTCACATGGGTGTTCTTTCTAAGAATAAAGTCTGATAACTTTAAGTGTTTGACAGAGTTTCTACAATGCATACAGATTGAGTTCAATACTCATATTGCCATGATCAGAAGTGATCATGGGATAGAGTTTGATTCTCTTCTTATGCAAGAGTTCTGTCAGAGTGAAGGGATCAGTCACACTTTCTCAGCTCCTAGAACTCCTCAACAAAATGGGGTAGCTGAAAGGAAAATAGAACCCTTATTGAATCTTCTACCACATTGTTAACAGATGCTCACCTCCCTCTATCCTTTTGGGCAGAGGCAGTGAACACCTAAAACTATGTGTTGAATAGAAGTTTGATACATAAGCTGAAGGGAAAGACTCCCAATGAATTACTCAAAGGGAAGAAACCTAAAGTAGATTATTTCAAGATTTTTGGTTGTATTTATTACATACACAATAATAACAAGAAATACATAGCAAAATTTCAAGCCAAAGCAGTTGAAGGAGTGTTTCTGGGATACTCCATGATCAGTAAAGCTTATAGGGTGTATAACAAATCTTCTTTTAAAATTGAAGAATCTATACATGTATCATTTGATGAAACTAACATGTCTTATAAGGAGATGAATACTTCTACCATAGAACCTTTGCAGGTACATTCTCTTTCAAAAAATTTGGACAGGTTACACATTATAGAAAAGGATACAACATATTCACCTATCCAACAAAGAGGTGAAAATAGTGAAGATGAAGAGGATACTCAACATCTTGGTGAGAATTATCTTGAAGAGCCAGTTATTGTTCCACAAGAGGAAACAACAACACAAGTTGGTGAACAATCAACAACCCCTGTTGATTTAATAACATAAAGAGATCATCCAATCTCCCAAGTGATTGGAGACATCTCAACTGGTGTGCAAACCATAAATCAGGTCAACCAAAACCTGATGCACACCTGCTTTTTATTTCAAATTGAGCCTCGATCCATACAAGATGCAGAACAAGATCCACACTGGATCATTGCAATGCAAGAGGAATTACATCAATTTGAAAGGAACAAAGTTTGGGAACTAGTGCCAAGACCAAAGGATCATTCCATTATTAGAACAAAATGGGTGTTCAGAAACAAGCTGGATGATCAAGGAATCATTGTAAGGAATAAGGCAAGACTAGTTGCACAAGGATACTCACAAGAAGAAGAAATAGATTATGGCCAGACCTTTGCACTAGTTGCAAGGTTGGAGGCCATAAGAATATTTCTAGCTTATGCAGCACAGAAAGGATTCAAGGTCTATCAAATGGATGTAAAGAGTGCATTTCTCAATGGATATATCAAGGAAGAAGTCTATGTTAGACAACCCCCAGGTTTTATCTCTTTAACTCATCCTGATTATGTTTTTAAATTGCACAAAGAATTATATGGTCTTAAGCAAGCTCCTAGAGCATGGTATGAGACCTTAGCATGCTTTCTCTTGAAAAATGATTTTATAAGGGGTATAGTAGACCAAACTCTTTTTATTAGAACCCATAAGTCCAATATCCTACTAGTGCAAATTTATGTAGATGATATTATCTTTGGATCTACTGATTCAAATTTGTGCAAAAGGTTTTCCAACCTAATACATTCTAAATTTGAAATGAGTAGCATGGGTGAGCTTTCCTTTTTTTTAGGATTGCAAGTCAAACAACATGCTGATGGCATATTCATTTCTCAAACCAAGTATGCAAAAGAGTTGGTTAAGAAATTTGGTATGTCTGAAGCATCCTGCATGAAAACACCTATGCCTACTAATACTGTATTAGATGCTGATGAACATGGGAAACCTGTTGATCAGACAACATAAAGAGCAATGATTGGCTCTTTATTGTACCTTACAGCTTGTATACCTGACATAATGTTTGCTATATGTATATGTGCTAGATTCCAAGTATGCCCTAGAGAGTCACACCAGACATTAGTAAAAAGGATTCTTAGGTATGTGAAAAGTTGTCCAAATGTAGGTCTCTAGTATCCAAAAGACTAAGGATTTTAATTAACTGGATTTTCAGATGCTGATTATGCTGGATGTAGAGTAGACAGGAAAAGCACCAGTGGAACTTAAAAGTTTCTTGGTGACAGACTTGTCTCCTGATTTTGTAAGAAACAATCATCTGTGTCCACATCAACTGTTGAAGCTGAATACATGGAAGCAGGTAGTTGTTGCTCACAGATTTTGTGGATTAGAAATCAGCTCCTAGACTATGGTTACAACTTTGAAAAGTCAAAAATATTTTGTGATAACACTAGTGCAATTACTATAGCACAAAATCCAGTCCTCCATAGTAGGACAAAACATATAGAGATTAGCCATCACTTTTTAAGGGATAATGTTGAGAAGAATAAAATGAACTCCAATATATCCCAACTTATTTGCAAAGGGGAGATATTTTCACCAAACCATTGGATGAAAAGAAACACACCTTCTTCCTGAATCAGTTAGGAATGTTAGATGGAGGAAGCTTAAATTAAGATCCAAGATTTTAAAATCTTAAAATTGACCAAGAGTAGACTAAAAACTTGATTTTGCTAGTGTTTATAGGTTATTTCCGTTCTCTGAACTGCGCTCGACGTTTTTCCCAATGATCGTCGAACGGAGATCGACGATCACAGTAATCGTCGACTAGAGTTCAGCGCTTTCTAGAAAGTGCTAAGCTATCTCCTCCGGTCAGATATTGTCGAGTGGAGCTCGACACTCTCCAATATCATCGAACGGAGATCGGCGATGTTGAAGACCCTTCAGATTCCTTTAGAAGCCCAGATCGTCGAACGGAATTCAACGATCTTTCCTTTTCGGCGTCGAACCCTAATATAAAATTCATTTTTCGGCCGTCGTTCTCCTTTTGCTCATTCATACTCTCTGAAGAACTTTTCTTTCCCTCCAAACATCTCTGCACTTGGTCTCGTTTGTTTGTTTTTGCAGGTAACAATGGCCGTCTTTGTTGCCGTTCTAGCAGCAATGAAGTTCGACACGGGTTTTGACATTGACATGAATTCTTTTGAGGGCATTGATCAAGTCTTTAAAGACATTCTGGAATTGTTCAAAGATCAACAGCTGGTTTATATCATGTCCACAAGAATGAAACTGGCGGCAGATGAAATCAAGGAGTGGGTGTTATTGCGCATAACCTGGATCAGAACACAGTGGTTGGAACAATATCCGGCACACAGGTATCCCTAACGCTTGCTCTCCTAACAGAAGTTTTTCAGTTGAGTACTGGGCATGATTCAGTCGAGTTATCTGGAGAGGACTTTGCTAGTATGCTGGACAGAATGGGTCACTCAGCAGCAAACCCTAATAAGCTGCTTAAGAAAAATTTGTCAGTAGAATATAGATTCCTAGCAGATGTTGTGGGAAAAGTGTTGTTGGCAAAGCATTCTGCCAATGATACCATCTCCAGGTATCAATTTTGTTTAATGGGTGCTTTAGTAGATAAGAAACATTTGAATTGGGGGGAGATATTCTTTGATTTAATTAAGAAAAAGGTGAACAAGAATTTGGTTAATTTTGGGAGGATTCTAGGCCTGTTGCTGCATAACAGATGCCCTCAGCTGCTTGTCTCCAGTGGAATGCACATCAATGCCTCCAAGAGGCTATCATGTGCCCTCTTTGGTAAGTGGGATAGGCAAATTGCCAAACCTAGCAGGGCTCCTATAGTGGTCTCAACTTCAGGCACAAGGACTGCTCAAGTCACATCCCCTCAGGCAACTGCCTCCTTGGAAGAATTGCCTGCCTTCTCCTCATCTCCAACATCTCTACCCATTGTTTCCTCAACCATTCCTACATCCACCATCACCACTTAGATTTCATCCCCCATCACCATTTCATCTCCAATCTCAACTCCTTCACCTCCACCAACAACTTCTGTAGACCATTTCCATCCACTACATTATTATCCACCCCTTGAGATTTATTCATCCATTCATATTCCATCCTTCAATCTCTTAGATGACTCCTTCATGGATGATTCTCATTCCTTACCCCTTGAGCCCCCGTCATCACCATCTACCTCTTACCAACAACTACTTCAAGACATTTTAGCTCTACCATCCTTAACTCCATCCATATCCATCTCAGTGACTTCCATCACAACCATCCCCATATCAGAACCATCCATTTCACTGCCATCCACATCATTTCTCCACATCTCAGCAGCTCCTCCAACACCATCTACTTCTGCAACCTTATCCTCTACCTCTACTCAAGTATCACTTGAGCAAGTAGATCTTCCAGCTTTAGTAGATAAGCTCTATGAGTTGTTAGCTCCTAGGCTAACACTCTTGCTGGAGACCTCCATGGCTCCACTCCTTCAGTCTATACAGGACTTATCTGCCAAACTCTCCTCCTTCTATCCTCCTCATGCAATCCCTTTTGTGGGGTGCCTTAATCAAGTGCATACTGAATCTAGGTAGGGGGAGATGCCTCATGAAGAAGAGATGTTGCTTACTTCAGATGTAGTAATGCCAGCTGCTTCAGCCTCAGCTCTAGTGCTTTCCTTCAGTACAGTTGACTTTAAGTCACTGCTTTTAGATTTTGATGCTCTCCACTACAGATATCTTCCAGCTCATGAAGCTGAAGAACATTCATAGGCCATTGTGCCTATTTTTAGTTGTGATCCCAGCTTGATATCTTTATATATCAATTCTCTAAAGGCTGTGGAAAGTGTTATTTCTACTGATATTGTGAATGTTGATTCTGGTGCTACTATTGATAAAGTCTATTCTGGTATTGCTGATGATTTGTTGATGACAGAGGCCAATGATTCAGAGCCTGCTGTTCATATTGACGAGCCTGCTGTTACTAATGTTATTGTCTCTGTATCTGATGCTCCTGCTGCCCCAGTTATTTCTATTGCTACTGCTATTTCTACCAGTGTGTCTGTTAGTGCTGCTTCTGTAACTGTTGCTGCTGCTGCATCAACTGAACAATCCAAACAATAAAAGAGTATATCAGAAGGATTGATGAATTGTATGACAATCCTCAGAGCTCAGATAGTGACAAGTTCAGAACTGATTTTGATGACTCCTCTGCTACCATTGCAAGGAAGAGAAAAGCCAGAAGCAAAGCTTTGAAAAGAGTTCCTCCAGAGAAAGTAAATGATGATAATGACATTCCATATTAAATTCTGCATGACTTTCCTATAACTGAACCTTGGATGCAATTCTCAAAGAACAAGCTGAAGGAAATGAAGAAGAAGAGAAATTTTGACAAAGGATCATCTCACCATCATCCTTCTCCTCCTCCTCCTTCACCAGATGCAGGAACTGGTGGAGGTTCTGCTTTATAGACCTCATTTGCTAAAACTCAAAGTTCCTATCAGTTTCAAGACAGATCCCAATCCAGAGGGTATCAACAAAGAGGCTACCAATCCAGGAGAGGCCAGTACAGAGGAAACCAAAGAGGTCACACAATTTATTCCAGACAACATCCTAAACAACATTCATATCACAGGGAAGGACAAGGACCCATTAACTCTACTTCTGGTTCTTTCCCTTACAAGCTGAAAGAAATTGTTACTTCGAGAGATCCTTCTGCAGATACAATCAACGGATATGAACCTCCAGTTCCCTTTGAGGATTCAGAGAACAATCCCCTTTCCTTGACTGCAAGGATGAAAGAGTTGGCTGCTTTGGATCAAATAAAGAAGGCAAGAGAACAGGGAACAGATACTTAAAATATCACCACTCTATCTGAGTAAAGAAAGAAGGAACTTAAAAGATACTCCTCCAGGAAATTCTTTGATCCAGAGAGCTATATGAAGCTGCACCCAGAGGCTGTTGTTCCCAAACCGAAATCTCAAACCTCCTTAGGTGCTGTTGATGACATGAGATCCAAGAAGGAAGCTCTCAATCCAAACAGAGAAATCTTATTCAAAAAGAGCAAAGATAAGGAGTAACTGTGTAAGCTAACAGTATATATTTAATTCTGACTATCTGCTGTGATACTATATATGCTTCTGCAATGTTGCAATTCATTCTTCTGCTATGTTGTATTTGCTTTTGTTTCTGCTTATATGCTTTTTAATTCCTATGTCTTGTAAATAGTAATCCTAACCCAAATAGGGGGAGATTTTTGGAACACCTTATTACTAATTTGGGTAAGGATCATTATGTCCCTAGGAATTTGTCTTGACCTCATTGTATAGTTTTAAAGGTCAACTAGAATAGGTCTAAGGCTTAGAACTTAGGTTTGAAAGCTGCCCCAAGACCTTCAAGTTCAGAATACAAGTGCAGAAAGACTAAGGCATTTCTCGTCGAGCTCAGATCGGCAAGGCGTCGAACTCAGTTCGACTTTCTCTTAGTTCAGTTCAACGAGTCGTCTAACTTGGTTAGATGATCTTCGAACTCAGATCGATGTTTCTGTCTCTAGCTATAATCCAAATCTCTGAGTTTAGGTCGACGATAGTCAAGCTCAGATCGACGATTTCTGTCTCAAGTCTAATTCCAATCTCTGAGCTCAGGTGGACGATTGTCGAGCTCAGATCGAAGACATTTCTTGAGAGATCGATGATTTCAGAATTCAAATTCAGTTAGTTATGGAATTCAAACTGATTCATATCCAGCATTTATTTCAAAGGATTTTGTAGCCTTTTTAATCAATCTGGAGCAAGTTTCAAGGAAGACTAAATGGAATGTCTCTTAGGACTTTCCTCCAGATACAGATATCATTTAAGGAAGTCATTTATGACTAGCTAACGGCTATCCAGAAGACTGAATTTCAATATATCTTCCTAGAGAAATTGTGACTGTATCAGACAAATTGATGATTATTGTTATTCTGAAGAATAGTTTTTGAGACACAAGTCTACAGGATTACAAGTTAGAATTCTTTCAAAACACAAGGAATACAACAGTGAAGGAGATCACCACACAGAAAAGAATTGCTCTATTCTTTCTAGATCTCTTCTGATTCAAGTGTTCAAGGCTTCATCAATCAAGGACTCCAGACACAACACATTTCAGTCTTTGCTGAAATCATTCTTTGCTGGAGATATCAAACAGACTAAAGGACTATCACCCTGTGCAAAGCTTCTTTTCCTGAACAATTACAAATCTCAGGGGGAGCTTTGACAATAACAATCCACTAGTCTTCTCTTTGACTGTTGAACAGAGAAGAACAACTTCACCTCTTTTATTTTTCTGCTGTAAAAGGGTTACTCACAACTCCCTTCAAAAGTTTTGTGATTGGTTTCTGAGACCTTGTCAAAACTCAGTGGTGGCAAAAAACCTGATCAAATAATCTGGTTTGGTTTTTGAGCACCTTATCAAAAGCTCATTGGTGCCCAGGACACCTGATCAACTATTCCTGCAGTGGATTCCTACCTAAGGTGGTAGAAGAGTGGATGTACCCAGGTTGATTGGGGAACCACTATAGATCCTTGTGTCTTCTAGTTGCTGTGTTTTATTTGCTGTGTGCTGTGTTTTACTTCTTGCATTAGTTTGTTACATTCTCTGCAAGCACAATACACATATATATAAATAAAGTCTTCCACTGCAAAATAATTTTTAAATTGTAAAATTATCTTAATATACTCTATTCACCCACCCCCTCTAGAGTAAAGATAGATCTTACCCTCACTTTCAGTTTGTAACAATGAATGTTCTGCAATCTGGGAGGTTCTTCTTCTTGAAAGCTTGAACTCTCAGTATAGATTTTCCTGAAGACAGGATGAAATCAGGAAGAAGAACTTTTCTTTCTCTTGAGATTTCTGGTTCTGTGTCTGCTGTGAGTTTTCTTAGTATTTGTGTACTTCTCTGTATTCTGAGTTGTGAGAGAGTATATATTATCTTCAGCCGACTGCGCTGATAATATAGAAACTTCTCTTCTTCTTTGAAAAAGGCCTCTAGCCCCGCACTAAAAAAAACTTTCCAAATAAAAGAATAAAACAAATAAAGAAACCTGCACCTGCAATCTTTTCTGTCATTCCCAAAAAGGAATTAAGGATATTAAAAAATATCGTTTCAATTTGACTTTACAAATTGGCACAGGAAACAAAGCCTAACGGCTATATAACAGCTGTAGAAGAGCATGATTTCCTCTAATAAAACAAACGGCTTTATTCTGCCAAATCTCTCAATTATTGCAAAAAGAATATTGCATATAAGCATTAAATTGAGCAGAATATTCTGAATAAAATATGTCTTAAACAAGAGGAAATAAACCAATGATCAAATGAAATAACTAAAGATAAAAGCAGACAGAAAGCGTCGACCAGAGATCGAAGATCGTTGATATGAACAAGCAGATCGTCGACCTCAAGAAAAACTGTCTGCACAGAAATCATCAACCAAGGCTACACGATCGTCGATCTGAATAAGCAGATCGTCGATCCCACTTCAGAGTTCATATAACTCTGAGATTATCGATCATCAATCGAAGATCATCGAGCGCCATTCGACTATCGTCGAGCACAAATCTACTTAACCATTTTCATTTCAATTCAATCTCAACTAATATAACCTAAGGGTAGACTAACCTTTAGTCTAACCATTGACCATAGATAATTCATGGGTCAATTAAGCCTAATTGAGATGATATGGCCCAAAACAAAACTAGGGAACAAACAGTATGGGTCGAGATAATTGAAGATTCATGAAAAGAATTATCTTATACATGATTTGGAGTTAGCGACAGTGATTTATACCCTGAAGCTTGGTATACATTTGTTATATGGCGCAATATGCAAGATTTATAGAGATTATAAGATCTTGAAGTACGTCTTCACTCAAATGGATTTTAATATGCGTAAGCGCAGATGGTTGGAGTACGTCACGGATTATGATGCCAATATCCTTTAACATCCGGGCAAATCTAACGTGGTGGTCGATGCCTTGAATAGAAATACAGCGCAAATCTTTAACCTTTCAGTGCAATCCTTAGTGGAGGAGTACCTTTTAATGAACAAACGATTGGGAGTAGCGACTCGCCGAGTAACTTGGAAGTGGCAGAGCCTTCATGTATTATACATTCAAGGCTACATCAAAAGGTTGTTCCTGATTTGCAGCATATCCGGAGTAGGACCGAAAAAGTGGAATTATCGGACTTTTGGATTGATGATGCGGGTACATTGAAGTACCGCAAAAAAATATTGTATTCCCGATGTTGAGGACATTAGAGAAAGGATATGTAGTGAAGCGCATGGTTCTAGTGTGGCCTACCTCCCTGGCTCTACAAAGATGTATATTGATCTGAGGCAGATCGTCTGGTGGTATGGGATGAAGAACGATATAGCTAATTTCGTGTTTGAGTGCTTCACCTGTAAGGGTGTTAAGGAAGATCATAGAAGGCCTAGTGGCAAGCTGATGCCTTTGGATATTCCAAGTTAGAAGTGGGAGAGCATCTCTATGAACTTCATTACTTGTTTGTCAAGGTTTCCTCGAGGGCATGATTCTGTGTGGGTCATAGTTGATAGATTGATGAAATGTGCCCAATTTGTGCATTTTAAGATTGGCTATTCCACGAAGAAGATAGCAAAATTGTATTTGGATAAAGTCATCAGAAAGCATGGTGTGTTATTAAGTATTGTGTCAAATCGAGACTCCAGATTTTCGTCGCATTTCTGGAATGGTTTGCAAGAAGGGTTGGGCAATGACATCAGGTATTTATCCGCTTATCACCCGCAGACTAATGGTCAAACGGAAAGAGTTCATCAAATTTAAGAAGATATGATAAGATGTTATATTTTAGATCATGGTGGAGCTTTGGAGCAGCGTCTTAGACTGATGGAATTTTCCTATAATAAGAAATGTTAAGAGAGCTTGCAAATGACCCACTTTGAGGCATTGTCGAACACCCTTATTTTGGGCTGAGGTTGGTGAGAGACCGTTGTTGGGCCTAAAAGCCTTGGAAGAAATGAGTATTTCTGTAACGCATATTTATGAAAAGCTTCATGTAGCTCAGGAGTGTTATGAGAAGTATGCTAACCGACATAGAGTTGATCTGGAGTTCGCAGTTGGGGACATGGTTTTTCTTAAGGTTTCTCCGATGTCAGGTGTTAAGAGGTTTGGAAGGAACCATAAATTGGATTCAAGGTATATGGGACCTTTCTAGATTGTCGAGCGCATCGGAATGTCAGCTTATAAGCTATATTTTACCTCTACTTTCCTTAGTGTTCACGATTTGTTTTATGTGAGTCAGTTGTGAAAGTATGTTCATAACGATCATCATGTCCTTGACTTGGTGCCACAGATGCAGCCTAATCATTCTTATGTTGAGGAGCCAGTTTGTATTCTGGACATTCAGGATCGAGTGTTGTGGAGAAAGACAATTCCCATGGTCAAAGTTCTTTGGCAAAACCAAGATGTCGAGAGCGCGACATGGGAGTTGGAGTCAGCTATGAGAGAAGCTCATCCTAACTTTTTTCCTAGTTTCCCTTGGTAAGTATTTCTATCAGGTAACCTTTGGTTACCTCAATTCTATTTAATATTCAAATTGCGTATCAAGTTTCATGAAGAAACTTCTTTTTAGGGGGAGTGGCTAGAACACACCTGAATTTTCAATTATAATTTTTATCCCTTTAGTGGTGTAATAATGAGGTAAGGGCATTACGTTGATGCATAGTTAACAGTGCACAATTATTAGTACGAGATTTTGTTTGTTAAGGCGAGTCAGCAAGTTTTTATACTCGTCGGAATTAAAATTTTGACTTGGAAAACTTAAGTAATAAATTTTTGGCTTGTTTGTGAAGTTTCGTTGTGAACCAGACACTTTTTGGAGTCTCAGTGAATTTTATAAGGATTTTGTGGTTATAAATTCAGGAAATTTTAACCCTAGTTTAGTTTGTCGGATCCTAATTTCGACTTCGTCGTTAGATTCATCGCACCGCCATTTAGTTTTGGTTAAAATTTCATCTACAACTGAGGTGATTTGGTCATTCTCGGCATTTGAGTTTTTCTAGTTATTATAATAATAATATTATATATATATATATACTTAAGAAACCATATTCATCATCTTCCCTAAACCGATGCCCCGAAGAGCGGAGTGTAGAGTGTGACGGACATCGTGATGTCTTCCGACCGCCACCCTTCGGAGATCTGGTGCACAAAACCCTCGACGAAGCATAGATCTAGAGAGCTCTTGCCAAGATCTTCGCATGCACGGTAAGATTTTCCCATTTCGTGGATTTTTGACGTAAGGGTATTTGATCTTAACCATTATTTTACACCCAAAAGTTTCAGAGAACGTAGGCAAGGAGTTCTTGCGGCCGATCCTTGAAGCGAAGCGCTTGGGTGGCCGTTTCCGTGAGATTATGAGGCAAGTGGTGGTTCGCTCTCTTGCCCCTATTGTTGAGCCTCTTGCTTTGTTTCTATTATTCAGGTTACCTCTTCCTTTTTCTCTTCATGGGACTTAGAAATGTTGTAGGATTTGGTTCCTTATTGTTTCAGTTGAATTAGGGTAGTGTAGAAAATCCATCTAGGCATGTTCATCGAGTCACTTCGCAAAAACAAGAAAATCTATCGATACCAGAAAAATTTGTGGAGCCAAGTAATTTTTGTCGAGTATTCTCGATGAATTCGTCAAATGATTCCAGTTAGGAGTTGGGTGAAGCAGAATTTGTCCAGTGAAGCCATGACATCGAGTGATTCCAGTTAGGCAATTAGTGAAGAATAATTTGTCGAGTGAATTATTGGCGTCGAGTGAGTCTAGTTAAGCATCAAGTGAAGCAGATTTCGTCGAGTGTCTCGCGAATGCGTCGAGTGTTCATGAGAGGCCAAGTCTTTTTCGTCGAGTATACTTGATTAAATTGTCGAGTATCCTTAGGTTTTCGTTAAATTAACCAAGTCCAATTCGTCGAGTATATTCGTGGAACCAAGTCCAAGTCATTGAGTATCCAGTGAATTCGTCAAGTGGTCATGATAGGCTAAGCCTTATTCATTGAGTATTCTTGATGAATTCGTTGGGTATCTTTGGGTATTAGTTGAATTGACCAAGTCTTTTCGTCGAGTGGACCATGAATTTGTCAAGTGCCTTTCAAAAAATTTACATGGACTTAGAGTTTTTCTGTCAAGTACTTACGCTAAATTCGTCGAATTTGACCTTCATCATAGAGTCAATTCGTCGAATATTTTCGACGAATCTGTGTGGACTTAGAAGTTTTCGACGAGTGACCTTCCTATTCACCGAGTATACCTTAGTGAGATTTTGGGTTTTCTTTTCCTTCCTCTTCGTAGTTGAGGAAATCCGATGCTATGTTTTGGGTTTTGCTTTCGTTAACGATGTTCTTGGAAATTTATTTATGGCATTGGGTTCGCATTGGATAAAGGACCAGAACCTCAGTGTCGGCTTGTGAATCATTACACCCGGTGGGTTTTTCTTTGTGGACTGTTGGGTTGTGTTGGACAATGTGGCCACCACCACAGTGCCTTTTTGATATGTTTGGTCTGATTGTTTGTGTAGGACATGTGGCCACCGACTCAGTACCATTTTTTTAACGGTGTCAATTATTCATGTGTTTGAGCTTATTAGACTCTCTCTTCTTATAAGTATACATATGTTTACATGCACATTCTTGCAGATGTTAGTGAAGCATTGCTTTATATCGCACTTGGTGCAACTTGACATATTTAACCCTTTTTGAATTCTTCATTCCTTACTGTGTTTTTGATTTAGGTGCTGTGGTTTGACAGCTAATCTATTTGGGTCTGTAACCCTCTTAATGGGT
This sequence comes from Platanthera zijinensis, assembly GCA_039513925.1. NCBI lineage: Eukaryota > Viridiplantae > Streptophyta > Magnoliopsida > Asparagales > Orchidaceae > Platanthera > Platanthera zijinensis. The sequence goes on along the minus strand of CM077093.1, from coordinate 111,910,327 downwards.
CTAATTATTTGATTTTGATCTTTGATGCCACATGTATATATTTTGTTTTGCTGAGGCATTTTTTTTTCTTTTGAATGCCTCTGACTCGGAGTAGTAGTGGTCTAAGCAGCTACAGTCAGTGGTCTCAGGCGTTCTTGATGACTAGTTTTAGTCATCCCTTTTTAGGGCACTTTAGAAGTTTATTTCCAAAATATCATTGCAATTTTATGCTTTTGTAGGCTTGGAAGTTGTTATTTCATGTAATGTTCTCATTATCGTTGTTTTTTTATAAACTTATGTTTTATGTTAATCTTTATTTTATAAATTTATGTTTGGTTATCTTTGTATTAATTATTATTATTATAACCAATATTATAAATTTATGGTTGTTAAATGTTATGTTTTTTATCTAATGATCTAGTTAGGAATTATATTTTAATTTGATAATTAGTTATGTTATTATTATTAGAACTAATGTTGTGTTTTTTTATGTGCTTTGTAGTTGCAGCCCTCATGTATATGGTGCAGCCCAATCATCTTTGGTGCAGCCCAATCACTTTTGGAGCAGCCCACTAGCACCAAAGCAGCCCTCAATCACCTTGGAGCAGCCCCTACCTTGCTACCCGAGCCCCTATGGAGCAGCCCAAGCCCCCTAATCAAGCTACCCGAGCACTTGATGCATCCCCTACCTTGCAACCCGAGCCCTACATCCAACAAAGGCCCAACAGCCCACTACCAAGGGTGGTCGGCCCTCTCCAAGCCTAAACATCCCCTCATTGATTTTTCTATCATTTAATATTGTATTCATGCATTTCTCCATGCACATGGCCGGCCAACCCCCTATTCCTCTCATTTATTATTTTTTTGCCACCTTTCAATCCATGCATGCATCATAAAATTCTCTCTCCCTCCACATTAAATTCTCTATGCATGCACCTCCCCATTATACATGGTCGGCCCCCTACATTCACCCCCTTCTTCCTCTCTCTCATGTTCATTTAATCCCATGCATTCCCCCTTATTTATTTTATTTCTTTTTTTTAATTTCCATAAATATCCTGCATGAATCATTCCTCTCTCTCTCCCCTCATTAAATACATAATGCATGAACATTCTTCCCCCCATGGCCGGCCACCCCTTGGTCTCGCCCTATTCTAGATGCTTCCCTCCTCTCCTATAAAAGGAACCCAAGTCTAAAGCTTAAAAGGTTGGATTGGAGCAAGAGAGCAAGAGAGTACAAGTCAAGAGAGTTCTTTCCATTGCAATTTTCATTTCTAGTTTCCCTTTTAGTTGCAATTTCAATTGTTGTTTGAAAGCTTTTTTTAAGATCGTTTTGTTTTAGCATTGTGAGCGTTTCTTTTTAGTAATAATAATGAAAATGTTCCTCTCATCTTTTATTTTGTCTTCCCTTTCAATTATGCGTAGCTAATTTCCTATAGCATTCGATCGTGAGGATCCATGAAGTGAGATGAGAGTTTATTTTCTTACTTAGTTTTATTTTTGTTATTTCATGCTCGATCCTTCTTTGATTTATTTTGAGTCGACTCCGTATTTCCGGTATACGGTAGTAGGCCTTGTTCTCATTTCATAGTAGTCGAGAGACTCATGATTTGAAAGATCGCTCAAAGAAGGAAGGAGTTGAACGCAATCCTAGAGATAGGACGACGTAAATCCTCCGGATTGGAGTCAAATCCAATAGTGCGGATCACCTCGATAATGCAACTTTATGCTTCTTTGGTTTGTAAAGAGATTTCGATCGAAGAGTCTATAAGTTAGGAGACCTAATGCTCTAGCGAGATTTTGTCTTATTTTCGGATCCGTCACGGCCGAGTATGATTTGCAAAATTAAAACTATCTTTATTTTTTATCTCTCTCATCTAATTTCATGGTGAATCATTGATCGAATGCTAGCTTTTTATTATAAGTTTTTCGTCTCGCAAATTGTCTTTCATTTTACTTAAAAAATTCTAAAAATCCAACTATTTTCCGGTAGGATAATATTTCAAGCGTGAGTAGCAGTACTTGACAGCCCCGTGTTTAAATACGACCTTGGTACTACGATTCGACAGGTACGCTTGCCTGTTCGGGTTTTGGCCCACCAAGTTTTTGGCGCCGTTGCCGGGGATTTTTCTTCATCAATATTTTGAAAACGCTTGCGCTATTACTTCTACAAAATAAAAATAAAAATTATTTATATATTTAAATATTTATAATCAACCCACTTCACTTTATTTCTACTCCACCTAAATTCTCTCAAAAAGGGTAAGGGGCTTTAAGCGCCACTATTTTACCTAGTACCGGGCGAACCCTTCACAGGGTAGTCCTCGGGAAGTTCGAGAGCTAAGCCGTAAAAAAAAAATCTATTCAAAAAAAAAATCCTTTCTTCTCTTTGACATTCTTTTTCAAGTTTTTCTTTTTTTTCATTCTCCTTCGTCCTCTTTGCTAGTGCATGACCCGAGCGAATCTGTCGCTACTTGTTGATTTGGACCCGGAAATCGAACGCTCCTTTCGGAGACAACTACGATTCGGTGCTTCCACTTCTCAAACAGCGGTTGAGGATTCCTACGGGGATTGTAATTTTAATTCTGAGATGGGAGACCCTAACCCAGGAATGGCTCAGCAAAGGACTATGTCCGATTATGCTCGACCCAATCTGGAGGGGACAGAGACAAGTATTGTTCGACCTGCGATTGCGAACAATAACTTTGAGCTCAAGCCTAGCATCATACAAATGGTGCAACAATATGTACAGTTCGACGGATTACAAGATGAAGATCCGAACTTACATATTGCTAGCTTTCTTGAAATCTGTGATACCTTTAAGATTAATGGTGTCTCAGACGATGCGATAAGGCTAAGACTCTTCCCTTTCTCCCTAAGGACCAAAGCCAAACAGTGGTTGAGTTCTCTTCAAAGAGGATCAATCATTACTTGGAACATCTTAGTTGAAAAGATTCTTTCTCGCTACTTCCCCCCTGCCAAAACTGCTAAGCTTAGAAATAATCTTACTTCTTATTCTCAAATTGCTTCTAAGACCCTCTATGACACTCGGGAGAGGTTTAAAGAGCTTTTGAGAAGATGCCCACATCATGCTCTGCCTGTATGGTTGCAGGTCCAGACATTCTATAATGGGCTAAACCAAGAGACTAAGCAAATGATAGATGCCGCTTCCGCTGGTTCTTTAGACCGCAAAACTCCGGAAGCCGCTCTTGAGCTTATCGATGACATGACGATGAACACTTATCAGTGGAATTCATCTAGGTCTCGCCCATCTAAACCTGCAGGTATCTACGAAGTGGATTCGGTGACGCAACTAGCGATGCAAGTGGAAATGCTGAATAAGAAGACTTCGGAGATGACTGCTGCCTCCGCTGTTAAGGTATTTGAAAATTCTAATGCTGCTGCTGCCGAGCAGGTGGATTATCTGGGGAACATACCCAGGCCTGCACAAAATAATTCTGCAAACAATTTTTCTGCTTTTCCGAATTTTTCTTCTCCGCCTGGTTTTTCTTCTTCTTCTAATTCTTATCACCCCGGATGGCGTAACCATCCAAATTTCTCGTGGAGTAATAACGCTAACGCCATATGCCCACCGCACGATTTTACACCACCACCACCACCGCAACAAAATTTTCAAAAACCTTCCCCTTTGGAAGAGATCCTCGTTAAATATATAAGCTCGAACGATGCCACTATTAGAAATTTAACAGGATCAATGAAAAACTTAGAAAATCAAGTCGGCCAACTTGCCAAGGCCTTTTCCGAGAGACCACCTGGAACTCTTCCCTCGAACACTGAGCCTAACCCAAGGGAGCACGCAAATGCGATTTCCCTTCGGAGCGGTAAAGTTGTTAACGAGCCCACCACAAGGGAAGAGCCAAGGGTGATTGTCCCTCCTGCTTGCACCCCCACGGAGAATGATAACATAGATCTTGAAAAAGAAAAATCTATTTTTGAAAAAAGAAAAGGATAGCTCCATTATTTCTAATTCTGCAAAAGAAAAAAATGGTTTTCAAAATGATGTGCCGATTGTTCTAAAAGAATTCCCGCCACCTCCTTATCCGGCTAGACTTAGGAAAGACAAACTAGATGATCAGTACCAACGCTTTCTTGAAATGTTCAAACAAATTCACATTAATTTGCCATTTCATGAAGCGATTAGTCAAATGCTGAAGTACGCAAAATATCTTAAGGACTTATTAACGAACAAGACGAAATTGGAGAACTTATCACATGTTACATTGAATGAAGAATGCTTGGCAGTCGTTAAAAATTCTAATCTGCCTAAAAAGATAAACGATCCGGGTAGTTTTTCCATTCCTTGTGTCTTTGGTGATTTATTTGTTAAACATGCGTTAGCAGATCTAGGAGCGAGCATCAACTTGATGCCTTTTTCACTATTTAAGAAGTTAGGATTGGGCACTCTGAGCCCTACAAAAATGAGTATCCAATTAGCTGATAGGTCTATTAAGTATCCACTAGGTATCGTTGAGGACATGCTAGTAAAGGTCAACAAATTCATCTTCCCGGTGGATTTTGTCATTCTTGATATTAAAGAGGACGTCATGGTTCCTCTTATCCTTGGACGACCATTTCTAGCCACCTCTCGAGCAGTTATAGACGTTAGTAATGGAAAGTTGTTTTTGTGTGTGGGAGATGATGAGGTTACATTTTCTATTAATCAATCAATGAAAAATTCTTTACAAAATTATGACTCATGCTTCTTTATTGATGTTTTGAATGAAGATTCTTTCCTTTCCCTTTCCAACATTTCTTCCAATGAATTTTCCTCTTCGTTTTTTGAAATTTCTTCACATAATTTTAACAACCCGGTGATGTCGATCCAAGAAAATTTTGAAAATAATTTTGTATGTAGTAGCAAAAAGTATGAAAATCTTGTTTTTGAAAAAGAGAAAAATTTAAAAAATTCTTATGACGAACCACCCCAGCTTGATTTAAAACCACTGCCTGACCACCTCAAATATGCCTTTCTTGCAAAAGATTCAAAATTACCCGTTATAATCTCGGCTTTTCTTTCCCAATCCGAAAACGATCAATTGATCGAACTACTACAAAAGCATCGCCGAGCTATAGCATGGCAAATTTGTGATATTCCTGGCATAAGCCCCTCTTTCTGCACACACAAAATATTTTTTGAAAATAATCCTAGGGGTGTAGTTCAACTACAACGTCGTCTTAATCCAAATATGAAAGAGGTTGTGAAGGGAGAGGTGCTTAAGTTATAAGATGCGGGGATAATTTATCCTATTTCCGATACTCAGTGGGTAAGTCCAGTCCAGGTTGTTCCTAAGAAGGGTTGGATCACTGTAGTGACAAACGAAAACAACGACTTAATTCCAACTAGGATGATAACGGGATGGAGGATGTGCATCGATTACCGTAAACTAAACGATGCCACTCGAAAAGATCACTTCCCCCTCCCCTTTATCGATCAAATTTTAGAACGTTTGTCCGGGCACAATTTTTATTGCTTCCTCGACGGTCTCTCGGGATACTTTCAAATCCCTATCGCACTCGAGGACCAAGAGAAGACGACATTCACTTGCCCCTTCGGAACTTTTGCTTATCGTAGAATGCCTTTCGGATTATGCAACGCACCCGCCACATTTTAGCGGTGTATGCTTGCTATTTTTGATAAATACATAGAGAATATTATGGAAATATTTATGGATGATTTTTCTGTTTTTGGCGACTCCTTTAATTTATGTTTAGAAAATTTGGAAAAAGTTTTACAACGCTGCGAAGAAACGAATCTAGTTTTAAATTGGGAGAAGTGCCACTTTATGGTACGTGAAGGCTTAGTCCTTGGCCACAACATTTCCGCTAGGGGAATTGAAGTGGACAAGGCAAAAATTGAAGTAATTGAAAAGTTACCGCCTCCTACAAATATTAAAGCGATTAGAAGTTTTTTAGGGCATGCGGGTTTTTATCGACGATTCATTAAAGACTTTTCAAAAATAACTAAGCCTCTCACCCACCTTCTCGAAAAAGACACTCCTTTCATTTTTAATAAATCATGTCTCGCGGCTTTTGAATTAATTAAATCAAAACTTATAAACGCTCCTATTTTGACGCCCCAGTTTGGGATTTACCATTCGAAATCATGTGTGATGCGAGTAATCATGCGGTAGGTGCGGTTCTAGGACAACGAATTGCTAAGAACTTTCATCCGATTTTCTATGCTAGTAAAACTCTCACTTCTGCGCAAGGGAATTACACCACGACGGAGAAAGAGCTCTTAGCAGTTATTTTTGCTTTTGATAAATTCCGACCGTATGTTACTCTTTCTAAGGTTATTGTTTTCACGGATCATTCCGCTTTGAAGTACCTCCTTTCTAAACCAGATGCCAAGCCGCGTCTTATCCGTTGGATCCTCTTACTTCAAGAATTCGACTTGGAGATTCGGGATAAGAAAGGAGCGGAAAACTTAGCAGCTGATCATCTCTCTCGTCTTGAAAATCCCAAACTAGATATTTTAAATGAAACTTTTATTAATGACTCTTTTCCGGATGAGCGTCTTTTTAATATTTCTTCATCTCCTACCCCCTGGTTTGCCGATCTGGCCAATTATCTTGTGGCCCGGGTCCTTCCAAAAGAATACTCCACTCACCAAAAGAAGAAATTCTTTTCGGAGTTGAAGTATTATTTTTGGGAAGACCCATTTCTATTTCGCATTTGTGCGGACCAGGTGGTAAGGAGATGTGTTTCGCGGGAAGAGGGTCATCAAATTTTAAAACATGTTCATGAAGGTCCGACTGGCGGGCACTATCAGGCTAACCGCACCGCACACAAAGTACTTAGTGCTGGCTTCTATTGGCCAAGCATATTTAAAGATGCACGAATCTTTGTGGGCGGGTGCGATCGATGCCAGCGGACTAGAAATCTCTCAAATAAAAATGAAATGGAACAAAACTACTTTCTCGAGTGCGAAGTTTTTGATCTATGGGGCATACACTTTGTCAGCCCATTTCCCTCCAGCTTAGGAAATAAATATATTCTAGTCGCAGTCGATTATGTTTCTAGGTGGGCAGAGGCCCAAGCTCTACCAAATAATGATGCTCGCGTTGTTGTCAATTTTCTAAAAAAATTATTTTCTCGCTTTGGTTTTCCTCGAGCGATCTTTAGTGATAGGGGAAGTCATTTTTGCAATGCTCAACTCACTAAGGCTTTAGCCAAATATGGCGTTACGCATAAATTATCCACTGCTTATCACCCCCAAACTAACGGTCAGGTCGAGGTAGTCAATCGCGAACTTAAACGAATTTTGGAAAAAAATGTTTCTACTTCTCGTAAGGATTGGTCTTTAAAATTAGACGATGCTTTGTGGGCCTATCGGACAGCGTACAAGACCGCCATCGGTTGTACTCCTTTCTGATTAGACTATGGAAAATCGTGTCATCTTCCGGTAGAAGTAGAACACCGTGCATACTGGGCGTTAAAGTTTTTTAATTGCGATCCGCACTCGGTCGGCGAGCATAGAAAAAACCAACTAAATGAGCTTGATGAGTGGCGAGCGTACGCATATGAAAATAATAAAATTTATAAAGAACGCACGAAATTGTATCACGATAAGAACCTGCGCCACCCTAAAACGCTTAAACCAGGCGATCAGGTTCTTCTTTTTAATTCGCGTTTACGTCTCTTCCCGGGAAAGCTTAAATCTAGATGGTCCGGACCGTTCGCGGTCAAGGAGGTTTTTCCTTACGGCACTATGCTACTTTCACACCCCGGTAAGGGGGACTTTAAAGTTAATGGCCATAGACATAAACTCTATTTCTCTAATGATTCTGTGACTCCTGCAAAGGAGAATCTTCTTTTTGATTCTTAGTTTATTATTTTCTGATGGACTTTTTTTTTTTTGGACTACTATATTTTTATGAAACTCTTTTATTTGAACTGTTGTAATAAAAAACATTATCGGGCATCTGCCCATGGACTATATCTTTTTGCTTTTATTTTGCTCTTTCTACCGGAGGCCAATCAAGTCCATGATCGTGGTCGCCGCTCCGCCGTTGCTGATATCAAATGGATCAAGTTATACCTACTGACGATCAAGTACTCCAAAAAGCAAGCATGGGGGAGCGACATCCGCCTTCATCTCACAGCCCCGGGGAAGTCCTGTTCTTTTTATTTACTTATTTTCCTGCATTTTTTTTCTTTTTCTCTTCTTCTCAGTCCCCTTCTCTTTTTCTTTATGTTTTCTTCATTGAGGGCAATGTTTAATTTAAGCATGGGGGGTCTAGTTTCTTTTGGCCTTTTATTTCTGTTTTTCTTCTTTCAAAAGAAATTTTTTTATATGTTTTAAATTAATATAGTATTTTATGTCATCAAAATCTAAAATCCAAAAAATTTTGTTAGAAAAATTAAAATTAAAAAAAAAATTTTGTGCTTAAATCGATTTGAAAAACAAAATCTAAAATTATTTCTATCTTTATTTTCATGTTTCTTCTAGTGATGTGTAGGCCGGTGCGGTTTTTGTAGTTCTATGTAGAATCCTTTGAAAATGTTTTCTAAACTTATCATTTTAGCATAGTTTAGTTTTACTAGTTTCTTTTTCTTAAATAGAGGCATCCGTTTTTTACGTTATAAGTAGAAATTTGTAGTTATGTCTTCTTATTCAGTTAGTTGCTTACGAATGGTTGCTAGGTATCATTAGTTCTTTTTCATTTGCGGGGTAGTCTTTCTTGGTGTCTAGAACTTGTACCAAGCTACTCTCGAAGCATTTGCGTCATTTTTACGTTCTTTAGAAATGATTTAGGCCACCATTTGAATAGTTTGAGCTTTTCTTGCCCACCAAAAACAAAACCCTTGCAAAACAATTTTGGGCCTTTTCCTTATTTTCCTTGTTTTTAGCTCCACCTTTTATTTCATTATGTTCACCAAAGCCAAATGCCCTTCCTATGTTTTGCACTATAACTTTGAGCTTAAAAATGATTTTGAGGGAGGGGTATTATTTTTGAAATGAATAGGAAAATTTTCAAGCTTATTTTTGGAGCTTCCTTATCAAATCTTATTCAAAAATGAAAAAATTGAGAAAGAAAAAATGAAAAAAAAAAATCAAATCAAAATAATAAAAAAAAGGGAATGCAAAAAGGTTTATGTTTGGCCAAGTTTGTAAAAGAAAATTTTCATGGCCTTGTTTTTGTAGTTTCATATTGGATAAATGACATACTTGTTATTTCTCATTTTTTATGCTTTGTTAATTTTTGAGCTACCTTGGTTTAATGCCTAAAGCCCTCATGTTTATCTTTGATTCCATTTACCAAATCATTTACCTAAGCCAAGTTTTAATGCCTAGTAGAAGTCCTAATGATCTTAGAACTTAAATTCGCGTAGTGGAGAAAGTGTGAACGTACAAGCCTATGGCCACCATCATTGATGGATTTCTTTGGAGGTTATCTTGGAGTGTTTTAGGGTTAATGTTTATCTAACAACCTAGTAGTTTGTTAACGCGCCGTCTACTTAGAACCTCTACTTTTGTTTTCCTTATTTTCATTTATTTTGGATGCCTTGTTTTTAAGATTTAGAAATTAGTAGACTTTTCTTATGTTTTAATGAGATTTTTAGGGTTCCATTTTCAAATTTTCTATTGTGCACTTCTCACCCCACTAGTTGATAATATGAGTATTAGGATAATTTAATTTTTCATGTTTTGTTTTTCTTAACTATGGAACTTAATATTTATATATCTTTTTCTTCCTTTTTGTTTCTCCATATTTTCATTTCTATTTGCTTGAGGGCAAGCAAATGTTTAAGCATGGGGGAGTTTGATGACTAGTTTTAGTCATCCCTTTTTAGGGCACTTTAGAAGTTTATTTCCAAAATATCATTGCAATTTTTTGCTTTTGTAGGCTTGGAAGTTGTTATTTCATGTAATGTTCTCATTATCGTTGTTTTTTTATAAACTTATGTTTTATGTTAATCTTTATTTTATAAATTTATGTTTGGTTATCTTTGTATTAATTATTATTATTATAACCAATATTATAAATTTATGGTTGTTAAATGTTATGTTTTTTATCTAATGATCTAGTTAGGAATTATATTTTAATTTAATAATTAGTTATGTTATTATTACTAGAACTAATGTTGTGTTTTTTTTTATGTTGCTTTGTAGGTGCAGCCCTCATGTATATGGTGCAGCCCAATCACCTTTGGTGCATCCCATTCACCTTTGGAGCAGCCCACTAGCACCAAAGCAGCCCTCAATCACCTTGGAGCATCCCCTACCTTGCTACCCGAGCCCCTATGGAGCAGCCCAAGCCCCCTAATCAAGCTACCCGAGCACTTGATGCAGCCCCTACCTTGCAACCCGAGCACTTGATGCAGCCCCTACCTTGCAACCCGAGCCCTACATCCAACAAAGGCCCAACAGCCCACTACCAAGGGTGGTCGGCCCGCTCCAAGCCCAAACATCCCCTCCTCATTGATTTTTCTATCATTTAATATTGTATTCATGCATTTATCCAAGCACATGGCCGGCCAACCCCCTATTCCTCTCATTTATTATTTTTTTTGCCACCTTTCAATCCATGCATGCATCATAAAATTCTCTCTCCCTCCACATTAAATTCTCTATGCATGCACCTCCCAATTATACATGGCCGGCCCCCTACGTTCACCCCCCTTCTTCCTCTCTCTCATGTTCATTTAATCCCATGCATTCCCCCTTATTTATTTTATTTCTTTTTTTATTTTCCATAAATATCATGCATGAATCATTCCTCTCTCTCTCCCCTCATTAAATACATCATGCATTAACATTCTTCCCCCCATGGCCGGCCTCCCCTTGGTCTCCCCCTATTCTAGATGCTTCCCTCCTCTCCTACAAAAGGAACCCAAGTCTAAAGCTTAAAAGGTTGGATTGGAGCAAGAGAGCAAGAGAGTACAAGTCAAGAGAGTTCTTTCCATTGTAATTTTCATTTCTAGTTTCCCTTTTAGTTGCAATTTCAATTGTTGTTTGAAAGCTTTGTTTAAGATCGTTTTGTTTTAGCATTGTGAACGTTTCTTTTTAGTAATAATAATGAAAATGTTTCTCTCTTCTTTTATTTTGTCTTCCCTTTCAATTATGCGTAGCTAATTTCCTATAGCATTCGATCGTGAGGATCCATGAAGTGAGATGAGAGTTTATTTTCTTTCTTAGTTTTATTTTTGTTATTTCATGCTCGATCCTTCTTTGATTTATTTTGAGTCGACTCCGTATTTCCGGTATACGGTAGTAGGCCTTGTTCTCATTTCATAGTAGTCGAGAGACTCATGATTTGAAAGATCGCTCAAAGAAGGAAGGAGTTGAACGCAATCCTAGAGATAGGACGACGTAAATCCTCCGGATTGGAGTCAAATCCAATAGTGCGGATCACCTCGATAATGCAACTTTAGGCTTCTTTGGTTTGTAAAGAGATTTCGATCGAAGAGTCTATAAGTTAGGAGACCTAATGCTCTAGCGAGATTTTGTCTTATTTTCGGATCCGTCACGGCCGAGTATGATTTGCAAAATTAAAACTATCTTTATTTTTTATCTCTCTCATCTAATTTCATGGTGAATCATTGATCGAATGCTAGCTTTTTATTATAAGTTTTTCATCTCGCAAATTGTCTTTCATTTTACTTAAAAAATTCTAAAAAACCAACTATTTTCCGGTAGGATAATATTTCAAGCCTGAGTAGCAGTACTTGACAGCCCCGTGTTTAAATACGACCTTGGTACTACGATTCGACAGGTACGCTTGCCTGCTCGGGTTTTGGCCCACAAGTTCTTCAGTAGTTGCAATGGTTCTTCCCTCACCTCTATGAGGTAGTTTTATTATTCTTGTTTTATTTCAGATATACACATTGTTCTGTGGGTTCGTGTTAGGTTGTTGAAGCCCACAGTGAATTATTGTATATTTTAGACTATTTGCTAGCTGTGATGCTACTTTTTTGTTGGTTTGTCTTTCCTACTTGCTCTCTGGGAAAGATTTATGTTAGGTTGCATATTAATTATTTTCAAAAGTACAGAAATATCAATATTCCTAGCTCATACTCACAATATCTCTTTAAATCAAATACTACTCTAATTTAATGAACATAAAAGCTCTTTTAGTACCTATATTAAATCTAGAGGTATGCATATCATGGATTGCCCTATTGAATCTTTGTACTCACATAGGAAAATATATGAAATAAACAAAGTATTTTCTGCTACGTATATGTATATTTTCCCCCGTGGGCTAGTTGATTCATTGAGTCGAGGGACACAACCATTAAAACTTAAACTCAAACTATATCTTCATAATAACAAACTTGAGAATTTCATGTTAAATGTTAGGAGTAAGTTCTTGCCTGAGCGTCTGCAGTTGTCCCCTACACTGTGTGGTATCACGACACGTATTTTCTCTTACTCTTATATATTATTAAATGCTGAGAAAATACGGGTTGTAACAAATTTGGCCCCCAAGTCTCCAAAGAGACAGTTCCACAACACAAGCTCTTTGGGAGATAATGTCGACGATAACACTACCAGCATGCGGTAGGGGACATAATATTTTTTCTTCCCCAACTTTGGGTGTTTTCCTAGAGGCAACCACCATTACTATCATTGCAGCATCCTGCATACCCCCTGACCTCAAAAACTACATATTTATCCACGGAGTCTTCTTCGACACTCAAATCAATCATCACCAATCTATACCAACATGTCCATATGGGATTCACACATCATGCCTATTCCGTACTCTGATTCTGGATTCAATATGCAATATCTATCGTGGATCATAATGATCTACCCGCTGGAAACTAGCCTTTTCTTCACCTTTTGGTGAGTGGTTCCATGCACTTATACAAATTGATGACTTCACTTGTTCAAGGAGAAATATCATTACACTTGTCAATTGCTTAAGAGCCATAATCTTGCTATCTATCTTGATGGAACTGATCACCACACTTTCTCTCCTTGGATCTAGCTTTGACTCGCGAATACGACCACAAGAACGCCTTCACAGCAGGCCAAGATCAACCTTGCCCTTATTCTCCTGTCCTTTCCCTTCATCTTCCTCAATATTTTAGATAGAGAGAGAATGAGATAAAATGAGAAATAAATCTCATCACTCGCCTTTATCAAAGAGCTACCGCATCGCGATATCTTACTATCGCCGCACAGTCTCATAGTCGGTGGTTGTTAGCCCAATCAGCACCACTTTTCCTCTCAAGACCTCCTCAACCGTATCCGACTCGTGGCACACTAATGCTGGCGTTAATACTACAGCCAAGCGGTACTGCACAGAGACGAAGATTGATTTATTACAGTGACTACTACTACACGATATCACTCTACCACTGCGTGATAGGATCTCAATGAATAGATTCATCAAAACTGTCAAGTGGTACCACCATACGTTATATTTCTACTACCACATCATACCTCCCCATACACTTTGGGGTCTTACAATTCTCCCCTACTTTAAGAGATATCATCTTGAAGTCCATATTTAACCAGAAACATTATATAAATACGAAACATATCAAATGTACCTCAACGGAATAGCTCAGGTAACTCTATGCGCTTGGTCTACTCGCTCTCCCATGATAGCTCCTCTTGACCATAGTTGGACCATCAGACTTTTGCCATTCTGATCTCTTTGTGCTGTAGTCACTTCACTTCTGTGTCCTTGATACAAATGCACTTGACTTTCGTCAAAAACCCACTATTGATCGGAATTTTCTCCACATAAACCACATGCATATGCTCTTGCACAGCCTACCGCATCACCGATATATAAAACACATCGTGCAAACCACTGAGTTCTACTAAAAGCTTCAGGCGATAGGCAGCTTCTCCAATTCGCTCAACTTTTTCAAACAGTCCAAGGTGTCTCAGACTCAGCTTTTTCATGCGTCGGATTCTCGACACGCATTTGAACTTTTTAATCTCGAGATAAACCCAATCACCAACCACAAACTCCACATTTCGGGGTTTGGCATTCTAGTACTTTGCTTGTATATCTTGCGCAATCAGCTATTGTTCTCGAATCAAATTATCCTTGAAGTTTCATCGCCAACGTCTTTATGTTTATACAACTTTGATTCACCTGTTTCTACCCAACCCAATAGAGTACGACACTACCTATTGTATAATGTCTCAAACTATACCATTTGTATACTTGCTTGGTAGCTATTATTGTAGGTGAACTCAATCATAAATAGATGATCCTCCCACCTCTTCCGAAAATCCACGGCACACATGCGTAGCATATCTTCTATCATTCTATTTACCCTCTCGATCAGACAATCCATCTGAGGATGAATGGCCATGCTGAAATTCAGCTTGGTACCCAACAGTTGATGATTAAGCTTCTGATTATTTGAGGTGAAATGCCAATCTCGATCATTAACGATGCTACGGGGCACACCGTGCAATTATACAATCTGTTTAACATAAAGTTTAGCAAACTTTTCCACTGAATCATCCCTTCGATTCAGAATGAAGTGTGCTACTTTTTTCAACCGGTCCATGATGACCCAAATGGAGTCATTCACGCATTGTGATCTCGACAAACTATACACGAAATCTATCGATATATCATCAATCTTCAATTCCGGTATTGGTAACAACTTCAGGAAACCACCAGGTTTTTTACATTCAGCCTTCACTAGGGCGCAAGTCTAGCACTTCGCCATATTAAGTGCTATGTCCTTCTTCAACCATGGCCAGCAGAACAACTTATTCATGTCTTTGAACACTTTTGTTTTTCCTGGGTGGATAGAGTACTTGGTAAACTGAGCCTCATTCATCAACTCCGTGTAACACCCCTATCCGTCGTATAGCATATAGTTGTAGGTCCGGCCGAGGCCCGACGCCATATACTACGGACAGACCGGTTGGTTACGCGTTGAAACCATTCAACAAATCAAAACGTCCTACACAACACCTAGCGGAAGCAATTTATTAGGTTGCAAAAGAATTAAGAACCCAGACACAGAGCATGAATGTCCACTAAAAACCCAGGAATGTAAACATACACAAAAGATAAATGGCCTTAAGGCCTTACACTGTTCTCTTAACAAAAGTAGTGTTTTCCAAACTTCGGCACGCAGGCCGGCCATACATGATAAGCGGGAAAGCATAAACAATTAGGCCTTCAAGGGCCGGCGCAGCAACATGGGCTTTAGCCCGCTATTTTCCGCTCGGCTCCGCCGCACCTGCAAGCAACAAACCACCGCCCGGTGGCAAACAATAGCAACGGTCAGCAATGCTGACCAAATTATAACGATCCCGCCCCCAACACCCAGGGCGGCGACGCTCTTTCCCTGCACTTTATTAGTAGGCAAGAACAATAGTGTAAACACACTTCAACACAGGCGTAGGCTCGCACGGCCACACACCCCGTGCACTCAGGGCACATTCACGGCGAACCGGCCAATGTCACGTCAATTCAAGCCATAGACGTTCCCATTCCACCACCGCCTCTTGGACGGCAAACCATATGAGCATCTTGTCTTCTTGGCCTTGGTCACGACAATTTAAGCCATAGACCGCCGAAGACTCTCATCCATGCCAATGGTCCCACCGAACGACATAGATCGGGTACGGTTCTGCCTGACCCGTTGATGTAGGGATGTCTCTTCGAGACACGTCACGTGGTCGTGACGACGCTTATGACTACGCTCAACGCTCTCTACTCCGCACACCAACGCAAACGCAGCAAATTCAATAATTAAATATACCGTTCGTGCTAACATACGGATCGCCGTTCCGCAAATAGATCGAGTGTTGGCTATAGGCCAAACTCTTTCCGGCTAAATGGGATAATATTGATCCCGAGCGAGCTTTAGGTGTTGTACCAAAATAGATCCACCAAGAACTAAACGATCCAAAAAATGGTGGTATCTATCCCAACAAAAAGAAAACGAGGAGTGCCAAATCCTTTTTCGAATCCTTCGGAAAACCAAACGAAAATTGCTAATCGGTTATTTGTTAACCTCGAAGAATAATAATTCTGAAATTAACGCAAATCACGTCCACCACAAGAACTATATAGGAAAAGAAATCTCTTGTGTAGTAATATCGTTACCCACTCTCGGATTCGTAGATCCGTGATGCGCGGATCCACCAAGTGTGATCGCTTTCCCTTTGAAGACCACGGAAGAGCGCTATGGATGAAGATCTTGTCGTCCCGTTCACGTCACGCCGTTGAAGATTCCCTAGACTTCCTCCTTCCTTGCAAGACCTTTGAGGAGAAGATAGCCGTCGTTTTTGGGAGAAGGAGGGATGATGGTGGTGGCGGCTAAGAGGAGGAGTGGCAAGGGAGGATGCTGGCCGAACCCTTGAGGAAATACCTTGGAGGCAATCGGGTTGGGTAGAGAATGAGAGGGGAGGAGAAGGTGGCCGGCCCTAGCCTTGGTATGGCCGCCGGTTTTGGAGAGGCAAGGGTGAAGGGGGGCGGCGGCTAAGGAGAGAGCAAGAGAGGGAATTAGGTTAAGCAAAAGTGATTTTTTCAATTCAATAAAATTCTACCCAAATGAAAAGTCTTGGCCTTTATATAGGCTTACATCTCAAATAACAAAACAAGTGGCTAAAGACACACCACATAATGGAAATGCAGGAAATAAAATAATTATTTTAAATAGCCTCTCATGAATTGGCTATTACCACACAAACATATAAATAATCAAATACGAGTCTTGTTGCGAGGGCGAAGCTTGTAGCCATGACCGCTACGGCGTCGCACGTCCTTGGCCGGTACATCTTCAACATCCTCAATCCCAAGTGCTCCATCCGGATGGCGAAGCGGTACATCTTCAACATCCTCCATCCCAAGTGCTCCATCCTGATGGCCTTCGCCATCAATCCTCCTCCGCTCAAAAGGACTCATCACCGATGAGTGGGCTGAGAGATAACGATGGAGGAGGCCCGCGTCAAGAAGATCCAACTGTGCAGCAGATAGCCAAGAGTCGTCCGAAGACGGACGACCATGCCAACGAACCAAGAACCTGTGAATGTCGCCGTCTGTAGTGGGTAATACATCATCCTGCAAAATCTTGTCAGGCAAGAAATCTGTCCGGGGAAACCTCGGAAAAACGTTAGGTGAAGTAGAAAAACAATTTTCATCATCAATAGACTGCATACCTCCCATAGACTTTGCAGGAGAAAGCGATCCAGAATTTAGCTCACCCCCCACCCCATTAGATTGTATAGTGGAAGCAGTAAACGGAGAGATAGACAATTCAGGTGGTGGAGCAACAAAAAGCGTTAAATCGGAAATATTAAACACAGGGGAGATTCCCCAATCAGAAGGTAACTCTAACAAATAAGCATTTTCGCCTAATTTCCTCAAAATTCTAAAAGGACCGGCTTTCTTGTTCGCTAACTTCTTTATGGTGCCCGACGGCATCCGTTCAAGGATTAGACGAACCATAACCAAATCGCCTATGTTCAAAGAGACTACTCGCCGATGTACATTAGCGTTCGATTGATATATAGAATATTGCTTAGCTAATGTCTTGCCAATGTGCTCGTGGAGAGTGTGAACGTGTGACGCGAAATCTAGTGCAAATTGACTTGACTTAAAAGAAGGTGGTAACAGAATCAAGTCAAGTGGCACCGACGCTTTATAACCGTGCACTATTTCATTCGGGGACAACTGAGTGGACCGGTTCCTAGAATTATTATACGCAAGCTGGGCATGCGGGAGGATAAGATCCCATGTACCTTTATGTTCGCCCACTAAACAACGAAGTAACCCTCCCAAGCTACGGTTGACGACTTCCGTTTGCCCATCCGTTTGGGGATGATAGGCCGACGAAAACAACAGTTTAGTGCCCATCAGTTTCCAGAGGGTCTTCCAAAAATAACTTGTAAATTTTACATCTCGATCACTCACTATCGTCTTGGGTACACCTCGATGTGCTACAACCTCTTTGAAAAATAATTTTGCTACATTGGAAGCATCGTAGGTGTTGTTGCTTGCGATAAAATATGCCATTTTTGAGAATCGGTCTACCACCACTAGTATGGAATCGTGACGCCTAAAAGTCATAGGTAAACCCAATATAAAATCCATGCTAACATCTTGCCATGGCACCGACGGAATCGGAAGGGGTGTGTAAAGACCTGCATTGGTCTTGTTTCCCTTAGCTAGTTGACAAACACGACAACTTCCTACAACTTTGTTGACCATGGTTTTGAGGCCCGGCCAAAAGAATTTATCTTCCACAAGTGCTATCGTTTTGTCTCGCCCGAAGTGTCCGCCTAGTCCCCCGCTATGTAACTCCCATATAATAAAATGTCGTAAAGACGACCGGGGAATGCATAATTGCACATGTTTAAATAGATATCCATCACGAATATAGAATGCCGAGATAGTGGTAGGGGAGTTGTCCTTCGCGGCGAAATAAATGTCCTTAAAATCTGGGCAATGGATATATTCATCCTTTATCCTATCGAATCCTATGACTGACACTTCCATGGTATTTAATAACAGAGTGACTCTACTTAGCGCGTCCGCTACACGATTTAGCGTACCCTTCAGATGCTTGATTATGAAGGTGTACTCTTGTAGATAAGATATCCATTTTGCGTGTCGTGGACTAATCTTATTTTGAGAATTCACAAATTTGAGGGCCTCGTGATCCGATAATATTACAAATTCTTTTGATATAAGGTAATGTCGCCAATGTTGGAGACATCGGATTACCGCATAGAATTCGCGATCATAATTTGAATAATTTAATTTCGGCCCGGCTAGTTTCTCACTAAAGTATCCTAGCGGGTGTCCCTCTTGGCTTAATACTCCTCCAATCCCTATCCCTGACGCGTCGCATGATAATTCAAAAACTTTACTAAAATCCGGTAATCGGAGTAGAGGAGCTTCAGACATTCGTTCCTTAATCGTTTGGAAGGCACTAGTGGCCGATTTCGTCCATGTAAATTCTCCTTTTTTCATACATTCAGTTATGGGTGCCATAATACTACTAAAATTCTGAATAAATCTTCGATAAAACGTGGCCAATCCGTGGAAACTTCTAACGTCCCTAATATTCTTGGGTTCCGGCCATTCCTTAATCGCTTGGACCTTCTTGGGATCCACATGAATGCCATCCGAACTCACGATGTATCCTAAGAACTCAACAGAAGGCACGCCGAATGCGCATTTTTTAAAGTTAATAAATAAGTTCTCTTTGCGCAATGTGGTAAGAATTGTTCTTAGATGATTCTCATGATCTCCCGGCGAAATGCTAAAAACCAAAATGTCGTCAAAATAGACCACTACAAATTTTCCCATAAAAGGCTTAAAAATTTGGGTCATCAATCGTGAAAAAGTACTGGGTCCATTGGTAAGTCCTTCTCCAAGCACTAGCCATTCGTAAAGTCCATCCTTAGATTTGAAAGCCGTCTTCCATTCGTCTCCCTCCCGTATTCGTATCTGATGATAACCGCTTTTAAGATCCAATTTAGAGAATATAGCGGCTCCTGAAAGCATATCTAGTAGATCGTCCAAACGGGGAATAGGAAATCTATATTTGATCGTTATTTTATTAATAGCCCGATAATCGACACATAATCGCCATGTCTTATCTTTCTTTGGGACTAATAATGCGGGGACGGCACAAGGACTTTTGCTATGTCGTATAAATCCTTTCGCTAGCAGGTCAGAAATTAATTTTTGTAATTCTTCATGGGAGGATGGATTGAGTCTATAATGGGGCTGATTTGGCAATGAAGATCCCGGGACAAAATCTATCTCATGTTGGATGTCACATATCGGTGGTAACGTGGGTGGTAAATCCACCGGATAAACATCCTTATATTCTTCCAAGAGATTTCGTAGCGATAATGGGAGGCTCGCAACGGTAGGTGACTCTTCCTTCGCTTGTAAACAGACTAACGCGTATATAACGCCATCCATGAAAGTCTCACGTTCTAGTTCCTTTCTACTAATCAGGCTTATCGTTTTCTTTTCCACAGGCACAACAGTGTCTTTGGAAATAGATGACGGATCCTTAGGCGCAGATGGCTTCAAAACAACGATTTTACCATTGAATTTGAACTCATATGTATTTGCGCGACCGAAGTGGGTCACGTCATAGTCGTACAACCAAGGTCGTCCTAATAATACATGGCACACGTCCATAGGAATTACGTCGCACCAAACTTTATCTACGTAGTTTTTCAACGTTAAAGGAACCATGCATCCCTTAGAGACCGCTATGGATGTCTTGTTTACCCATGCGATTTTATAAGGATGTGGGTGCGGCTCGGTTACTAAGTGCATGCGAGTGATGGCATTCTCCGATACTACGTTCATACAACTGCCGCTGTCGATAATTAACTTACACCATTTTTCACCGTCTTTAAAATTTAATGTAAATATATTTGTCAGGTTATATTCATCCAACGCTCGCGGTGTGGCTAAAATGCATCTCATCACCATCATGTAAGAATCGTCCTCAATGTCACTTGGCTCGGCGTCAGATTCTTCGCCAGCTCCATAGACGATATCAGCAGGTTCAGACGAAGAGTCTAGTAAAGCTAAAGGTTTGCTTTTCGTGGGGCACTCACTAGAATAGTGCCCTTGAATGCCGCACGAATAACACGTGGCATTTGTCTTGTTAACTCGTCCTATTGGTACTCGCTCACCGGTGGGATTCCTATTATTCCTAGCGGTAATGACAATGGACTCCGAGTCCGTTGATCGATACTTTCCTTTATCACGCGCGGAAGAAGAAGGGTGCGGGCCTAAGATGGATTTCCCTTTCTGGAAGTTACGTCCTTTGGACTTATAGGCGTTATGCTTTTCAATATCCAAGGCGGCATTGAAGGTGGTGTTAAGGTCTGTGTGACCATAACGCAAGAGTTTCCCTTGTATATCCGGGTTGAGTCCCTTACGAAATCGTGAGAGTGTAACTTCGGGCATCTCACGAACATCGCAACGCACCATCATATCCTTAAGGTGTCCCATATAATCTGCTACCGAAGTATTCCCTTGCCGAAGGGTGGCTAAATCGTCGAATATCTGAGTTCGGTGATATGTGGGAACGTATTGGTCGTGTAGTAGCGCTTTCATTGCGGTCCACCCAAGTGGGGGTGCTCCGTTTACCGTTCCTAGGCGCCTCTCTTCGTTTAACCAATATGTTTTGGCCCTTCCTAGTAGTTTCATACGTGCGACCTTCACTTTCTCAGCGTCCGTTAAGTCGTGCCATTCAAAATAGCACTCGATGTCCATGACCCAGTCTAGGAAAAGTTGGGGCTCTCCCATCCCATCGTAGGAGGGTGCGTTCATTTTTACGGCCCTAGTCACATCAAACTCATAATGACCTCGAGGTGGGTACTCATAGTCTAGATCACGTGGGTGATTTTGTCGTTCCTCTCGCTGGTTGGCTGCCGGGGGTTGGGGGCCCAGTCGGTTTCTGCCAACGCCGTTGTTTCGAGGCACCGCTTGATTTACAGCGAGCCCTTCAACTAACTGAGTCAGTGCGTCAAACCTAGCGTTAAACTCTTCTCGGAGCTCGGCGATCGTGGCCGGAGCAGGCTCGTCACCTTGGTTGTTGGCCATGTGTGAGGTGGAGGGAAGATATTCCGTGCCCAGCCTAGTGCGCATGAACGAGCGGTACAAACCACAATTTTGACCTGATTTAAATTACGCGTTTGAATTTTTTGACGCAAAACTATTGAGCAACAGGAAAAATTTTTTAGACTTTTTTTCTTAAAAAAATGAGAAGAAAATTCAGAATTTTTTTTGTAATTTTCTGGAAAAAATAAAATTTGTGAGTTTTTACTAAATGCAGCCCAAAATTCAGATTTTGACACGGTTCGTAACGAAAGTGCACAACGTAAGGAAAAAGACAACCCTTTGATAAAAGTGAGGATGGTGTCGATTGGGAAATCAACACAACCTGCCTCTGATACCAAATTGATGTAGGGATGTCTCTTCGAGACACGTCACGTGGTCGTGACGACGCTTATGACTACGCTCAACGCTCTCTACTCCGCACACCAACGCAAACGCAGCAAATTCAATAATTAAATATACCGTTCGTGCTAACATACGGATTGCCGTTCCGCAAATAGATCGAGTGTTGGCTATAGGCCAAACTCTTTCCGGCTAAATGGGATAATATTGATCCCGAGCGAGCTTTAGGTGTTGTACCAAAATAGATCCACCAAGAACTAAACGATCCGAAAAATGGTGGTATCTATCCCAACAAAAAGAAAACGAGGAGTGCCAAATCCTTTTTCGAATCCTTCGGAAAACCAAACGAAAATTGCTAATCGGTTATTTGTTAACCTCGAAGAATAATAATTCGGAAATTAACGCAAATCACGTCCACCACAAGAACTATCTAGGAAAAGAAATCTCTTGTGTAGTAATATCGTTACCCACTCTCGGATTCGTAGATCCGTGATGCGCGGATCCACCAAGTGTGATCGCTTTCCCTTTGAAGACCACGGAAGAGCGCTATGGATGAAGATCTTGTCGTCCCGTTCACGTCACGCCGTTGAAGATTCCCTAGACTTCCTCCTTCCTTGCAAGACCTTTGAGGAGAAGATAGCCATCGTTTTTGGGAGAAGGAGGGATGATGGTGGTGGCGACTAAGAGGAGGAGTGGCAAGGGAGGATGCTGGCCGAACCCTTGAGGAAATACCTTGGAGGCAATCGGGTTGGGTAGAGAATGAGAGGGGAGGAGAAGGTGGCCGGCCCTAGCCTTGGTATGGCCGCCGGTTTTGGAGAGGCAAGGGTGAAGGGGGGCGGCGGCTAAGGAGAGAGCAAGAGAGGGAATTAGGTTAAGCAAAAGTGATTTTTTCAATTCAATAAAATTCTACCCAAATGAAAAGTCTTGGCCTTTATATAGGCTTACATCTCAAATAACAAAACAAGTGGCTAAAGACACACCACATAATGGAAATGCAGGAAATAAAATAATTGTTTTAAATAGCCTCTCATGAATTGGCTATTAGCACACAAACATATAAATAATCAAATACGAGTCTTGTTGCGAGGGCGAAGCTTGTAGCCATGACCGCTACGGCGTCGCACGTCCTTGGCCGGTACATCTTCAACATCC
This sequence comes from Platanthera zijinensis, assembly GCA_039513925.1. Taxonomy (NCBI): domain Eukaryota; kingdom Viridiplantae; phylum Streptophyta; class Magnoliopsida; order Asparagales; family Orchidaceae; genus Platanthera; species Platanthera zijinensis. Next base: position 111,887,288 of record CM077093.1, on the reverse strand, counting down.
TCAATCCCAAGTGCTCCATCCGGATGGCGAAGCGGTACATCTTCAACATCCTCCATCCCAAGTGCTCCATCCTGATGGCCTTCGCCATCACCCGTGCTCATATCGCAACGACAATTTAAGCCATATGCGCAGGTCAAGACTCACCGAGTCCCGTTTCCGCCACAACAATCACATAACCCGGTTATGTTCACGTTGGCTCCCCGGCCATCGTGTTGGCAAAACTCGCTTTTGCCCAATTTTCCGGGTGCACCTTGGTTTTAATCTCCAAGGCTCCCTGCTGCAATCTACCACGTAGAAAATCCTAAAAACGCCCAAACACCCGAAGTCTTCCCCGGTTCATATGCAATGCAACATCACCGATCCGGCTCTACTTGTCCGGATAGGCTTCACACATAATACCTATGTCCGTTTTCGCATACGGACTCTACACAAGGGGGACTTTACATATCTACCCTAAGGAACGCTCCAACTCTTCGCTCACTCGCGAGAGAGGGCTTCCTATGCAAAGGGAAAAAGGGCTTCGCATGCCCAAGGATGAGAAATCGTTACCCTTGCGTTCTTCCGCGGCGCCATCGAAAACTATGCAGTTGGAAAGCACCGCAACGGCGTCACCTCCGCGGATCTGGACTCGGATCGCGATTCGGAGCTCCAAAGCTCCTCCGGCGGCCGGATCTTGGACTCCTCCTTCCTCCTTGCTCTCCCTTCTCTCTAAACTCTTAGAGAGAGAATGGCTAAGGGACGTGAGGATTCCCAACCCTAAATCCCGGCTAAAACCCCCCAGGAGCAGCCCCCACCGTCGAATCCAAAGTCAAGGAAACGAACGGCCAAGATTTGATCTGAAATCATAAAATCTGGGCCGAACACGGGTTGCAACACGGCCGTGTGCCTGGCCGTGTCACCCACTCGCCATCTCGATCGATTCAAAAAACCAGCACACGGCCTTTGACACGGCCCCCGACACGCCCGTGTCACCTGCGACACGCCCGTGTCGGGACCCGTGTCACACCCCCCGTGTGCAATCGACCAACACTTCGCTGTCAGAGAGGTACACGGCCTTGTGACACGGCATCAGACACGCCCGTGTCAAATTTGACACGCCCGTGTTTGTGCCTGTGTCACGGCCCGTGTACCACACTTGCAAATACCCTGGAGTGACACGGCCTGGGACACGCCCGTGTCCTAGGCCGTGTTCTACAACTCAACAATCGACGACCGCCAAAGCGTCGACCGCACAACCCGTGGCCGAACACGCCTGTGTCACGCCCGTGACACGCCCGTGTCACGCCCGTGACACGCCCGTGACACCTGCTCCAAAAATCAGACTGGGCTTAAAGCATCACCCGTCGCTCTTTTGAGTTTCGGGGTGTTACAACTCTCTCCCCCTTAAAAAAATTTCGCCCACGAAATTTACTAAAGGAAAACCATAGTAACTTAAAACTTTTAACGGTACCTGAGAGGAATAACTCCGGGTACTCCTCTAGCATGGTTTGCTCCTTTTCCCAAGAGAGCTCCTCCCGACCGCAATTATCCCACCGGACCTTAACCATCCGGATCTCCTTGTTACGGATCCTCTTGACCTCTGCATCTTCAATACAAACGGGCTTGACCTTAGTCGTCAACCCTTCATCCACCGATACTTGATCAACTACGATCACCTGTGAAGGCTCTTGCACCGCCTTCAGCAATACAGAGATGTGGAACACATCGTGTAGCCCACTCAACTCCGCCGATAGCTTCAAATGGTATGCGGCTTCGCCGACTTGCTCCAGGACCTCAAAAGTCCCAAGGTATCTTGGGCTCAGCTTCTTCAAGCGTCTCACCCGCGAAACCCCCTTGAACGGCTTCACTTTCAAGTATACCCAATCGCCTACTGCGAACTCCACGTTCCGGTGCTTGGCATTGTAATACTTCGCCTGCCTGTCCTGAGCGATCAACAAGCGCTCCCGAATGACCCGCACCAACGAGGTAGCACTCTCCACCTCTTGCTTCTTGTACAACCTTGCCTCACCCATTTCAAGACACGATAACGGCGTGCGACACTTCCTACCATACAGGGCCTCGAAGGGTGCCATATAGATACTCGCCTGGTAGCTGTTGTTGTACGCGAACTCCACCAAATACAGGTGGTCCTCCCAATGCTTACTGAAGTCCAGAACACACATGCGTAGCATGTCCTCCATCGTTCTATTGACTCTCTCGGTCTGCCCATCCGTCTGCGGATGGAAGGCTGTGTTGAACGTCAACTTTTTTCCCAGCATTTGCTGCACCAACCTACAATCATTGGACGTGAAACGCCCATCGCGATCACTCACAATGCTACGAGGCACACCATGCAGTCTAACTATATTGTCAACATATAACTTTGCCAATTTCTCCACTGGATCATCCTTCCTATGCGGAAAGAAGTGTGACACCTTTGTTAACCGATCTACGATCACCCAGATGGCGTCGTTCCCTTTCTGCGACCTTGGCAACCCATGCACAAAGTCCATAGATATGTCGTCGAACTTCCACTCCAGTATAGGCAAGGACTTCAGAAATCCTCCCGGCTTTTGGCACTCCTCTTTCACCAAGGAGCACGTTTGGCACTTAGCCACAAACAACGCCACATCTTTCTTAAGCCCCGGCCACCAAAACAACTTTTTGAGATCACGATACATCTTCGTGCTCCCTGGGTGGATTGAGTACTTGGTATGATGAGCCTCGTACATCAACTCCGCCCGGAGGTTACCCCCACTTGGGACGCACAACCGATGATCCTACCTTAGCAACCCATCTTCCATTAAAAACTGGGAGTTTGACCCATCCAGAGCAGCCTCTATATGCTCCTTCATGGAGTCATCTAACTCCAATGCCTGCCGAACCCGGTCAGCCAGGTCATACTGAACTTCTGTCCAGTTTAACATTGCTTTGGCGCTCGTCTGCCTGTCAACGCAACAGATCTCAAGCTCCTCCAACTCCCGAATCAGCCGCTCATCATGCACCGACAACCAGTTGGCTTGGGCGGGAGCCCTGCGACTCAACGCATCAGCAACCGCATTGCCCTTCCCGGGTAAATAATGAATTTTTAAGGTGTAGTCCCCCAGGAACTCCATCCACCTCCTCTGCCTCATGTTAAGATCCTTTTGATCTAACAAGTACTTTAGGCTCTTGTGATCGGTGTATATATCGACTCTTACGCCGTATAGGTAGTGCCTCCACAACTTGAGTGCAAATATCACGGCCGCCAACTCCAAGTCGTGCACCGGATAATTTCTTTCATACACCTTCAGCTGACGCGATCCATACGCAATCACACTTCCATGCTACAACAACACGCAGCCCAAACCACTACCTGAAGCGTCGCTATACACCTCAAAACCGTCGGTCCCACTCGGCGAACTAAGCACTGGCGCTGTGGTCAACCGTCTCTTCATCTCCTCAAACGCTTGCACGCACTCCTGCGTCCACAAGAATCTCTGAACTTTCCTTGTCAACTTCGTGAGAGGTAGCACTATCAGCGAGAAGTTCTCTACGAAGCGCCTGTAATATCCGGCAAGCCCGAGAAAACTACGGACTTCCGCGACAGAAGCCAATGCAGGCCACTCCCGTATCGCAACGATCTTCGCCGGATCCACCGCTATACCTTCCCCATTAACAATGTGACCAAGGAACGCTACTGAGGGTAGCCAGAACTCGCACTTGGAGAATTTCGCATAAAGCTCATTCCTCCTCAAAGTCTCCAACACCAGATGCAAGTGCTTGAAGTGATCTTCTTCGCACTGCGAGTACACCAATATATCGTCAATAAAGACGATCATAAAGCGATCCAGGAAATCTCGGAACGTCCTGTTCATCAAGTCCATAAACACTGATGGCGCATTCGTTAGTCCAAACGGCATGACCGTGAACTCGAAATGCCCATATCTTGTGCTGAACGCCGTCTTCGGGATATCACACTCTCTGATCCTCAACTGATAGTACCCCGACTTCAAGTCCAAATTAGAATATACCTACGATCCGACTAACTGATCAAAGAGATCATCAATCCTCGGGATCGGGTACTTGTTCTTCTCCGTCAGCTTGTTCAACTCTCTATAGTCGATACACAACCACATACTACCATCCTTCTTCTTAACGAAGAGGATCGGTGCACTCCAAGGCGACGAGCTTGGACGCACATAACCTTGCTCCATCAGCTCCTCAAGCTGAACTTTCAACTCCGCCATCTCCTTAGGCGCCAACCTATACGGAGCACGTGACACCGGTTTGGCCCCCGGCACGAGCTCGATTGTGAAATCAATCTCCAGCTGCGGTGGCGCTCCGGTAAGACTATCCGGGAACACATCGGGGTATTCACAAACAACTGGGATGCTATCCAACGTGGACTTTGGCTCCACAGACCCAACTATTGCGAAGAACAGCTCTGCACCAGCATGAACTGCCTTTACCACCTGAAGAGCAGACATCAGCGTCTTGCTCCCCCCTTGAGTCCCTCGAATGATGTCCCCCGACCAACACCCAGCTTGACCTGCTTCCGATCGCAGTCAATCCAAGCTTTCTGCTCTGAAAGCCAATCCATCCCAAAGATCACGTCGAACTCTACTAGCGGCAGCAATGACGCTAGCAAGTCGAACTCTTGGCTTCCAATGTGAACCTTTACGGCGCACACCCTGTCCGCACGCATCGAGCACCCATTCGGTAGCAGCACATCCAACTTGTCCTTCACCATCGAAGAAGGGACTCCGATGCGCGATATGAAATTTTTGGATAAGAAGGAGTGTGAAGCTCCCGTGTCGAACAGTGCCCGTGCCGGACTATCACTAATCACAACAAAGCCTATACAAACAATATTAGGCTAACAAGCAATAGACAACAGTATATAAAGTTAACTTGCTGTAAATTAACTCGTACCTATCACCACGTCAGCTTGTTTGATGGCCTCCTGCTGGCCCAAGTTATAGACTCTAGGCTGAGTCAGAGCATAGTGGGACGCGGTTGACTCCACCGCCTTGCCCTTCTCTTCGTAAGTAGCTCCTTGCTTTCTCTCGGACTTTGGGCGTCCGCTCTAGCGATCGCGGGCAAAGTGCCCCGTCTTTCCACACGTGAAACAAGCGCCCGGGGTTCGAATAGTAGTTGCCCCCGAGGCACCCGCAGAAGAAGCTGGACCTGACGTCCTAGCCTTCTTGAAGAATTTTCGATAGACCGACTTCGACGTAGTCGGCGCTTTGAACTCCGATTTCTTCCCGCCAGAATCCTTCTTAGCTTGCACATTCTTCATGTCCTTCTCCAAGGACCGGGCCGAGTTGACCAAGGTTAGGAAACCCTGCGCCATGGGCCCTGATAGTAGCAACCTCAGCTCATCTCTTAACCCTTCGTAGAAGCGGTTAGTCTTTCGCTCCTCGTCGGCAAAGGTAGCGCTAGCATATCTCCCCAACCGAGTAAACTCGTGGAGGTACTCGTCTACAGTACTATCTCCTTGCGCCAACTTTTGGAACTCGTTCTCCAATGCGATCCTCTGCGCTGAGGGGAGGTATCGAGCCATGAACAGTCTCGAAAACTCCGCCATAGGAACTTCGGCCAACGACCTTCCCCTCAACTGGTGTAGCTCTAGGCCTTCCCACCATAACCTTGCGTCCCCAGCGAACAGGAACGTCGCTATTGTGGTCTTCTGCCACTCTTCCGTTTCTGTAGCTGTCATCACCCTATTGACTCTTGAGAGCCAATCTTCAGCCTGGGTCAGGGTTCCCGTTCCCGAGAACACCGGTGGGTGGAAGCCCATCACATGCTTCAACTGTCTTTCAGTTTCTCTCCTAGGCAACTCCGGCTCCACCGCCACCTGCTCAACCCTTCTAGGCTCCGCCGCTTGGAGCGACACTTGCTCCCCGGCAGGAGCAGGCTGCTGCACCTGTCTTGCAGGTTGCGCATTAATCATAGCAAAGACAGCTTCTGCCACCAATCTAATGGTCTCGGCAGACGGAGGTGTTGCAGGCGCTTCACTTGGCGCACTGCTTGCCTCAGAACCTAGCCGTTCTGACGGCCCAGCACCACTCCTGGTCACCTATAATCGTGCAAAACACCGATAAGCGACAAAAAATTACTACAAATAGCAATTATAGGAACACGCAGGTTCCTCAAACATGTGTATTTTCATTTCTAAGTAGACATTCATGGGTTCTTTTCATGTTATAACGATGACGCACACATGTGCTCACCACCCCTTAAAGTGAATTCGTCCACGAATTCATTTAAATTTGACCGAAACCAGTAGTCTGATACCAATTTGTAACAACCCTCTCCGTCGTATAGCATATAGCTGTAGGTCCGGCCGGGGCCCGACGCCATATACTACGGACAGACCGGTTGGTTACGCGTTGAAACCATTCAACCAATCAAAACGTCCTACACAACACCTAGCGGAAGCAATTTATTAGGTTGCAAAAGAAGTAAGAACCTAGACACAGAGCATGAATGTCCACTAAAAACCAAGGAATGTAAACATACACAAAAGATAAATGGCCTTAAGGCCTTACACTGTTCTGTTAACAAAAGTAGTGTTTTCCAAACTTCGGCACACAGGCCGGCCATACATGATAAGCGGGAAAGCATAAACAATTAGGCCTTCAAGGGCCGGCGCAGCAACATGGGCTTTAGCCCGCTATTTTCCGCTCGGCTCCGCAGCACCTGCAAGCAACAAACCACCGCCCGGTGGCAAACAATAGCAACGGTCAGCAATGCTGACCAAATTATAACGATCCCGCCCCCAACACCCGGGGCGGCGACGCTCTTTCCCTGCACTTTATTAGTAGGCAACAACAATAGTGTAAACACACTTCAACACAGGCGTAGGCTCGCACGGCCACACACCCCGTGCACTCAGGGCACATTCACGGCGAACCGGCCAACGTCACGTCAATTCAAGCCATAGACGTTCCCGTTCCACCACCGCCTCTTGGACGGCTAACCATATGAGCATCTTGTCTTCTTGGCCTTGGTCACGACAATTTAAGCCATAGACCGCCGAAGACTCTCATCCATGCCAACGGTCCCACCGAACGACATAGATCGGGTACGGTTCCGCCTGACCCGTGCTCATATCGCAATGGCAATTTAAGCCATATGCGCAGGTCAAGACTCACCGAGTCCCGTTTTCGCCACAACAATCACATAACCCGGTTATGTTCACGTTGGCTCCCCGGCCATCGTGTTGGCAAAACTCGCTTTTGCCCAGTTTTCCGGGTGCACCTTGGAGTTAATCTCCAAGGCTCACTGCTGCAATCTACCACGTAGAAAACCCGAAAAACCCCCAAACACCCGGAGTCTTCCCCGGTTCATATGCAATGCAACATCACCGATCCGGCTCTACTTGTCCGGATAGGCTTCACACACAATGCCTATGTCCGTTTTTGCATACAGACTCTACACAAGGGGGACTTTACATATCTACCCCAAGGAACGCTCCAACTCTTCGCTCACTCGCGAGAGAGGGCTTCCTATGCAAAGGGAAAAAGGGCTTCACATGCCCAAGGATGAGAAATCGTTACCCTTGCGTTCTTCCGCAGCGCCATCGAAAACTATACGGTTGGAAAGCACCGCAATGGCGTCATCTCCGCGAATCTGGACTCGGATCGCGATTCGGAGCTCTGAAGCTCCTCCGGCGGCCGGATCTTGGACTCCTCCTTCCTCCTTGCTCTCCCTTCTCTCTAAACTCTTAGAGAGAGAATGGCTAAGGGAAATGAGGATTCCCAACCCTAAATCCCGGCTAAAACCCCCCATGAGCAGCCCCCCACCGTCGGATCCAAAGTCAAGGAAACGAAGGGCCAAGATTAGATCTGAAATCATAAAATCTGGGCCGAACACGGGTTGCAACACGGCCGTGTGCCTAGCCGTGTACCCCATTCGTCATCTCGATCGATTCGAAAAACCAGCACACGGCCATTGACACAGCCCCCGACATGCCCGTGTCACCTGCGACACGCCCGTATCGGGACCCGTGTCACACCCCCCATGTACAATCGACCAACACTTCGCAGTCAGAGAGGTACACGGCCTTGTGATACGGCATCAGACACGCCCGTGTCAAATTTGACACGCCCGTGTTTGTGCCCGTGTCACGGCCCGTGTACCACACTTTCAGATACCCTGGAGTGACACGGCCTGGGACACGCCCGTGTCCTAGGCCGTGTTCTACAACTCAACGATCGACGACCGCCAAAGCGTCGACCGCACGACCCGTGGCCGAACACGCCTGTGTCACGCCCGTGACACGCCTGTGTCACGCCCGTGTCACGCCCGTGTCACGCCCGTGACACGCCCGTGACACCTGCTCCAAAAATCAGAATGGGCTTAAAGCATCACCCGTCCCTCTTTTGAGTTTCGGGGTGTTACACTCCGCCCCCAACATGCCAACTTTCGGGATTCACAGCGGACCGTCCTTCCACAAAATACCGTCATTCAGTGAGAATTGGGAATTTACCCATCCACTATCTCCACCACATATTGCTTCATGCTCTCATCAAGATCCAATGCCTGTCGAATTCTATCTGCGAGGTCATATTGCACCTCCATCCAGTTCAAGCATGCATTTGCACTCGTCCTCCCATCAACATAAGAGATGTCCAAGGCCTCCAACATAGGAATCAGAAACTCATCATGAATCTGCAACCAATTTGATCATATTGGAGCCTGGAAACTCAGCGCATCGGTGATTACATTTCCCTTTCTGGGAGTATAATGAATCTCAAAGGTTTAGTCCCTAATGACCTCCATCCACCTCCGTTGTGGCATATTTAGATCCTTCTGATGCAACAAGTATTTAAGGCTCTTATGGGCTGTAAAGATATCAATCTTCATACCATATAAATAATACCGCTATAGCTTAAGAGTGAATATCACGATCACCAATTCAAAGTCGTGAACTGAATAATTCCTCTCATGTATATTTTGTTGACGAGAGCCATAAGAATTCACATGCACAAATTGCAGTTGAATGCAGCCTAAGCCGCTCCCCAATACAACCCTATATATTTCAAAGCATTATATTCCACATGGCGAACACAACACAGGCGCCATGGTCAGATGACTCTTCAACTCCCCAAAAGGTCGAGCGCAGTCTGGATTCCAAACGAACTTCTGATTCTTCCTTGTCAATGTAGTGAGAGGTAAAGCAATACTCAAAAAAGTTCTCTACGAAGCGCCTATAATAGCCGACAAGTCCTAGGAAACTCCTGACTTCCACTACCAAAGTAAGTGTAGGCTACTATCGTATCACAAATATCTTTGTCGGATCCATAACAATACCTTATCCACTTTTTACATGACCAAGAAAATCTACTGAAGATAGCCAAAACTCACACCTAGAGAACTTGACATAAAGGCAATTCCTCCTAAGGCTATGCAAAACCATTCCTCCTCCATAAACATTATTGGCACATTAGTGAGCCCAAAAGGCATCACCGTAAATTCATAATGCCCATAACATGCACCAAACGCTGTGTTGGGAATATCACTTTCCCGGATTCTCAATTTCCAAAAGCCGGACATCGAATCTAACATCGAATAGATAGTCGATCCAACCAGCTGATCATGCAAATCAATGATTCATGGAATCATATACTTGTTCTTCTCTATCAGCTTATTCAGTTCATGATAATCAATGCATAGACGCAAGCCTATGTCCTTTTTCTTCACAAAGAGAACCGGTGCACTCCAAGGTGATCTACTTGGATGTATATAGCCTTGCTCTAGAAACTATTTCTACTAAACTTTCAGTTCCTCCATCTCCATTGGCGCCACTCAGTATGGTGAGCAAGACACATTTTTCGTACCTGGCTCCAACTCAATAGCGAAGTCAATCTCTCGCTAAAGTGGAAGTGTTATATAGAAGTTATCGCCCAGCAGTAAAGCTAACGCCGGCGGTAGCTCCGGGTTAGTCAGCTTTGAGGGCTGAGAGCGTTGAGTGAGGCAAAGTGACTCAACGCCTAATCTTCCATGCAGAAGTAGTTTTCTAGCGCGCGGCGTTAGCCATTTTATTTCCCGAGTGCTCGGTAAGTTAACGCCTAGCAGCAGAGTTACCGCAGGCTGTAGCTTGGCAATTTATTTATCAAAGCGTACTGGTTTCTTCCGCGTGGTAGAAGTAGCTATCGCGTGGCGGTAGCTGAAGAGGTCATGTCATAACTATCGCTGGTTACCATAAGGAGTTAGCATCTTATCGCTTTGCGATAACGATTCTATAACCACGTGGACACGTGTTAACCTGTGATTGGAGGGCTAGGGCGGTTGCGCTCGAATCAAGGCGTTGATTTGAGGTACCGCGTGGAGGTAGTTAAGTATCGTGCGGCAGTAGCTTTGTTTATATTCCTAGATCGGCCATTTCATTTCATATTCTTTGGAGATGGGACTTGGCCAGGCCTTTTGGAGGAGGAGCAACAGCGCCGGAAGAGGGAGTTATCGCCACCATTCGAGATTTAGAGTTCAGAATCACAAAGTGAGTTCAGATCTATGGAGGCAAGGCCAGAGCAGTCGATTTCAACTATCTAGATTTCTCCCATGGCACCCAAGAGGATTACAAGGGTAATGGACATGTGAAGTCCTTTGTTTGTCATTTTAGGGTAGACTCTCCACAAGCACGTGGATGTGGTTCTCCCAATGGGAGATCCGTGTATCCTCGTAGTTTTGCATTTAGATCTGGAATCGAAGTATAAAATAAGCATGCTGTGTGAAGCCCATCAAGATGGGTTTGTCTGGATTGGTGATGTTTATATATTTTGAATGCCGGAGAATACTCTGCGGTAAACGCGTGGATTTTAGAGTCGCAAGTTGTGCCGATGACTACATTGAGAATACTTGGATTACTCTCTAGGAAAACACCCGAGAGCAGGGAAGAACTGATAGTCTATCCCCTACTGCGCAGAAGTAGTTATACCGCCGGCGATAGATTTCAGTACGCTATGTGTTGTTTGTGAAGCCTGTCTCTGGGAGAACTGAGTGTTATAATTAGATTGAGCGTGAGCTTAAATTGCTTAGTTATTGAGGCTTTTCTCTCGAAGACTTGGGGACTATTTTGTGGAGTGTGAGATTAAGATGCTCAGCTTTGGTAGCCATGAGTGCTAGCCTTAGATCCTTATAGAATTATGGATCGCATGGAAATGGGAAAGAGGATGCCGACCCGCGTCGTGGCTGACGCGCCTGATGAATTGAGCACGGGAAATGGCTGAACTGTACCCAACCCTTATCATCCGCCTTGGAGTGAGTCATACAGTTGATCTGCAGATTGTTATGAATTTGCTGGAGGCTTGGGGCGTTGTCTCTATCTTTGTCCCTGTGAAACTAAAAGCTCAAACGTTGTTGACCGTCAGTGAACGGTGGTGTGACCCTTGAGGTCTTGTACACCAAGAGTGTGCTTGAAAGCACGGGGCATTGGGTGTTTGCCCCAACGTCTGTGGGTAACCATGCTTAAGTTGAACGTATTGATTGCCAATATATGATTAAACTAATGCCTGCAGGGAAGGAGCACCGCCACCTCGAGTGAGGGGTTGAGTCGTAATAATTTGGTCAGCAAATGCTGACCGTTTCTTTGGTTTTCCACCTTTTTGGTGGAATGTTACGTGCAGGTGCTGCTGAACACAGCGGGAAATAGCGAGTTTGGAGCCTAGAAATGCAATGCTAGGCCTTGAAGGCCAAAGAGAATTATTTGTGTTATTTTATCATTCATGTGTGACCAGCCTGCGTGCCGAAGTATGTAACACATTTTAATTCAAATTATACATTGTAAGGCAGTAAGGCCAAGACCTTATTTGAGTATTTGTTTTAGATTCCTAGTTGTGGTATTGGACATTCATGTTGTTGCTGGGTTCTAGTTATAACCTCTAAATTACTTCCGCTAGTATGTACTCTGGGTTAGGATACGTAATATTGGATTATGGTTTAAATTTAGTAACTCCTTGGTTTGTACGGGGTATATGCCATCAGACCCCGGCCAGACCTTCTATTATATGCTATGTGACAAATGGGGGCATTATAAAGTTGGTTTCAGATTCTGGGGTCGGTCTTTCTTATTTTAATTCGTGGGCGAATTCTTTTAAGAGGTGGTGAGCACATGTATGTGTGTTACATTTATAAAATAAAAATAACCCATGAATGTCCACTTAGGAATGAAAATACACATGTTTGAGGAACCTGCGTGTTGCTATGGTTGCGTTTTGGCAATATGTTTGTTGCCTAATTGAGTGTTTTACAATTATAAGTGACTAGGAGTGGTGTAGAGTAGTCACAATGTCAGCACTCTACGGAAATTAGTGCACCCAATGAAGCGCCTGCAACCCCTACTTCTACTAAAACCATACGAATGGTAGCGGAAGCGGTGTTCGCCATGATCAATGCCCAACCTGGGAGGCAAGTACCGCTTGGAGTAGTAGAGCCTCTATTGGCGGATAGTGTAGCGACAGAGCCCGTTGTGCAGAGAAGAGCTACTGAGAAACAGCTAAAGCACTTGATGAGCTTTAAGACAGTAGTGTTTTTGGGGACTGAGACCCCAACACAAGCTGAGTACTGGCTTTCTAGAGTTAAGAGAGTCATGTACGCAACAGAGACTGAGGAATGCAGAAAGTGACGATAGCCGCTTTCCTTCTGGATAGTGAAGCAATGTTATGGTGGGAGGAGTTAGAGCTTCATCAATTTGCTGGGAGGCAACTTTCTGATATCTCGATGGAGGAGTTCTCAAGAATATTTATGGCACGGTTCATCCCATCAGTGCAAAAAATAGCAATGGAGAATCAGTTCAAGAGACTGACTCAAGGTGACAGTAGTGTGGACAAATTCCTTCATAAGTTCACGAGATTGGGATGTTATGCTGGCTCTACTTTTACTGATGAGGAGCTTAAGACTAACCAGTTTAATGAAGGACTGTGTGACGATCTGAGGTTGCTATTTTCAGGTCCTATGGCACAAGGATTTCTAGTCTTGGTCAATACAGCCCGATCTCTAGAGAAGGATCTGAAGAGGGTTCAAGGCAAGATGGACTGGACGATGAAGAGGTCAAACATTAAAGTTCCAAGTTCGTTAAAGTCTGGGTACCGAATGCGGAATAATAGCCCAAAACTTCTGGACCAACTTCTTCAGCGGTTACTATTGGGGCATCATCTGGGCAAGGAGGCCCAATTCACTATTACAATTGTGGTAAACAGGGACATTTGTCCCGCGAGTGTTTGAGTAGCAAATTAGAGAAGAAGAAAGGAGCATCCTATATAAAGAAAGAGAAAGAGGTGGAGTCAACTGCGTCCCACCAGGCTCTAACCCAACCGAGAGTCTACAACCTTAGCCAGTAGGAGGCCACCAAGCAAGGCAATGTTGTGACAGGTTTGTGCTAGATTTTAACTGTAATACTTTGCATACCTTGCGTCTTATGCTCTGGTCATATGACTGTCGTATTTTAAGCTTTCTCGTGGTTATGGACTATCCAACTCGAGCAACATTTGATAAAGTAGCTTCGCATTCTTTCTTATGCGAGGACTTCATGCCACGCATAGGAGTGCCTACTTCAGTGGCGAAGGATAGGTTGGATGTGTTGCTGCTGAAAGGGTGTTCGATCCGCGCAGAGAGAGTCTGTTGCGTGAAAGTGTTGGTTGGTAGTCAAACATTTGACTTGGAAGCATCACTACTCCCGATAGTAGAGTTTAAGGTAATATTTTGCAAGGATTGGCTCTCGGATCAATGTGTGTTCATCGACTATAGCTTGAAGACTATTAAACTATGGTCGAATACCAGCCAAGAAACAACTTTCTCCGGTATAAAGGGGTCGAGCAAGACGATGATGTCTACTCTCCAAGTAGTTAAAGTTGTTCATAAGGGTGCAGAGTTGTTCTTCACTCTTCTAGAGGCAAAGAAGCCCAAGTATGGCTTGGTCAATATTTTATAATACCTTTTCTAGTTTAATTTACTAGGGTAAAAGTTAAAATTTTATTACTTTAAACGTATGCAATTAGCCCGTACTTAGTTTCTTTTTACAATTATTGTTCTAACTTAGTTTATTTTCTATTTTTCAGGTTTTTGGAGTTTTTTGGGTTTTCTTCTGTTACACGCCCCCAGGTCACGCCTTCCTTGGGCATGTACTTCAGACGTGTAACCAAACCCAGATGAAGTCATGGTCCGAAGTTCATTTCCCGCAAAATGCTTCTTACACGCCCTAGGTCACGCCCATGTATCCCTATACACGACGTGTACTGAAGGCGTGCCCCGCAAGTTCAAGAAGAATTCAGCTGACACGCCCCCCTACACGGGAGTGGCCCTGGATCGTGTCCCGCTAAGTTCCAAGAATACATCGCAGCGCGAAGTGAAGTCATTTGCTGTACCTGGGGAGTGTATTCCGACTGCCATGTCATTTGTTGTCCCGCCATAGTTTATGTCAGTCGAAGTGAACAAGGCTGACACACACACCCCCTACACGGGCGTGTCAGTGGGGCGTGTACTTCCCTAAAAATCCTTATAAATAGCACAATGCTCCAAGTGTTTTGGGGACCAGATTTGAGCGTTCTAGGGAGCTTTTGGGAGTTTATTTTGAGTATTTTAGCTTAATTGTTTCATGTTTTAATGTTCTTACGATCTCTTTTATCGTACTTGTAATCTTCTTGGAAACTCTATTTGTAATGTCTTTTAGTCCTTTTGGTAACTTCTTTCCAATTAGAAATAAAAATGTTTGCTACTCCTTTTCTCTCTCTCTCTCTCTTTCTTCTTATGCATATTCTTAACATTATTTTCATTTCCTACGTTCTTATAGGTAGCTAAATCCTTATTAGTACTCGATCGCGATGATCTAAGGACAAGCTGATCAGGTTATGATGTCCTAACATTATTTCTCTTTTTAAAGTATTGACCTTCGATTTACTCTTGATTTAAATATAGCGGGACTATATTTTCGATATATAGTTTCCATTTATGTTTTCATTCTTAGTTAGCCGAGAGGCTCGTAGTTTGAATTGATTGCCCAAGAGTAAAGAGAGTTGAATGCACCTCTCGAGAGGGAATGACGTAAATCTCCCAAATTGGAATCAAAACCAATAGCGGGGTTCACCACTAAAGGCGAGGTTTAGGCATCCGAATATGGGACGAGAGTTTTGTCGGGCCTGCTTAAACTCAATTGGGCATGTCTCCGAGAGGAGCGTGTTCAAACTTCAAGAACCTCCAAGGTCAAGATGTCGTTTACTTTATTAAGATTTAGTTTGTTTTTTCATTTTGATTAGCTTCTGCCGATGTGATTCAAAATCGAGTACTATTTCTTTATCATCATTTAAACACTTCTCTTTATTTGCAAGTCATTTTCCTTTTCTTTTTTCAAAGCAAACCCTAAAATATATTTCGATAAGATAATAGTAATTCGTGTGAGTACAATTATTCAACGGTTCCCGGATTTCAATATGAAACTTGTGTCCCCTTGCTACAATTCGATAGGTATACTTTCGTTCATTGGATTCTAGTTCAGAATTATTTTCCGATCGAATTTTAGACACAAAGTTTTTGGCGCCGTTGCCAGGGAAGCAACACTTAGTTGATATTTAGAAAACACGAATCTATTAGTTTTATCACCTCTCATTCTTAAATTTTTTTTAAAAAAAATTTAAACGCTATCTTCTGAAACCTACATCACCTTCTTTCAAGATCACCTAATTCTCTCGAATAGGGCAATGTGGCTTAAATACCACTATTTTGTCTAGTACCATGCGAACCCTTCACCGGGTAGTCCTCGAGAAGTTCGGGAGTTAAACCACTAAAAAAAATCTATTTTCAAACTTTTCTAACTTATTTTTCCCTCTCTCTCATTTCTTTCTTCTTCTTGTATATGACCTGCGCGAATCCGTAAGAAATTTTGGAATTGGACCAAGAAATTGAGCGTACTCTTTGGAGAAATTTGCGATTACAAGATCCTACTTTCCAAGAAACGGTTGAGGAATTTGAGTTAATCTCAAATTCAAAAATGGAAGAGCCTAACCTAGAGGAAGCCCTGCATAGTCCAATGTCCTATTTATGCAAAGCCAAATCTGGAGGTTACATAATCTAATATAGTGCACCCCGCCGTATCTAATAAAAATTTCGAATTAAAGCCTAGCATAAATCAAATGGTGCAGCAATTTGTGCAGTTCGACGGATTGCAAGATGAAGATTTGAACGCACACATCGCTAGCTTTCTTGAAATTTATGACACCTTCAAGATAAATGGTGTTCCAAATGATGCGATTAGGCTTTGAATCTTCCCCTTTACTTTAAGAACTAAAACAAAACAGTTGTTGATGACTCTACCTAGAGGAAGTATCACCACTTGGGATCAATAAACTAAAAAATTTCTGACGAAATACTTTCTGCCAACAAAAACTGCAAAGCTTAGGAACGATATTTCTTCTTTTTGCCAAATAGACTCTGAAACTCTATATGACACATGGGAAATATTTAAAGAAATTTTCAGACGTTGCCCTCATCATGCTCTACCTGTATGGTTATAAGTGCAGACATTTTATAATGGGCTAAATAAAAATATGAAGCAAATGAAAGATGCCGCTTCCGATGGTACTCTAAACCACAAAACCCTGAAAGCTGCTCTTGAGCTATTTAAGGATATGGGCATGAACAACTATCAGTGGAATGTGCCAAGATCCCGCCAAAACAAACCTGCAGGTATGTACGAGGTGGATAACGTCTCTCAGCTGGCACTATAAGTAGAAATGCTTAGCAAAAAGGTATCAAAATGACTGCTCCCTCCTTCCGTCATGGATGGGAATCTACAAAGATGCTGCCGAACAAATTTATTTTGATGGCAATATACCTAAGAATGCATACAATATTTTTTCTGCTGCTAATTTTCCTCCGGCGGGATTTTAATTTTTGAACAATTATAATCCTGCTTTGCGAAATCACCCAAATTTCTCTTGAGTAATACTACGAACAATATTCGCCCTCCTCCGCAAAATGATTTTTCTGCACCACTTCCACCACCTCAAAATTTTCAAAAACCTCCAAGTCTACAACCCCGTGTTCATCGAGTGAATCAAGATGGGCACGCGTGCCAGCCCCGGTTTGTGCCAATATAGCGGGCGGACAGTTCCAGAGGATCAGCTCGCTCTCCTCAGGGCCTAAGAGGACACCTGGGTGAGTTAGCCCTGACCCGCGCCTATCTGGGCAAGTCAGCCCCGACTCGCGCCTACCTGGGCGAGTCAGCCACGACCCACGCCCTCCTGGGTGAGTCAGCCCTTACCGGCACCTGCCTGGGCGAGTCACCCCCGACCCGCACCTATCCGTTTGAGACAGCCTTGACCCGGGCCTCCTAGGCGAGTCCGCCCCAGCTCGCTCCTCCCCAGTGGGGTTGCGAGCGGACTCGGAGGCTAAGAAATCCTTTCCCGTGAGGACTAGAGGCCAAATTAGCAGGATGACCATGTATGGGGTGAAAATATCCTTCTCGAACAGCAGAGTTGTGCTGTTAGCAGACCAAGCTGGGCTGCAAAAAGCTATTTAGAACGCTTTTTGAGGTACCTTAGCCCAACTTTTGGCTAAGGAGGGGAAGCGCTCAGTGATCTTCCGAGTGTGTGGTGGGTCCTTTGCGTCAGGCCCTTGGGTCAGTCCTTTGTTCTTTTTCCTTATCTTTTTGCTTGCAGGAGAGAAGTAGGTGCACAATCACCCCTTCCCCAAGGGTGAACTCCATCGAGACCGTTTTTTGGTTTCAACCTTCTGGTGTAGTGAGCGTGGAGCGTGGTCAACACAGAAAATCTTCGGCAGGCTTGATGATGGGAGAATTAGGACAGGGACCTGACAAGTCCGACTCGCCACCCCTCCTCCTCTCGCCATAGTGGGGATGTTCGAGGACTTCAGGCAGAAAGTACTCGGCTTGGTTTGATTTGCACTCGGCGCGCGTGCCGAGTGCTCGATTCCAGCGATCCCGATTCTATCGATTCCAGCTCTCGGCAGTGACGCTCCCGACAGTCGAGATGGGAAGGAGGTTGCCGAGAAAGGGAGAGGCGGAAAGCTCCCCGAGCGGGTGCTCTTCCCTAGCTCGGTAAGCGGCAAAAGGTTCGGCGAGATAGGGGTACGAGACCCCCTAGTTCGCCCGGTAGAGGAGAGCCGCAACCAGCGCCTGAAGTTCAATGCCGAGGGGGTCCAAATCTGGGTCCGGGGAGATCCCAAGGTGAAGAGGGAATGCTACATCACCGCTGTGAACTCCATCTCCTGGCAAGATGGGGCCGAGGAGATGGAACGGAGGATGGAGGAGGCAGAGCAGGAGGTTGGTAGGGCCGAGGCAATGACTGTGGAGGAGGCTGGAGAGTAAGTCCTTGCCTCAGGAAGGGTAAGTTGAAGAATGGGGGGAGTAGTCCCGCTTGGAAGAAGTAGAGGAGGTGTTGGAGATGGAGGTTCTCAGCCTGTGTGGAAGGGTGGAGAAGGTTTGCGTCAGCAGGGGCTAACCCCGGAGGCCAAGGGCAGGATGCTCGAGTGCATCCAGAAGAATGTGGACATCTTCTCCTGGAGCGCCTAGGCGATGCCAAGGATCGATGCCGACGTGGCCTTCCATCGCCTCAACCTGGACCCGGAAGCTCGCCCTACCCAGCAAAATAAGAGATCCATGGAAGACAGGTTGGTCGAGCCGATCAGGGAGGAGGTAGCCAAGCTTCTCATGGCTGGCTTTATATCCGAAATCCAATACCCCGGCTGGGTCTCCAATGTAGTAATGGTAAAAAAAGGAGACGTTTGGTGGCGTATGTGTGTTGACTTTTCTTTACTTAATAATTAATGTCCCAAGGATTGTTACCCCTTGCCTCAGATCGATGCGCTGGTTGATTCAGCCGTCGGTTTCCCTATAATGAGTTTTCTAGATGCATTTTCAGGTTACCACAAGATCAGGATGCACCCTCCTGACGTCAAAGATGTTTCCTTTATCACTGGGGATGGGTGCTACTGCTATAAAATGATGCCCTTCGGGCTAAAGAAAGCAAGTGCAACCTATCAAAAGATGATGGATAGGGTCTTCCGAGAGCAGAATGGAAGGAACCTTGAGGTATATGTGGATGACCTCTTGATCAAGATTCGGGATGTTGACTCTCAACTCCAGGATTTGGAGGAAACCTTCGCCACCATACGCAAGTATAAGATGAGGTTGAACCCTCTGAAGTGTGTCTTCGAGGCGGGCAGGGGTAAGTTCTGAGGCCATCTCCTCACCCCAGCAGGTGTAGAGCCCAATCCTGATAAAGTCCGAGCAATCATTGAGCTGGGATCACCTCGGAATGCTAAAGAGGTGTAACAGTTTACGGGGTAGCTGGCAGGGTTGAGCAGGTTCTTCTCCTGGGCTGGAGAGAAGTGCTCTCCCTTCTTCAAGACTTTGAGGGGAGGCAAGAAGTTCGAGTTGATTTTGGAGTGCAAGGAGGCATTCCGGGCCCTAAAGAGGAAGTTGACTCAGACCCCCCTGCTCATAGGGCCAAAGGACGGGGAGGACTTATCTTAATATCTAGGGGTCTGAGTAGAGGCCCTGAGCTTCGTCCTAGTTCAAGAAGAGGGGAAGAAGCAGCACCCCATATATTATGTAAGTCGGGTGTTAAGGAAGGTCGAGCTCCGCTATCCTATCTTGGAAAAGCTGCCCTTCGCTCTAGTCATCTCGGCTCGGAGGCTCCTGTCTTACTTCCAAGCACACTCGATCCGAGTGATGACTTACCACCCCCTCCGCAACATCTTTGAGGGGGTTGAGCATTCAGGCAGATTGGCTAAGTGGTCGGTGGAGCTGAGCGAGTTCGATATCTCCTTCGTCCCTCGCCTCTCGATCAAGGCCCAAGCCATGGACGATTTCATTGCTTACTACGTGGTCGAGGTGGCAGAGACAGAACTCACTCGCGCCGTATCTTGGAAGTAGATGGTTGATGGCACTTCAGAGAGGCATTCCTTGGGGGTGGGGTTGATCCTGGAAAACCCTCATGGAACGAGGATCGAGCAAACTGTGGTGTTGTACTTTCCCATCACCAATAATTAGGCTGAGTACGAGGTAGTGATCCCTGGGCTCTACCTAGCCAGGGAGCTAGGGGTGCATGATGTGGAGGTCCTCATTGACTCCATGGTGGTGACTTCCCAAATCAATGGGGAGTTTGAGGCGAGGGAAACAACTCTGCAGCTATACTTGGTAAAGGTGAAGGGGGTCATTGGCACGTTCTAGACTTTCTCCATCCAGCACGTGCCCAGGGAGGAGAACAAGCAGGTAGATCAACTGGCGAAGCATGGCCCCCGGGTTGGGGGTACCATCACTGACCTGTTCCGCCCTTCCATCAAGGAGGGAGAGCTGATGGAGGTAGACCAAAACCCCTCGTGGATGCACCCGTTCACAACCTTCCTCTCCATAGTGCAATATCTAGAAGAGATGGACAAGAAGAAATTCAAGTATAAGTCGGCATATTAACTCATACGAGATGTGCAGCTATACCGGAAGACCATCTCGGGAATGTTGGCCCGTTGCGTGGCTGAGAGAGAGGTCCCGAGGATCTTGGAGAAAATCCACTACGGAGAGTGTGGGAACCACTCTAGTAGTCAGACCCTGGAAGGAAGAATCATCAGACAGGGGTACTTCTATCCGACCTTGAGTCATGATGCTGCATAGTTTGCAAGAAAGTGCAGTAAGTACTAGTTGTTTGCCCCCTCCAACTACGGCCAGCTCAACGCCTCAGGAGCATCACAACACCTTGGCCCTTTGCAATCTGGGGAATGGACCTGGTAGGGCCTTTCCCCAAGCCCAGAGGGTAGAGGAGATTCTTATTGGTCATGATTGACTATTTTTCCAAGTGGTTGGAAGTCAAGGCATTGGCCAAGGTGACCTCCTAAGTAATCAGGAACTTCGTTTAGGGAGAAATCATCTGCAGGCATGGGTTGCCCCCGACAATTGTCACGGACAACGGGCATCAGTTCGCTTACGCCGAATTCATCAGCTTTTGTGGGAAGCTCGGGATAGATCTCAGGTTCACTTTGGTTCATCACCCTAGTAGCAACGAGCAGGTGGAGGCGGCGAACAAGATCATTATCAACCTCCTCAAGAAGAAGGTCGAGAACTTGAGGGGCAGCTGGGTGGAGAAACTCACTTCGGTCCTCTGGGCTCTTAGGACCACACACAACACTGCCATAGGAGAGACTCCCTTCAAACTCTCCCATGTTTGCGAGGAGGTACTCCCAGTAAAGTTCGAAGTCCGGACACCTCAGGTGGTCGAGATAGGGGAAGATAGGGAGGAATGGAGAGCCGAGAATGAGGAGGAGCTGTGGCACTCCCTTGACATGGTGGAAGAACAACGCTACCTCTCCACCGTCCGACAGGAAGAGGTGAAGAGAAGGATGGCTAAGTACTTCGACAAGCACGTCATGATCAAGCAGTTCGTAGAAAGCGACTTGGTCCTGAGAAAGGTGGATGTAGCAGGGTGGTCAGTCGCCATTGGGAAACTAAACCCCAACTGGGAAGGCCCATACATAGCACATGAAGTGCTGAGATGAGGAGGGTACCGCCTTCGAAATGTGGAGGGCGAGACCAAAAGTCTCACCTAGAGTGGTGACGAATTAAAATGTTTTTCCCCTTAGTCATGTAAGTGACGTTCCCTTTCCTAATAAAAGCTTCTTTTGATGTACTTGTGCCCCTGCCACAAATAGTGCAAATGCGAGTCTACCCAGAACCCAAGCAGATCCCGCTGTCAGGCTCCCATGAAGTTGGCAGGGCTGGATGTCAATCGGAGGAGTCTACCCAGACCCCGAGCAGATCCCGCTGTTAGGCTCTCATCAAGCTGGCAGGGCTGGATGTCACTCAGAAGAGCCTACCCAGACCCCTAGCAGTTCCCGCTACAAGGATCCCATCAAGCTGGCAGGGCTGGATGTCACTTGGAGGAGTCTACCCAGACCCCGAGCAAATCCCGCTGCCAGGCTCCCATCAAGCTGGCAGGGCTGGATATCACTCAGAGAAGTCTACCCAGACCTCGAACAGATCCCGCTACAGGGCTCCCATCAAGCTGGTAGGGCAGGATGTCACTCGGAGGAGTCTACCTAGACCCCGAGTAGATAACGCTACCAGGCCCTCACTTAGCTGGCTGTGCTGGATGTCACTCGGAGGAGTCTACCCAGACCTCGAGCAGATCCCGCTTCTAGGCTCCCATCAAGCTAGAAGGGCTGGATATCACTCAAAGGAGTCTACCAAGACCCCGAGGAGATCCCGCTGCTAGGCGCTCACTTATCTAGCAGGGATGGATGTCACTCGGAGGAGTCAACCCAGACCCCAAGCAGATCCCGTTGTTAGGCTCCCATCAAGCAGTCAGGGCTGGATGTCACTCAGAGGAGTCTACCTAGACCCCGAGCAGATCCCGCTGCTAGGCTCCCATCAAGCTTGCACGGTTGGATGTCACTCAGAGGAGTCAACCCAGACCCCAAGCAGATCTTGCTGCCAGGCTCTCATTAAGCTTGTAACACCCCTATCCGTCACATAGCATAAAGCAGTAGGTCCGACCGGGGCCTGACGCCATATACTACGGACAGACCGGTTGGTTACGCGTTGAAACCATTCAACCAATCATGTCGTCCTACACAACACCTAGCGGAAGCAAATTATTAAGTTGCAAAAGAAATAAGAACCCTGCTACAAAGCATGAATGTCCACTACCAACTCAGGAATGTAATCATACCCACAAGAGAACTGGCCTTAAGGCCTTACATTGTTCACTTAACAAAAATAGTGTTTTCATACTTCGGCTTGCAGGCCGGCCATACATGAAATAAGCGGAAAGCATAAAAATGGTTAGGCCTTCGAGGGCCAGCACCGCAATAAGGGCTTTAGTCCGCTATTTCCCGCTCTGCTCCGCAGCACCTGCAAGCCACAAACCACCGCCCGGTGGCAAACAATAGCAACGGTCAGCAATGCTGACCAAATTATAACGATCCCGCCCCCAAAATCCGGGGCGGCGATGCTCTTTCCCTGCACTTCATTAGTATAGGCAATATATTAATGTGAACACACATCAACAAAGGTGTAGGCTCGCACGGCCACACACCCCGTGCACTCAGGGCACATTCTCGGCGAACCGGCCAACGTCATGTCAATTCAAGCCATAGACGTTCCCAATCCACTACCGCCTCTTGGACGGTCATCCATATGAGCATTTTGCCTTCCTGGCCTTGATCACGGCAATTTAAGCCATAGATCGCCGAAGACCCTCATCCATGCCAACGGTCCTACCGAACGACATAGACCGGGTACGGTTCCGCCTGACCCGTGCTCATATCGCAACGGCAATTTAAGCCATATGCGCAGGTCAAGACTCACCGAGTCCCGTTTCCGCCACAACAATCACATAACCCGGTTATGTTCACGTTGGCTCCCCGGCCACCGTGTTGGCAAAGCCCGCTTTTGCCCAGTTTTCCGGGTGCACCTTGTAGTTAATCTCCAAGGCTCCCTGATGCAATCTACCATGTAGAAAACCCGAAAAACACCCAAACACTCGGAGTCTTCCCCGGTTCATATGCAATGCAACATCACCGATCCGGCTCTACTTGTCCGGATAGGCTTCACTCACAATGCCTATGTCCGTTTTCGTATACGGACTCTACACAAGGGGGACTTCACATATCTACCCCAAGGAATGCTCCAACTCTTCGCTCACTCGCGAGAGAGGGCTTCCTATGCAAAGGAAAAGAGGGCTTCACATGCCCAAGGATGAGAAATCGTTACCCTTGCATTCTTCCGCGGCGCCATCGAAAACTATACGGTTGGAAAGCACCGTAACGGCGTCGCCTCCGCGGATCTGGACTCGGATCGCGATTCGGAGCTCCGAAGCTCTCCCGGCGGCCGGATCTAGCCCTTCTTCCTCCTCCTTGCTCTCTCCTCTCTCTAGCTTTTAGAAAGAGAACCACTCAAGAGAAATGAGGGTTTCTAAACCCTATTCCCAGGTAAAACCCCCCAGGAGCAGCCCCCCACCGTCGGATCCAAAGCCAAGGAAACGAACGGCCACGATTAAGCCTCAAATTATAAAATCTGGGCCGAACACGGGTTGGCACACGGCCGTGTGCCTGGCCGTGTAGCTCATTCGCCGTCTCGACCCAAATTGAAAACCATCACACGGCATGTGACACGGCCTCCGACACGTCCATGTCGCCTGCGACACGCCCGTGTCGGGACCCGTGTCACGCCCCCCGTGTGCAATAAATCGACACTTTGCAGTCAGAGGGGTACATGGCTTGGTGATACGGCATGGGACACGCCCGTGTCAAACTAGACAAGCCCGTGTTCATGCCCGTGTAACCACCCGTGCACCCAACCACACAGCACAGGTGTGACACGGCCTGGGACACGCCCGTGTCCTAGGTCGTGTTCCACCACACTACCATCGTCGACCTGCGCTGGTCGACGACACGGCCCGAGCTCGACACGCCCGACACGGCCTCCAACACCCCCGTGTCGGGGCCCGTGTCACCTGCATTAAAAACCCGTCTTGGCCAAAATCAATCCCCGTCGCTCCTACGACAATTTTGGGGTGTTACAATTCTACCCCCTTAAAGAATTTCGTCCACGAAATTAATAAAGGAAAACAGGACTTAACGTAAAACAGTACCTGAGCGGAATAATTCCAGGTACTCCTCGAGCATAGTCTGCTCCCGTTCCCAAGAGAGCTCCTCACGCCCGCAGTTATCCCACCGGACCTTAACCATCCGGATCTCCTTGTTACGAAGCCTCTTGACCTCAACATCTTCAATACGAACGGGCTTGACCCTTGTCGTCAACCCTTCGTCCACCGGCACTTGGCCAACCACGATCACCTGCGAAGGCTCTTGCACCGCCTTCCGCAACACAGAAATGTGGAACACATCATGTAATCCACTCAACTCCACCGATAGCTTCAAATGGTATGCAGCTTCGCCGACTCGCTCCAGAACCTCAAAAGGTCCAAGGTATCTTGGGCTCAGCTTCTTCAAGCGTCTCACCCGCGAAACCCCCTTGAACGGCTTCACTTTCAGGTATACCCAATCGCCTACCGCGAACTCCACGTTCCGGTGCTTGGCATTGTAATACTTCGCCTGCCGGTCCTGAGCGATCAACAAGCGCTCCCGAATGATCCGCACTAACGAGGTAGCACTCTCCACCTCCTGCTTCTTGTACAACCTTGCCTCACCCGTTTCAAGCCATGATAACGGCGTGCGACACTTCCTACCATACAGGGCCTCGAAGGGCGTCATTTGTATACTCGCTTGGTAGCTGTTGTTGTACGCGAACTCCACCAAATAAAGGTGGTCTTCCCAATGCTTACCGAAATCCAGAACACACATGCGTAGCATGTCTTCCATCGTTCTATTGACCCTCTTGGTCTGCCCATCCATCTGCGGATGGAAAGCTGTGCTAAACTTTAACTTCGTTCCCAGCATCTGCTGCACTAACCTCCAATCATTTGACGTGAACCGCCCATCGCGATCACTCACAATGCTACGAGGCACACCATGCAGCCTAACAATATTGTCAACATACAACTTTGCCAACTTCTCCACTGGATCATCCTTCCTATACGGAATGAAGTGCGACACCTTGGTTAGCCGATCTACGATCACCCAGATGGCGTCATTCCCCTTCTGCGACCTTGGCAACCCGTGCACAAAGTCCATAGATATATCGTCGAATTTCCTCTCCGGTATAGGCAAGGACTTCAGAAATCCTCCCGGTTTTTGGCACTCCGCCTTCACCAAGGCGCACGTTTGGCACTTAGCCACGTACAACGCCACATCTTTCTTGAGCCTCGACCACCAAAACAGCTTCTTGAGATCACGATACATCTTCGTGCTCCCTGGGTGGATTGAGTACTTGGTATGATGAGCCTCGTACATCAACTCCTCCCAGAGGTTACCCCCACTCGGGACGCACAACCGATGACCCTTCCTTAACAAACCATCTTCCACCGAGAACTGGGAATTTGACCCATCCAGAGTGGCCTCCAAAAGCTCCTTCATGGAGTCATCTAGCTCCAATGTCTGCCGAACCCGGTCAGCCAGGTCATACTGCACTTCCGTCCAATTTAACATTGCTTTGGCGCTCGTCTGCTTGTCAATGCAACAGATCTCAAGCTCCTCCAACTCCCGTACTAGCCGCTCATCATGCACCGACAACCAGTTGGCTTGTGCGGGAGCCCTGCGGCTCAGCGCATCCGCAACTGCGTTGCCCTTCCCGGGTACATAATGTATTTTGAAGGTATAGTCCCCTAGGAACTCCATCCACCTCCTCTGCTTCATATTAAGGTCCTTTTGATCCAACAAGTATTTTAGGCTCTTGTGATCGGTGTATATATCGACCCTTACGCCGTATAGGTAGTGCCTCCACAATTTGAGTGCAAATATCACGGCCGCCAACTCCAAGTCGTGCACCGGATAATTTCTTTCATGCACCTTCAGCTAACGCGATCCATACGCTATCACGCTCCCATGCTGCAGCCCAAGCCACTACCTGAAGCGTCGCTATACACCTCAAAGCCCTCGGTCCCACTCGGCGAACTAAGCACTGGCGCCGTGGTCAACCGTCTCTTCAGCTCCTCAAAAGCTTGCACGCACTCTTGCGTCCACAAGAATTTCTGATCCTTCCTTGTCAACTTCGTGAGAGGTAAGGCTAACCGCGAGAAGTTCTCTACGAAGCGCCTGTAATATCCGGCAAGCCCAAGAAAACTTCGGACTTCCGCGATAGAAGATAATGCAGGCCACTCCCGTATCGCAACAATCTTCGTCGGATCCACCGCTATACCTTCCCCACTCACTATATGACCATGGAACCCTACCGAGGGTAGCCAGAACTCGCACTTGGAGAACTTTGCGTAAAGCTCATTCCTCCTCAAAGTCTCCAATACCAAATGCAAGTGCTTGAAGTGGTCTTCTTCGCACTGTGAGTACACCAAAATATCGTCAATAAAGATGATCACAAAGCGATCCAGGAAATCTCTGAACGTCCTGTTCATCAGATCCATAAATACCGATGACGCATTCGTCAGTCCAAACGGCATGACCGTGAACTCGAAATGCCCATACCTCGTACTGAACGCCGTCTTCGGGATATCACACTCCCTGATCCTCAGCTGATAGTACCCCGACTTCAAGTCCAACTTGGAGTATACCGACGATCCGACCAACTGATCAAAGAGGTCATCAATCCTCGGCATCGGGTACTTATTCTTCTCCATTAGCTTGTTCAACTCTCTATAGTCGATACACAGCCGCATACTCCCGTCCTTCTTCTTAACGAAGAGGACCGGTGCGCTCTAAGGCGACGAGCTTGGACGCACATACCCTTGCTCCAACAGCTCCTCTAGCTGAACTTTCAACTATGCCATCTCCTTAGGTGCCAACCTATACGGAGCACATGACACCGGTTTGGCCCCCGGTACGAGCTCGATGGTGAAATCAATCTCCCGCGGCGGTGGGGCTCCGGGAAGACTATCCGGGAACACATCGGGGTATTCGCAAACCACGGGGATGCTATCCAATGGAGACTTTGGCTCCACAGCCCCCACTATTGCGAAGAACAACTCTGCACCAGCACAAACCGCCTTCACCACCTGAAGAGCAGACATTAGTGTCTTGCTCGACCCCTTTAGCCCCTCGAATGTAGTCTCCCTCCCTACACCCAGCTTGACCTCCTTTTGGTCACAGTCAATCCAAGCTTTCTGCTCTGACAGCCAATCCATCCCAAAGATCATGTCGAACTCTACTAGCGGCAGCAATGACGCTAGCAAGTCGAACTCTTGGCTCCCAATGTGAACCTTTACGACGCACACCCTGTCCGCACGCATCGAGCACCCTTTCGGTAGCAGTACATCCAACTTGTCCTTCGCCATCGAAGAAGGGACTCCGATGAGCGATATAAAGCTTTCGGACAAGAAGGAGTGTGAAGCTCCCGTATCGAACAGTGCCCGTGCCGGACTATCACTAGTCACAACAAAGCCTATACAAAAAATATTAGGCTAACAAGCAATAGATAACGGTATTAAAGCTAACTTGCTATAAATTAACTCATACCTGTCACCACATCCGCATGCTTGATGGCCTCCTGCTGGCCCAAGTTATAGACTCTAGGCTGAGTCGGAGCATAGTGGGACGCGGTCGACTCCACCGCTTTGCCCTTCTCCTCGTAGGTAGCTCCTTGTTTCCTTTCGGACTTTGAGCGTCCACTCCAGCAATCACGGGCAAAGTGCCCCGGCTTTCCACACGTGAAACAAGCGCCCGGGGATCGATTGGTAGTTGCCCCCAAGGCACCTGAAGCAGCTGGACCCGACGTCTTAGCTTTCTTATAGAATCTGCGGTAGCCCGACTTCGACGTAGTCGGTGCCTTGAACTCCACTTTCTTGATACCGGATTCCTTCTTTGCTTGGACATTCTTCATGTCCTTCTCCAAGGACCGGGCCAAACTGACCAGGGTCATGAAACCCTGCGTCTTGGGCCCCGACAGTAGCAATCTTAGATCATCTCTTAGCCCTTCGTAGAAGCGGCTTGTCTTGCGCTCCTTGTCTGCGAAGGTAGCGCCGGCATATCTCCCCAACCGAGTAAACTCGTGGAGGTACTTATCAACGGTACAATCCCCTTGCACCAACTTCTGAAATTCGCTTTCTAGCGCAATCCTCTGCGCTGAGGGGAGGTATCGAGCCATGAACAGTCTCGCAAACTCCTCCATCGAAACTTCGGCCAACGGCCTTCCCCGCAACTGATGTAGCTCTAGTCCTTCCCACCATAACCTTGCGTCATCATCCAAAAGGAACGTCGCTATAGTGGTCTTCTGCCACTCTTACGTTTCCGTCGCAGTCATCACCCTGTTGATCCTTGAGAGCCAATCCTCTGCTTGGGTCGGGGTTTCTGCCCCCGTGAATACCAGTGGGTGAAAGCCCATCACGTGCTTCAGTTGTCTTTCCGTTGCTCTCCGAGGCAACTCTGGCTCCAACACTACTTGCTCAACCCACCTTTGCTCTGCCGTCTGGAGCGGTACTTGCTCTATAGCAGGAGCGGGCTGCTGCACCTGCCTTGCAGGCTGCGCATTGATCATTTCCATGACCGCTTCTGCCACCAACCTAATGGTCTCGGCAGACGGAGGTGTTGCAGGCGCATCGCTTGGCGCACTGCTCGCCTCAGAACCTGGCCGTTCAGACGGCCCAACACCACTTCTGGTCACCTATAATCGTGCAAAACACCGATAAGCGACCCAAAAATTACTACAAGTAGCAATTATAGGAACACGCAGGTTTCTCAAACATGTATATTTTCATTCCTAAGTGGACATTCATGGGTTCTTTTCATGTTATAATGATGACGCACACATGTGCTCACCACCCCTTAAAGTGAATTCGTCCACGAATTCATTTAAGCTTAACTGAAACCAGAAGTCTGATACCAATTTGTAACACCCCTATCCGTCACATAGCATAAAGAAGTAGGTCCGGCTGGGGCCCGACGCCATATACTACGGACAGACCGGTTAGTTACGCGTTGAAACCATTCAACCAATCATGTCATCCTACACAACACCTAGCGGAAGCAAATTATTAAGTTGCATAAGAAATAAGAACCCTGCTACAAAGCATGAATGTCCACTACCAACTCAGGAATGTAATCATACCCACAAGAGAACTGGCCTAAAGGCCTTACATTGTTCACTTAACAAAAATAGTGTTTTCATACTTCGGCTCGCAGGCCGGCCATACATGAAATAAGCGGAAAGCATAAAAAGGGTTAGGCCTTCGAGGGCCAGCACTGCAACAAGGGCTTTAGCCCGCTATTTCCCGCTCTGCTCCGCAGCACCTGCAAGCCAAAAACCACCGCCCGGTGGCAAACAATAGCAACGGTCAGCAATGCTGACCAAATTATAACGATCCCGCCCCCAAAATCGTGGCGGCGATGCTCTTTCCCTGCACTTCATTAGTATAGGCAATATATTAATGTGAACACACATCAACACAGGCGTAGGCTCGCACGGCCACACACCCCGTGCACTCAGGGCACATTCTCGGCGAACCGGCCAATGTCACGTCAATTCAAGCCATAGACGTTCCCAATCCACCACCGCCTCTTGGACGGTCATCCATATGAGCATTTTGCCTTCCTGGCCTTGATCACGACAATTTAAGCCATAGACCGCCAAAGACCCTCATCCATGCCAACCGTCCTACCGAACAACATAGACCGGGTACGGTTCCGCCTGACCCGTGCTCATATCGCAACGGCAATTTAAGCCATATTCGCAGGTCAAGACTCACCGAGTCCTGTTTCCGCCACAACAATCACATAACCCAGTTATGTTCACGTTGGCTCCCCGGCCACCGTGTTGGCAAAGCCCGCTTTTGCCCAGTTTTCCGGGTGCACCTTGGAGTTAATATCCAAGGCTCCCTGATGCAATCTGCCACGTAGAAAACCCGAAAAACACCCAAACACCCGGAGTCTTCCCCGGTTCATATGCAATGCAACATCACCGATCCGGCTCTACTTGTCTGGATAGGCTTCACACACAATGCCTATGTCCGTTTTCGTATACGGACTCTATACAAGGGGGACTTCACATATCTACCCCAAGGAATGCTCCAACTCTTCGCTCACTCGCGAAAGAGGGCTTCCTATGCAAAGGAAAAGAGGGCTTCACATGCCCAAGGATGAGAAATCATTACCCTTGCATTCTTCCGCGGTGCCATCGAAAACTATACAGTTGGAAAGCACCGTAACGGCGTCGCCTCCACGGATCTGGACTCGGATCGCGATTCGGAGCTCCGAAGCTCTCTCGGCGGCCGGATCTAGCCCTTCTTCCTCCTCCTTGCTCTCTCCTCTCTATAGCTTTTAGAAAGTGAACCACTCAAGAGAAATGAGGGTTTCTAAACCCTATTCCCGGGTAAAACCCCCCAGGAGCAGCCCCCCACCGTCGGATCCAAAGCCAAGGAAACGAACGGCCACGATTAAGCCTCAAATTATAAAATCTGGGCCGAACACGGGTTGGCACACGGTCGTGTGCCTGGCCGTGTAGCTCATTCGTCGTCTCAACCCAAATTGAAAACCAGCACACGGCATGTGACACTGCCTCCGACACGCCCGTGTCGCCTGCGACACGCCCGTGTCGGGACCCGTGTCACGCCCCCTGTGTGCAATAAATCGACACTTTGTAGTCAGAGGGGTACACGGCTTGGTGACACGGCATGGGACACGCCCGTGTCAAACTAGACACGCCCGTGTTCATGCCCGTGTCACTACCCGTGCACCCAACCACACAGCATAGGTGTGACACGGCCTGGGACACGCCCGTGTCCTAGGCCGTGTTCCACCACACGACCATCGTCGACCTGCGCTGGTCGACGACACGGCCCGAGCTCGACACGCCCGACACGGCCTCCGACACGCCCGTGTCGGGGCCCGTGTCACCTGCATTAAAAACCCGTCATGGCCAAAATCGATCCCCGTCGCTCCTACGACAATTTTGGGGTATTACAAAGCTAGCAGGGCTGGATAACACTCGGAGGAGTCTACCCAAACCACGAGCAGATCCCGCTGCCAGGCTCCCATCAAGCTGATAGGGCTGGATATCATTCGGAGCAGTCTACCTAGAACCCGACCAGATCGTGCTGTCAGACTCTCACTTAGCTGGTAGGGCTGGATGTCACTCGGAGGAGTCTACGCAGACCCCGAGCAGATCCTGCTGCTAGGCTCCCATCAAGCTGGCAGGGCTGGATGCCACATAGAGGAGTCTACCCAGACCCCGAGCAGATCCCGCTGCCAGGCTCTCACATAGCTCGCAGGGCTGGATGTCACTCGGAGGATTCTACCTAGACCTCGAGCAGATCCCACTACAAGGCTGTCACTTAGCTGACAGGGCTGGATGTCACACGGAGGAATCTACCCAGACCCCGAGCAAATCCTGCGGTCAGGCTCTCATCAAGCTGGCAGGGCTGGATGTCACTCCAAGGAGTTTTCCCCGACCCCAAGCGGATTCAGCTGCTAGGCCCTCACCTAGCTGGCAGGGGCTACTGAACCAAGCGGGAAATAGCGAGTTTGGATCCTAGAAATGCTATGCTGGTCCTTGATGGCCAAAGAGAATTATTTATGTTATTTTATCATTCATGTGTGACCAGCCTACGTGTCGAAGTATGTAACACATTTAAATTAAAATTATACATTGTAAGGCAGTAAGGCCAAGACCTTATTTGAGTATTTATTTTAGATTCGTAGTTGTGGTAGTGGACATTCATGTTATTGCTGGGTTCTAGTTATAACCTCTAAATTACTTTCGCTAGTATGTACTCTGGGTTAGGATACGTAATATTGGATTATAGTTTCAATTTAATAACTCCTTAGTTTTTACGTGGTATATGGCATCAGGCCCCGACCAGACCTTCTATTATATGCTACGTGACAAATGGGGGCATTACAAAGTTGGTTTCAGATTCTTGGGTCGGTCTTTCTTATTTTAATTAGTGGGCGAATTATTTTAAGAGATGGTGAGCACATCTATGTGTGTTACATTTATATAAAAAAAATAACCCATGAATGTCCACTTAGGAATGAAAATACATATGTTTGAGGAACCTGCGTGTTCCTATGGTTGCGTTGTTGCAATATGTTTGTTGCCTAATTGAAAGTTTTATAATTATAAGTGACTAGGAGTTGTGCAGAGTAGTCACAACGTCAGCACTCTGCGAAAATTAGTGCGCCCAATGAAGCGCCTGCAACCCCTACTTCTGCTAAAACCATACTAATGGTAGCGGAAGCGGTGTTCGCCATGATCAATGCCCAACCGGGGAGGCAAGTACCGCCTCCTTATCTTGGGCTAGGTCTAGTACCGCTTGGAGTAGTAGAGCTTCTAGTGGCGGATCAAGTAGCGACAGAGCCCGTGGTGCAGAGAAG
The DNA here is from genome assembly GCA_039513925.1 of Platanthera zijinensis. Classification (NCBI taxonomy): domain Eukaryota; kingdom Viridiplantae; phylum Streptophyta; class Magnoliopsida; order Asparagales; family Orchidaceae; genus Platanthera; species Platanthera zijinensis. The sequence continues at coordinate 111,854,444 of CM077093.1, read as the reverse complement.
AGCTACTGAGAAACAGCTAAAGCACGTGATGAGCTTTAACACACTAGTGTTTTTCGGGACTGAGACCCCAACTCAAGCTGAGGACTGGCTTTCTAGAGTTAAGAGAGTCATGTACGTAACAGAGACTGAGGAATGGCAAAAAGTGATGATATCCGCTTTCCTTCTGGATAGTGAAGCAATGTTATGGTGGGAGGAGTTAGAGCTTCATCAATTTGCTGGGAGGCAACTTTATGATATCTCGATGGAGGAGTTCTCAAGAATATTTCTGGCATGGTTCATCCCATCAGTGCAAAAAATAGCTATGGAGATTCAGTTCCAGAGACAGGCTCAAGGTGACAGTAGTGTGGACAAATTCCTTCATAAGTTCACGAGATTGGGACATTACGCCGGCTCCACTTTTACTGATGAGGTGCATAAGACTAACCAGTTTAATGAAGGACTGCGTGACAAACTGAGGTTGCTACTTTCAGGTCCTATGGCACAGGGCTTTCTAGTCTTGGTCAATACAACCCGATCTCTGGAGAAGGATCTGAAGAGGGTTCAAGGCAAGATGGACTGGATGATGAAGAGGTCAGATATTAAATTTCCAAGTTCGTCAAAGTCTTCGTACCGAATGTGGAACAATAGCCAAAAACTTCTGGACCAACATCTTCAGCGGTTACTATTGGGGCATCATCTGGGCAAGGAGGCCCAATTCACTGTTATAATTATGGCAAACAGGGACATATGGCCCGCGAGTGTTGGAGTAGTAAATAAGAGAAGAAGGCAGGAGCATCCTATACAAAGAAAGGGAAAGAGGTAGAGTCAACTGTGTCCCACCAGGCTCTAACCCAACCGAGAGTCTACAACCTTAGCAAGCAGGAGGCCACCAAGCAAGGAGATGTGGTGACAGGTTTGTGCTAGATTTTAACTGTAATACTTTGCATACCTTGCGTCTTATGCTTTGGTCATATGACTTTCGTGTTTTAAGATTTCTAGTGGTTATGGACTATCCAGCTCGAGCACCGTTTGATAAAGTAGCTTCGCATTCTTTGTTATGCGAGAACTTCGTACCACGCATCGGAGTGCCTACTTAAGTGGCAAAGGATAGGTTGGATGTGTTGTTGCTGATCGGGTGTTCGATCCACGCAGAGAGAGTATGTTTCGTGAAAGTGTTGGTTTGTAGTCAAACATTTGACTTAGAAGCATCACTACTCCCGATTGGCTCTCGGAGCAACGTGCGTTCATCGACTGTAGCTTGAAGACTGTTAAACTTTGGTAGAATACCGGCCAAGAAACTACTTTCTCCTGTATGAAGGGGTCGAGCAAGACTACTATGTCTACTCTCCAAGTAATTAAAGTTGTTCATGAGGGTGCAGAGTTGTTCTTCACTCTTCTAGAGGCAAAGAAGCCAAAGTATGGCTTGGTCAGTATTTGATAATACCTTTTCTAGTTTAATTTACTAGGGTAAAAGTTAAAATTTTATTACTTTAAACGTATGCAATTAGCCCGTACTTAGTTTATTTTTACAATTATTGTTTTAACTTAGTTTATTTTCTATTTTTCAGGTTTTTGGAGTTTTTTGCGTTTTCTCCTGTTACACGCCCCCAGGTCACGCCCTTCTTGGGCGTGTACTTCGGACGTGTAACCAAACCCAAATGAAGCCATGGTCCGAAGTTCATTTCCTACAAAATGCTACTTACATGCCCTAGATCACGCCCGTGTATCCCTATACACGACGTGTACTGAGGGTGTGCCCCGCAAGTTCAAGACGAATCCAGCTGACACGCCCCCCCTACACTGGCGTTGCCCTTGGTCGTGTCCCGCTAAGTTTCGAGAATGCATCGCAGCGCGAAGTCAAGTCATTTGTTGTACCTGGGGCATGTACTCTAACTGCCATATCATATGTTGTCCCGCCATAGTTTCTGTCAGTCAAAGTCAACAAGGCTGACACACCCCCCCCCCCTATACAGGCGTGTCAGTGGGGCATGTACTTTCCGAAAAATCCCTATAAATAGCAGCATGCTCCAAGTGTTTTGGGGACCATATTTGAGCGTTCTAGGGAGCTTTTGGGAGTTTATTTTTAGTATTTAAACTTAATTGTTTCATGTTTTAATGTTCTTACGATCTCTTTTAGCGTACTTGTAATTTTCTTAGAAATTCTATTTATAATGTCTTTTAGTCCTTTTGGTAACTTCTTTCCAATAAGAAAAAAAATAGTTTGCTACTCCTTTTCTCTCTCTTTCTCTTTCTTCTTATGCATATTCTTAACATGATTTTCATTTCCTACGTTCTTATGGGTAGCTAAATCCTTATTAGTACTCGATCGCGATGATCTGAGACAAGCTGATCAAGTTATGATGTCCAAACATTCTTTCTCTTTTTAAAGTATTGACCTTCGATTTACTGTTTATTTAAATATAGCGGGACTATATTTTCGATATATAGTTTCCGTTTATATTTTCATTCTTAGTTAGTCGAGAGGCTCGTAGTTTGAATTGATTGCCCAAGAGTAAAGAGAGTTGAACGAACCTCTCGAGAGGGAATGACGTAAATCTCCCAAATTGGAATCAAAACTAATAGCGGGGTTAACCACTTAAGGCGAGGTTTAGGCATCCGAATATGGGACGAGAGTTTGGTCGGAACTGCTTAAACTTAGTTGGGCACGTCTCCGAGAGGAGCGTGTTCAAGCTTCAAGAACCTCTAAGGTCAAGATGTCGTTTACTTTATTAAGATTTAGTTTGTTTTTTCATTTTGATTAGCTTCTGCCGATGTGATTCAAAATCGAGTACTATTTCTTTATCATCATTTAAACACTTCTCTTTATTTGCAAGTCATTTTCCTTTTCTATTTTCAATGCAAACCCTAAAATATATTTTGATAAGATAATAGTAATTCGTGTGAGTACAATTATTCAACGGTTCCCGGATTTTAATATGAAAATTGTGTCCCCTTGCTATAATTCGATAGGTATACTTTCGTTCATTGGATTCTTGTTTAGAATTATTTTCCGATCGAATTTTAGACACTAAGTTTTTGGCGCCATTGTCAGGGAAGCAACGCTTTGTTGATATTTAGAAAACACGAATCTATTACTTTTATCACCTCTCATTCTTAAAAAATTTTTTTTAAAAAAATTTAAACGCTATCTTCTGAAACCTACATCACCTTCTTTCAAGATCACCTAATTCTCTCGAAAAGGGCAATATGGCTTAAATACCACTATTTTGTCTAGTACCGTTTGGACCCTTCATCGAGTAGTCCTTGAGAAGTTCGGGAGTTAAACCACTAAAAAAATCTATTTTCAAACTTTTCTATCTTATTTTTCCCTCTCTCTCTCATTTCTTTCTTCTTCTTGTATATGACCTGCGCGAATCCGTCAGAAATTTTTGAATTGGATCAAGAAATTGATTGTACTCTTTGGAGAAATTTGCGATTACAAGATCCTATTTCCAAAAAATGGTTGAGGAATTTGAGTTAATCTCAAATTCAAAAATGGAAGAGCCCAACCTAGAGGAAGCCCTGCATAGTCCAATGTCCTATTTATGCAAGGCCAAATCTGGAGGTTACAGAATCTAATATAGTGCACTTCGCCGTAGCTAATAAAAATTTCGAATTAAAGCCTAGCATAATTCAAATGGTGAAGCAATATGTGCAGTTCGACGGATTGCAAGATGAAGATCTGAACGCACACATCGCTAGCTTTCTTTAAATTTGTGACACCTTCAAGATAAATGGTGTTACAAATGATGCGATTAGGCTTAGAATCTTCCCCTTCACTTAAAGAACTAAAACAAAACAGTGGTTGATGACTCTACCTAGAGGAAGTATCACCACTTGGGATCAATTAACTGAGAAATTTCTGACAGAATACTTTCTGCCAACAAAAACTTCAAAGCTTAGGAACGATATTTCTTCTTTTTGCCAAATAGACTCTGAAACACTATATGACACATGGGAAAGATTTAAATTAATTTTTAGATGTTGCCCTCATCATGCTCTACCTGTATGGTTATAAGTGCAGACATTTTATAATGGGCTAAATAAAAATTTGAAGCAAATGAAAGATGCCGCTTTCAATGGTAGTCTAAACCACAAAACCCCGAAAGCTGCTCTTGAGCTATTTAAGGATATGGGCAGGAACACCTATCAGTGGAATGTGCCAAGATCCCGCCAAAACAAACCTGCAGGTATGTACGAGGTGGATAACGCCTCTCAGCTGGCACTATAAGTAGAAAAGCTTAGCAAAAAGGTATCAAAATGAATGCTCCCTCCTCCCCTCATGGATGGGAATCTGCAATGATGCTGCCGAACAAATTGATTTTGATGGCAATAAACCAAGGAATGCATACAATAATTTTTCTGCTGCTAATTTTCCTCCGGCAGGATATTCTTTTTTGAACAATTATAATCTTGCTTTGCGAAATCACCCATATTTCTCTTGGAGTAATCCTATGAACACTATTCACCCTCCTCCACAAAATGATTTTTCTGCACCACTTCCACCACCTCAAAATTTTCAAATACCTCCAAGTATACAACCCCGTGTTCGTCGAGTGAATCTAGATGGGTAAGTGTGTAAGCCCCAGTTTGCGCAAATATAGCGGGCGGACGGTTCCAGAGGAGCAGCTCGCTCTCCTCAGGGCCTAAGAGGCCACCTGGCCGAGTTAGCCCCGACCCGCGCCTATTTGGGCAAGTCAGCCCCGACTCACGCTTACTTGGGCGAGTCAGCCACGACCCATGCCTGCCTGGGTGAGTCAGCCCTGACCGGCGCCTGCTTGGGCGAGTTACCCCCGACCTGCACCTATCCGTTTGAAATAGCCTCATCCCGCACCTCCTAGGTGAGTCCGCCCCAGCTCGCTCCTGCCCAGTGGGGTTGCGAGCTGACTCGGAGGCTAAGAAATCCTTCCCCATGGGGCCTAGAGGCCAAATTAGCAGGATGACCATGTAAGGGGTGAAAATATCCTTCTCGAACAGCGGAATTATTCTGTTAGCAGGCCCAGCTGGGCTGCACAAAGCTATTCAGAACAGCTGAGGTTTGCTTTTAGCAGACCACTTTTAGGAATCTATAAATAGACCCAAGGGGGTACCTTAGAGGGCACGCTTACTTGTCTCCTAGCCTTCTAGCGCTTTCTGAGGTACCTTAGCCCGTCTTTTGGCTAAGGAGGCGAAGCACTCAATGATCTTCCGAGTGTGCGGTGGGTCGTTTGCGTCGGGCCCTTGGGTCAGTCCTTTGTTCTTTTTCCTTATCTTTTTCCTTGCAGGAGAGAAGTAGGTGCGCGATCACCCCTTCCCCAAGGGTGAACTCCATTGAGACCCTCCTTTGGTTTCAACATTTTGGTGCGGTGAGCGTGGAGCGTGGTCAACATAGAAAATCTTCAGCAGGCTTGATGACGGGAGAATTAGGACAGGGATCTGACAGGTCTGACTCGACACCCACTACCCCTCTCGCCATAGTGGGGATGTTCGAGGACTTCAGGCAGGAAGTACACGGCTTGGTTTGATTCGCACACGGCGAGCGTGCCGAGTGCTCGACTCCAGCGATCCCGATTCTAGCGATTCCAGCTCTCGGCAATGACGCTCCCAGCAGGCGAGATGGGAAGGAGGTTGCCGAGGAAGGGAGAGGCGGAAAGCTCCCCGGATAGGTGCTCTTCCCTAGCTCGGTAAGCGGCGGCAGGTTCGGCGAGATGGGGGTGCGAGACCCCCTGGTTCGCCCGGTAGAGTAGGTCCGCAACCAGTGCCTGAAGTTCAACGCCGAGGGGGTCAAGATCTGGGTCCGGGGAGATCCCAAGGTGAAGAGGGAATGCTACGTCACCGTCGTGAACTCCATCTCCTGGCAAGAGGGGGTTGAGGAGATGGAATGGAGGATGGAGGAGGCAGAGCAGGAGGCCGGTAGGGCCGAGGAAATGGCTGTGGAGGAGGCTGGAGAGGAAGTCCTTGCCTCAGGAGAGGGGACGTTGAAGAATGGGGGAGCAGTCCCGCTTGGAAGAAGTATAGGAGGTGTTGGAGATGGAGGTTCTCAGCCTGGGTGGCAGGGTGGAGAATGTTTGTGTCAGCAGGGGCTAACCCTAGAGGCCCAGGGCAGGATGCTAGAGTGCATCCATAAGAATGTGGACATCTTCACCTAGAGCGCCTCAGAGATGCCAGGGATCGATGCCGACGTGGCCTGCCATCGCCTCAACCTGGACCCGGAAGCTCGCCCTATCCAGCAAAAGAAGAGATCCATTGCAGACAGGTTGGTCGAGCCGATCAGGGAGGACGTAGACAAGTTTCTCAAGGCTGGCTTTGTATCCTAAATCCAATACCCCGACTGGGTCTCCAATATAGTAATGGTTAAAAGAGGAGACGGCCGGTGGCCTATGTGTGTTGACTTTTCTTTACTTAATAAATCATGTCCCAAGGATTGTTACCCCATGACTCAGATCGACGCGCTAGTTGATTCAGCCATGGGTTTCTCTGTAATGAGTTTTCTAGATGCATTTTCAGGTTACCACCAGATCAGGATGCACCCTCTCGACATCAAAGATGTTTCCTTTATCACTGGGGATGTGTGCTACTGCTATAAAATGATGCCCTTCGGGCTAAAGAAAGCAGGTGCAACCTATCAAAAGATGATGGAGAGGGTCTTCCAAGAGTAGAATGGAAGGAACCTGGAGGTTTATGTGGATGACCTCTTGATCAAGAGTCGGGATGTTGACTCTCAACTCCAGGATTTGGAGGAAACCTTCGCCACCCTACGCAAGTATAAGATGAGGTTGAACCCCATGAAGTGTGTCTTCGGGGCGGGCAGGGGTTAGTTCCTAGGCCATCTCCTCACGCCAGCAGGTGTAGAGCCCAATCCTGATAAGGTCAGAGCAATCATGGAGTTGGGATCACCTCGGAATGCTAAAGAGGTGCAACGGTTGACGAGGTAGCTTGCAGGGTTGAGCAGGTTCTTCTCCCGGGCTGGAGAGAAGTGCTCTCCCTTCTTCAAGACTTTGAGGAGAGGCAAGAAGTTCGAGTTGAATTTGGAGTGCGCGGAGGCATTCCAGGCCCTGAAGAGGTAGTTGTCTCAGACCCCCCTGCTCCAAGGGCCAAAGGACGGGGAGGACTTATCTCTATATCTAAGGGTCTGAGCAGAGGCCCTGAGCTCCGTCCTAGTTCAAGAAGAGGGGAAGAAGCAGCTCCCCATATATTATGTAAGTCGGGTGTTAAGGAAGGCCGAGCTCCGCTATCCTATCTTGGAAAAGCTGTCCTTCACTCTAGTCATCTCGGCTCGGAGGATCCTCCCTTACTTCCAAGCACACTCGATCCGAGTGGTCACTAACCACCCCCTCCGCAACATCTTTGAGGAGGTGGAGCATTCAGGAAGATTGGCTAAGTGGTGGTGGAGCTGAGCGAGTTCGATATCTCCTTCCTCTCTCGCCTCTCGATCAAGGCCCAAGCCATGGACGATTTCCTGGCTTACTATGTGGTCAAGGTGGCAGAGGCGGAACTCACTCGCCTCGTTACATGGAAGGTGCTTGTGGATGGCAATTCAGAGAGGCATTCCTTGGGGGTGGGGTTGATCCTAGAAAACCCTCATGGAACGAGGATCGAGAAAATGGTGGTGTTGAACTTTCCCATCACCAATAATCAGGCTGAGTACGAGGTAGTGATCGCAGGGCTCTGCCTAGCCAGGGAGCTAGGGGTGTATGATATGGAGGTCCTCCCTGACCACATGGTGATGGCTTCCAGATCAATGGGGAGTTTGAGGCAAGGGAACGAACTCTGCAGCAATACTTGGTAAAGGTGAAGGGGGTCATCGACACGTTCCAAACTTTCTCCATCCGGCACGTGCCCAGGGAGGAGAACGAGCAGGTAGATCAATTGGCGAAGCATGGTCCTCGGGTGGGGGGTACCATCACTAACCTATTCCGTCCTTCCATCAAGGAGGGAGAGCTGATGGTGGTAGACCAAAACCCCTCATGGATGGACCCGTTCACAACCTTCCTCTCCACAGGGTAATATCCAAAAGAGATGGACAAGAAGAAATTCAAGTATAAGTCGGCATATTAACTCATACGAGATGTGCAGCTATACCGGAAGACCATCTCGGGAATGTTGGCGCGTTGCGTGGCTGAGAGAGAGGTCCCGAGGATCTTGGAGGAAATCCACTCCAGAGAGTGTGGGAGCCACTCTAGGAGTCAGACCCTAGAAGGAAGAATCATCGGACATGGGTATTTCTGTCCGACCTTGAGTCATGACGCTGCAGAGTTTGTAGGGAAGTGTAGCAAGTGCCAGTTGTTTTCCCCCCTCCAACAAATACCAACTCAGCTCCTCAGGAGCATCACAGCACCTTGGCCCTTTGTAATCTGGGGAATGGACCTGGTAGGGCCTTTCCCCCAGGCCAGCGGGTAGTGGAGATTCTTATTGGTCATGATAAACTATTTTTCCAAGTGGTTGGAATTCAAGGCATTGGCCAAGGTGACCTCTTAAGTCATTAGAAACTTCATTTAGGGATAAATCATCTGCCGGCATGGGTTGCTCAAGGCCATTGTCATGGACAACGGGCATCAGTTCGCTAACGCCGAATTCATTAGCTTTTGTGGGCAGCTCGTGATAGATCTCAAGTTCACTTTCGTTCATCACCACAGGAGCAATGAGCAGGTGGAGGCGGCGAACAAGATCATTATCAACCTTTACAAGAAGAAGGTGGAGAACTTGAGGGGCTGCTTGGTGGAGCAACTCCCTTCGGTTCTATGTGCTCTTAGGACCATACCCAACACTGCCATAGGAGAGACTCCCTTAAAACTCTCCCATGGGTGCGAGGCGTACTCCCAGTAGAGTTCGAAGTCTGGACGCCTCGGGTGGTCTAGACATGTGAAGATAGGGAGGAATGGAGAGCCGAGAATGAGGAGGAGCTCTGGCTCTCCCTCGACATGGTGGAAGAACTGCGCGACCTCTCCACCATCCGATAGGAAAAGGTGAAGAGAAGGATGGATAAGTACTTCGACAAGCACGTCATGATCAAGCAGTTCGCAGAAGGGAATTTGGTCCTTAGAAAGGTGGATGTAGCAGGGTGGTCAGCCGCCGTGGGGAAACTCAACTCCAACTGGGAAGGCCCATACATAGCACATGAAGTGCTGAGTTAAGGAGGGTACCGCATCCGGAATATGGAGGGCGAGACCCTAAGTCTCACGGAGAGTGGTGACGAATTAAAACATTTTTTCCCCTGAGTCATGTAAGTGACGTTCCATTTTCTAATAAAAGCTTCTTTTGATGTACTTGTGTCCTGCCACAAATAGTGCAAATGCGAGTCTACCCAGACCCCGAGCAGATCCCGCTATTAGGCTCCCATCAAGCTGTCAGGGCTGGATGTCACTCGGAAGAGTCTACTCAGACCCCGAGCAGTTCCCGTAGCCAGGCTCCCAACAAGCTGGCAGGGCTGGATGTCACTTGGAGGAGTCTACCCAGACCCCGAGCAAATCTCGCTGCCTGGCTCCCATCAAGCTGGCAGGGTTGGATATCACTCAGAGAAGTCTACCCAGACCCCGAGCAGATCCCGCTACCAGGCTCCCATCAAGCTGGTAGGGCAGGATGTCACTCAGAGGAGTCTTCCTAGACCCCGAGCAGATACCACTACCAGGCCCTCACTTAGCTGGTTGTGCTGGATGTCACTCGGAGGAGTCTACCCAGACCCCGAGCAGATCCCGCTGCCAGGCTCCCATCAAGCTGGCAGGGTTGGATATCACTCGGAGGAGTCAACCCAGACCCCTAGGAGATCCCGCTGCTAAGCACTCACTTAGCTGGCAGGGATGGATGTCACTCAGAGGAGTCAACCCAGACCCCGAGCAGATCCCGCTGTCAGGCTCCCATCAAGAAGGCAGGGCTGGATGTCACTCGGAGGAGTCTACCTAGACCCCGAGCAGATTTCGGTATCAGGCTCCCATCAAGCTAGCAAGGTTGGATGTCACTCAGAGGAGTCTACCCAGACTCCAAGCAGATCCCGCTGTCAGGCTCTCACTAAGCTAGCAAGGCTGAATGTCACTCGGAGGAGTCTACAAAAACCACGAGCAGATCCCGCTGTCAGGCTCCCATCAAGCTGATAGGGGTGGATGTCACTCGAAGGAGTCTACCTAGACCCCGAGCAGATCGTGCTGCAATACTCTCACTTAGCTGGCAGGGCTGGATGTCACTCAGAGAAGTCTACGCAGACCCCGAACAGATCCTTCTTCCAGGCTCCCATCAAGCTGGCAGGGTTGGATGTCACTCAGAGGAGTCAACCAAGACCCCGAGCAGATCCCGCTGCCAGGCTCTCACTTAGCTGCCAGGGCTGGATGTCACTCGGAGGATTCTACCCAGACCCCGAGCAGATCCCACTGCAAGGCTCTCACTTAGTTGGCAGGGCTGGATGTCACTCGAAGGAATCTACCCAAGCCCCGAGCAGATCCTGTTGCCAGGCTCCCATCTAGCTGGCAGGGCTGGATATCACTCCAAGGAGTCTTCCCCGACCCCGAGCAAATTTAGTGGCTAGGCCCTCACCCAGCTGGCAGGGGCAGGATGTCACTCCGGGAATTCACAAAGACCCCCCGATGTCCGGTATGGGCGGGAAGTCTTGGTGAACGCGGCGCCTAAGGTGAGGAACTAGACGCCCGCATTACGAAGACGAGAGTCGTAGGGTCACCAAGATGACCTTAGCGGCTAGCAGGCTAGAAACGCCGACTCCGACCTATGGTTCGGCGAGCTCTAGGGAAGGGGTCCAAGCGGCTAGAGCTCGGCCACGCCGAGACCCCCGGGGGGCCGGCTCGCGCAAAGTCAGGCGATATAGGCACTAGCTGAGCCTTCTCGCCCGCTCTATGCTGCGAATGGTATGGCGAGCCTGGGCGGAGGACGCGAGTCGCCGACTCGCGGTGCGGCTAGCTACCGTGCCACTCGCTTCTAAGCCTAATTCTAAATCTAGAACGAACAGGCGACCTAACTCGCAAGCAACAATGGATCAGAAGTGGCTAAATAAATCGTCAATACAAGAAGAAGAGAACATTTACATTATAAAGGCAAAATACAGAAACAGTTTTTAAGTACATTGGATCGATCAAAAATTATGGTTATTACAAGTCTCGGGCCTCGACCCGCATCCCTGCTCAGCAAAAATAATGATGGGCGAGGCACTGGCTTCCAGTGAGGCAAGCCCTGAACGGCGAGCCCCCTTATATGCGATGGTAGCACCCGTCACCCAGCTTCGGTACCGGAAGGATTAATTCCGGTACCATATTGCACTTGATCAGGTCGGCCCACCGCAATGTCTAGAGGGTGTACTTCGTGGCATTAGCAGCGTTTTTCTGCATCATCACTTCTAGCTCATACTCGTTGTAATGCGCGAGTCGATAACCACTACTAGATGGTGGTGGAGGGCCTCTGCGGTCTCCAACTCGCCCACCCGCACCTGCAGTGCTCGCTTCTCCTGCTCAAGGGTTGTAATCTCGATGCCCAGCAGACTGGCCATTGACGCGTCTTGTGAGAAGAAGGATGACCGGGATGAGCTTGAGAAATATATCCGAAAACTAGTATGAGTTGAGAAACGTACCACCCCCTAGGTATTGAGCGAGAGCAGCCTCGGCTGCGTCGACTCGCTTTCTCAGGTCATCCACCTCCTCTTGGTCAAACTTACGGGCTGCTTCCTTCTCGTCGATCAGCTTCTTGAGCGAGGGGGCATTCTCCTCAATCCGGAGGCATCGCCGGCCGACCATGTGGGCCAACTCAAGGTTGCGGAGCTGTGCCCAAGAACTTTAATGAATTAGCACCCGCGTGGCCTCCTCGTCATAAACATCAACGTCCTCCCTTGCGTAAAGACCGAATGAGAGGTTATTGGCCTCTCTGCCAATGGTATACTGCTCAATCCAACTTGGCAACAATGAGGAAATGAAGACTCAGTTCGTCTCCTTGTCCCATTATAGGAGAGGGACACCGAGCTCATCTGAAGGCCCCTCTCTATAGCCAAAATTGCAGTGTCCTCATGGAACTGGCTTCACAGCGGGTTGAGCCCCTTCTCGCGGCTCTGAGGTGCCGACCTCCCCAACGAGAGAGCTGTCAGCTGGAGGGGCCGCGAAGGGCCGCATGAAAGAGATCCCCAGATGGTTGGCTCACTTAGGCCTTTCCCTTCTCGCGAGCTGAGGGAGGCGCGCCGCCTACTCTCTTCGGTTTCTTGGGTGGTGGAGGAGCATAAGCCTGCTCACGACTGGGATGCTTCGGGGCTACAGGGACCGTGATCTTGGGATGAGCAGAGGATGCTGCCTCGGCCCAGGCATGCTCGCTATAAGAGAGCCGCTCTCTCTCGTAAGGGGGGTGTAAGGGAATGTCGCGCTCGCCTGCAAGAAGAATAAGGCTTAGAACATATAAAGGACGGATAAAAAGGTGGAATCACGAACCGCTTACCTTGCCCGGGCAGGACGGGGATGAGGTCATCCAGATTCCTACAGAGGAAAGCAACTTCAAAGTACTTCCCGTCAAAGAACCCGAACAACTCCGGTTCATGGCCTCCTAGGCTAGGGGGTGGTAGCTCGCCTCGCTGAGTTGGACCAACGAGAAGAGAATGTTTCCAAAATCCCCTTAGACGAAAACAAACTTTTTGAGCAAGTTGTGGCTCTTATTGACGGTTTTCCGCACCTTGACATGGCTGCTGGCGAAGCAGGCGGTCCCATCCTTATTTGCTCGGAAGGAGAACAGCTTGCGGAATACCGCGAGGCTGAACTCAATCCTCTCCTTTCGTAGTAAGCAGACGAACTCGACCACCACTGCGATAGAGTTAGGGGTCATCTGCCCGGGGACAACCCCAAAGTACTTGAAAATTTGTCGGTCTTCCGGCCATAAGGGTAGTTGGAGGCCCGCCTCGAAGTAAGCCATGGGGAATGCGAATTCATCGGCGAAAAGTTCGTTTATCCACTCCCCCTTCTCGGGTCGCTTCGCCACAAAACCCGGCGGAACAAAGTTGTCAACAGCGTCCAAGAACTCACGCTCGGTAATTTTGGCAGGAGGAAAGTCGTGCTCGGAAAAGGTCCAAGCACACTTGCTCCTCCCATCTGCCTCGCCGCTACCGCCACCCATCTAGCAAAAATTTCACCGAGCGAGACAGAGAGGTTGTCTCTGTGGGCTAAGAAGGAGAGGAAGTCTTAAATGCGGTAGGTGAGAAGGAAGTCAACGGGGTCTATTTATAGAATTGAAAAAGGCGGGAAAATATTCCGCCGACGGGAAAAGTGCGGATAGACAATTCAGCCCCGGTGTTTCGACTTCCGAACCTTACTCGGGTCCTCATCAACCTGCTAATAGGCTGTGAGAAGTTCTCGGACGCAGACTGTTCTCACCCGCGCCCGCAAGAGAGGTGAGCGACTGTGATGCGGGCCCGCCTGGATCAGCGCGCGAGTCATCAGATATGTGACCCGCGGGTGATCGGCTCGCCCCCGCCAGAACTATGTAATGCGGGCTAGGCGAGTTAGCTCACCAATGCCGATCCAGCTTGAAGAAGAGCCGGTCGAGCTAGAGCGTCTCACTCGCACCCCCTAAAGGGAACAAAACATCAAGGCAGTAAAAGAAAAGTGCAGAAAATACTCGCCCGTTAGCGGGCGAGGGTGGTCCATAATTATTAAAGACATTCGAATTTTGCGAACAAAGAGTTCACCCTACTACGCGTTTCGGTCTTTTCATGCAAATGCGATCCGGACTCGGCGGTTAGCAGTGGGGGGGGGGGGGGTAGGCGGCTCAATACTTGATCCACTTCCACCTGCCTTGCCTCCTCATGCCGGATCGGTGAGGTACGCGAGGATAGTGATACTCGCACACCGCCGACAGCACTCGCTAGGTCAGATCGACCTGCTCCGAGGTATGCCTGAGTCGCTCCTTGGCTCGCGTAAGGTGTACACCTAGAGAGGTCACCCCGTCCTCATCAGCTGGACGTCTCCCTCCTCCGCCTCGGCCTTGTCCTTCTCCACTCTATTGAAACCTCCTGTAGCAACAGCGTGTGATTCTGAAATAGTCGCGCCACCTGCTTATTCATCTTCTCAGCATCTAGCGGGTCCCCCAGGTACTCTGAGATGTGGTCCATGTCAAGTGGAGGCGAGTACCCCTCGCTCATCTCGACATCAGAAGAGGAGATCGCGTTATAACTTGCAGAGATAAGATCAGAAGAAGCCGACAATGGTGAGCTGGCTAAAGCGAAAGGTTAACCTGGGGTTGGCATGTCTCCCTCACCACCAGTTGGCCAAGAGGTTCCCGGCAGACCCTGGAAGGGTTCTCCTCCAAGAATAATGGAAGGTTTCCCCAGAACAAGGGGGCCTTGGTGACGGAGGCGTTGCAGGAGGGATGTGCCCCTGGGTCGAGTGGATAGCGACCCGATCAGCCACCACCAGGGTAGAACGCCCCAGTTCTCCCCTATCTTCTCTGTCCTCGCGAGGCGTCTCTTGAGGAAAGAGAAATCAAAAAGCCGAGCGGCAATCCAGACAGAGGAATCATATACCTCAAGGACGACCTCGGCACTGCCGGCCGATCCGGATACGGGGTCGTCACGCACCGGAGAACGCCTGATGATTTTTGCTTTATTTCACTTGAAGAAGGGGCCAGGCGACCTGCACGCCAACCACGGGACGGCTCCGAGAGTCAGCTCCCTAGTACCCTCCCTCGCAGCCTCCAAGAGAGCCCGCATCTTCTCGGATATTGGCATCGTCCAGCTACAAGTAGCGAAGAAGTATAAGGAAAGGAGGAATTTTTCCAAAGGTCTGACGGTGTATATATAACATGGGGGTGGGCCCCATCAAAATATTCCCTCAAGCTCAGCAGGGCCATCACTGAACATGTTGGGTTGGATGTTTATTTCCAAGCTTTTGTAAAGCTCATAATGAGCGGGGATAATGTACAACCCCGTGTTCATCAAGTGAATCTAGATGGGCAAGCGAGCCAGCCTTGGTTTGCGCCAATATAGCGGGCAGACGGTTCAAGAGGAGCGGGTCGCTCTCCTCAGGGTCTGAGAAGTCACCTGGGCGAATCAGCAACGACCCGCGCCTATTTGGGTGAGTCAGCCCCGACCCACGCCTACCTGGGCGAGTTAGCACCGACTCACGCCTGCCTGGGCGAGTCAACCCTGACCCGCACCTGCTGGGCGAGTCAACCCCGACCCGCGCCTGCCTGGGCAAATCTGCCCTGACCCACGCCTATTCGTGCAAGACATCCCTGGCCCGCGCCTCCTAGGCGAGTCCGCTCCAGCTTGCTCCCGCCCAGTGGGGTTGCGAGCTGACTCAGAGTCTAAGAAATTCTTCCCCGTGGGGCCCAGAGGCCAAATTACCAGGATGACCCTGTAAGGGGTGAAAATATCATGCTTGAATATCGGAGTTGCGCTGTTAGCAGACCCAGCTGGGCTAAACATAGCTGTTCAGAACAGCAGAGGTTGGCTTTTAGAAGACCACTTTCAGGAATCTATAAATATACCCAAGGGGTACCTCAGATGGCACGCTTACTTGTCTCCTAGCCTTCTAGTACTTTCTGAGGTACCTTAGACTGGCTTTTGGCTAAGGAGGGGAAGCACTCAGTGATCTTCCGGGTGTGCGGTTGGTCCTCCGCGCCAGGCCCTTGGGTCAGTCCTTTGTTCTTTTTCCTTTTCTTTTTTCTTGTAGGAGAGAAGTAGGTGCGCGATCACCCCTTCCCCAAGGGTGAACTCCATCGAGACCGATTTTTCGGTTTCAACACCAAGCTTGGAAGAAATTTTTTCTATGTATATTAATGCAAACGATGCGGCCATTATTAGAAACCTAACAGGGTCCGTTAAAAATATTGAGAACCATATAGGGTAGCCTGCTAAAATTATATCTGAGAGACCACCCGGGTCACTCCCTGCTAATACTGAGCCCAACCCGAGAGAACAAGCGAAAGCTATAACTCTTCGAAGTGGGAAGCAAATTTCTAGTATGGTTAGCGAAGAGCCCGAGGCAATCTCCGCCCCAATTTTAAATATTCCACCCGCTGAAAAAGATTTAATTACTCCACCCTCTGTTTTGACAAATGATCTTACTCAACCTTATACATCTCAACTTAACAAAGAGCGGTTATATGATCAATATAATCGCTTCCTTGAAATGATCAAGAAAATACTTATCAATTTGCCCTTCCATGAAGCGATATCTCAAATGCCCAAGTACGTTAAGTACTTGAACGATCTTCTAACAAATTATAAAAAGATAGAGAATTTATCGCACGTAACATTAAACACTAAGTGCTCCACCAACTAAACAAATAACTTGCCAAAAAAAAATAAACGATCCAGGTAATTTTTCTATCCCTTGTGTTTTTGGTGACTTATTTATTAAGAACACGCTAGCCGACTTAGGAGCGAGCAACAACTGTTTGCCATTTTCCTTGTTTAAGAAGTTAGGATTCGATACCCTTAGCCCTATAAGAATGAGTATCCAGCTTGCTGATAGGACGATAAAGTATCCGTTTGGAATCATGGAGGAAGTTTTAGTTAAAGTCAACAAATTCATCTTTCCAGTGGATTTCGTCATTTTGGACATTGAAGAGGACGTCGAGGTTCCCCTGATCCTTGGTCGACCATTCCTTTATACTTCTCACGCTATCATCGATGTGAGAACCGAAAAGCTTTTCTTGCGAGTCGAAGACGACGTGGTTGCTTTCTCCATCACCCCTTCTATGAAAAATACCCTAGAAAATGACGACTCTTGTTTCTTCCTTGACGTGTTAAATGATAACTCTTCTCTTTTTATTTATGTGAATCTTGTTAAATGATAACTCTTCTCTTTGTATTTCTGAAAATTATAAATCTTCTCTTTGTATGCCATCTTTCTACACGTTTTAAAAAAGCACTGCCGAGCTATTGCTTGACAGATTTCTGATATAAAAGGCATAAGCCCATCGTTTTGCACACACAATTTTAATGGAAGATAATTCAAGCAAATCTATTCAACCTCTGCGCTGCATAAATCCAAATATGTAAGAAGTAGTAAAGGGAGAGGTAATGAAACTATTAGATACAGGAATTATCAACCCCATATCAGATAGCAAGTGGGTTAGCCCCGTTCAGGTAGTTCCTAAGAAAGGAGGGATCACGGTAGTAGTAAATGAAAATAATGATCTAATTCCGACACGGACAGTGACGGGGTGGCATATGTGTATAGATTATCGTAAGTTAAATGATGCCACCAGCAAGGACCACTTCCCCTTGCCTTTCAATGATAAGATCTTAGAGCATTTATCCGGCCATAGCTTTTATTATTTTCTCGATGGTCTCTCGGGATACTTTCAAATCCCTATCTCTCCCGAGGACCAGGAGAAAATGATGTTTACTTGTCCCTTCGACACCTTAGCCTATCGAAGAATGTCGTTTGGGTTATGTAATGCACCAACAACATTTCAACGATGTATGCTAGATATTTTTGACAATTATGTTGAAAGTATTATGGAGGTATTTATGGATGGCTTCTCCGTGTTTGGTGACTCTTTGATATCTGCTTAGAAAACTTAGAAAAAGTTTTGGAGAGATGTGAGGAAACTAACCTCGCACTAAATTGGAAAAAATGCCTTTTCATGGTTAGGGAGAGTTTAGTTTTAGGTCATAAAATTTCTTCGAGAGGGATTGAGGTTGATAGAGCAAAAATTGAGGTAATTGAAAAATTGCACCTCCAACCAATGTTAAGGCCACACGTAGTTTCATAAGTCACGCTGGTTTCTACCGTAGGTTCATAAAATATTTTTCCAAAATTACCAAACCCCTTACTTAGCTGCTGGAAAAAGAAGCCACTTTTCACTTTGATGAACTTTGTTTATCTGCCTTTGAATTAATAAAAACTAAATTTATTAATGCGCCTATTATGATAGCTCCGGCCTGGGAACTTCCTTTTGCGATTATGTGCTATGCGAGTAGCTTTGCGGTGGGAGCCATTCTAGGACAACGCATATCTAAAAATTTCCACCCTATAAACTTGATGAGTTGTAAATATACTTATATTTTCGTATTTTATTTAAGTCAATTTTGTTTATTTTTGTTATTTTTATTAGTTTTATTCAATAAATTGCTTATTTTTGTAAATATTATTTCTAACTTAGCTTTATTTTTATTCCAGAAAAATTCCAGAAAAATTCCAGAAAAAGTCAAAAAGTTGACTGACACGCCCGTATCACATGACCGACACGCCCGTGTCACGCCCTCAACGATCGCCGACCACAGGTTGCCAGCTCGATGATCGACGATCATCAAACCGAGCTCGACACGCCTTCAGACACGCCCGTGTCAAAATGTGACATGGGCGTGACAACTCCACCTGGCCCGACGTGACGCGCGCGACTTTGCGGCTGGACCGCGCCCAGATCGACCTCCCCGGCAACGACGCCAAAAACTTGAAGGCCGCAGAACAAAGACCGACTGTGGGTGGTTCGAAATGGTCAGATTCCGCGGGCCGGTTAGAAGATCGAGTTTTCTAACGAGCGGAGGCAAGTTCCCCTATCGCAAGTAGTACTCGGTATTCGGGAAAATACCGAGGTCGTATTATTCTCGGGGACGCGTTGATTATATCTACTCTTCCAGGAACACTATTATCTTACTATCAGTAAGGTGGGATTTTTTAGTTTAATTAAAACGGAAAGAAAGAGAGCTGAATTTTGCTAAGTTAGTTCGATGACGGGTTAACGCTCGGCATCGAATCGGATTAAGACTAAAATAATTCTCAACAATTATTAAACTTTGTATTTAAATTAATAAAAGGCACTTGGCCGTGGGGGTTCCAAAAATATGAGCGCACTTATCTCTAGGAATATTGCTCACCTAAACATTAAGACTATTCGACCGATCGTTAGACCGACGAAGGATTTCTCTTAATGTCCGCTTTACGCTAAGAACCCCGCTATTGGGTGGGGAACCCAATCCGGCAAAACAACGCTTCTCCTCTTTCGAGGGGGCGTACGCAGTTCTCTTTACCCAAGGGGGATCGGTCCATACGTGCAGCCTCTCGGCGTCGCGTATGGATAACGGAAATAGAGCCCACACATCGATTATGTGGTCCTATGCGTCGTTAACCCGGGGCAAACCTTAAGTCCTTAAATTAAAATAGAAATAAAGTTTTTTAATTATTTCAAATCATTTTATATGTCCCAATGCTCTTCGATGCTGAAGGCTAAAACAAATTAGCCACTCATCGGTATGGGGATGGCTTTATGGTTTTAGCGAAACGTGAGTTTGAAATTAAGCACTAAACAATTATAAGAGAAAACATAAAAAAAACTGGACATTTAGATATATTGAAGGAAAGCTAATTGATGCAGCTACTCACGCACACTTCAAAACCATAAAAAAGTAAATAAAGCAAGCCCTACTCGAATGAGTAGGGGGAAATAAATGCAAGTACAAGTCCTACTCAAAACTGAGTAGGCGGTAAATTAAAGCAATGCACCATTTAACTCTTAACGAGTAGGCGGAAATAAATGCATAAATAAAAAGAAACTAAGTTACAAAAAATGAAAATTACAAGTCCCACTCAAATGAGTGAGCGGTAAATTAAAGCAGAGCGCCGTTTAACTCTTAACGACTATGCAGAAATAAATGCTCACACGCACACACTTTACATAATTGAATAAAGCATTAAACAAAGCATTAAAAGTTATCCTCAAACACTCACACACACTTCATAATTGAAGAAAGAAAAAAACGCATGAAAAGTTATTCTCTTACACTCACACACACTTCATAATTGAAGAAAGCATAAAAGAAAGCATGAAAAGCTATTCTCTTACACTCACACACACATAAGAATAACATGAAAACAAAAGTTATCTAAAAATTAAAACTACAACTTTTCTACCCTTAGAACTTGCCAAAAACAAATAAAAAGATGAAATAAAAATTGTTTGAACACTTGGAATTGAAAACAAAGTTGAAATCAAAGTTGTTGAAAAATTAAAACGTTTACATTTTCATCCATAGGATTTCGTAGAAATGATTAAAAAGCGAAAAGAAAAATTAAAGGACCAAAATAGGTTTTACAATCCTAAAGAAAATCTAAGTAAAAAAAAACAAAAACACCTTAAAACCACTTTTACAACTTCATAGGAATGAAAATATAACCCTTTAGAAAGTATTCAATACAACTTTGATTTTTAAAAAGAAGACTTAAACTAAATATTTCCATTATAACGGATCGAATTTTTTGATAAAGGCCTAAAATAAAGCCTAACATTACAACATATTGCATGAAAAATTAAGACAAGTTATATTCATACACACACACACACTTTCTTAAAGAGGAAAAACAAAGATGAACTAAGGATAAAAAGGAGAAAGAGAGTGAGCCCACCAAATTTCATTTTCATTCCATGTAGAAAGAGAAAAAACAACATTTTATTTATGATAAAAAAAGCTATTACAAACTATTACAAAGCAAAAGGAAAAGCTAAAACAAACATAAGAAGGAAGAGAGAGAAAGTCTCCTTACATGAAGATGAAAGTGCACCAAGGGCAGCCCGCAAAAGACACTAAATTTCGCTCAAAAAAGTGAACCCTTGGGCATTACAGAAAACTCTTATTTATAGGAAAAATTTCGGGTTGTTCACGCCCGTGACTAGGGCGTGACAGTGGGGCGTGTCACTACTGTTCATGAGCTGATCGGGTGAATTGACTGGAAGGTTGACTTCGGCTGAAAACGTGGCGATCACGCCCCAGGTCACTGGCATGCCATGTGTAAGTCACGGGCGTGACTGGGGCGTGTCGGGGAGGTCGATCTGGGCGTGGTCCGGCCGCAATGTCGCGCGCGTCACGTCGGGCCAAGTGGAGTTATCACGCCCGTGTCACATTTTGACACGGGCATGTCTGGAGGCGTGTCGAGCTCGGTTTGATGACCGCCGATCATCGAGCTGGCAACCTGTGGTCGGCGATCATCGAGGGCGTGACACGGGCGTGTCGGTCATGTGACACGGGCATGTCAGTCAACTTTTTGAACATTTTCAAGCTTTAGGAACCTCCACGGTCAAAGACCTTTATCCTATTAAGTTTAGATTTTTATCGCATTTTCTAAATCGTCTTTAGCCGAGGTGATTCTTGATCGAGTGCATTTCCATTTCATAGTTTCAACCTTCTGTCGTAATAGTTATTTACTTAATAGAACTTTACATAATTGCGGTAGTTCTCTTTCTAGTATAGCTTTACTTCCTTCCTTGCAATTAGATTTTCTAAAACCCTAGTTTTTCCATCGATAAGATAATAGCGTTCGTGTGAGTAAGCATAGCCAACAGTTCCCGGATTTCAATTTGACACTTGTGTCCCCTAGGTACGATTCGATTGGTATACTTGCCTCATTGGGTTGCTAGTTCGGTTGCGTTTATTTTCTTCGAACATTTTTTTTTTTATTTTTTCTTTAGTATGTATATATTAAAGATATAAATACAAAGATACAAAAAAGAAGAGCATAACTTCAAAAAAATTCAAAAATTTATGTAAGTTATGAAACAAATAAATCAAAAATCTAATTCTTAAGTTTCTTGCTATCCAAAAATTTAGTTTTGAGTTTATTTATATGCGAATTTGATCAATTCTTTGTTCAATATTCGTTTGTTAATTATAGATTGAAAATCTAAATAGCCGGGGTTAAGTTTTAAAGAATTTATTATACTTTGTTAAAAATAGGGACTCGCTTTAGGCACTACTTCTAATTTTTCATAGATAGGAGCACGTGTACCATGTTAGAAAATAACGACTATAGAATTCAATTATGCTTGTTTTTAGCTTTCTGAAAAATTGGAACGTACAATTTATAAACGTTGCTCTCAATTATTTTTCAATTAAAAATATAGTTCTCTTTTCTCCCCTTACTTATCATAACCTTCTTGGTATGATAAAAAAAATTCCCCCCCCCCAAAAAAAAAGATCCTATGTCAATGGGAATAAGATTTCATTCCGTAAACATAGGCACCCAATAAATTAAAAGATTATACGTTACGGAGTAAGAGGATAAAATTCATTACTCCAGCACATATACATTGGGTTATTTTTTTTTATGAAGAAGAAAAAATTTATGTTAAGAAAAACAAGATTTTGTTTTCCTTTAACATCCAAATCAAAAAAAAAATGGAGGTTCGAAAAAAATAATAACCTCGCCTCAAAATCCAAGCATCTTCATAAACCAACATCAACCCCCCTTAGCCAATTTCATGACTCGAGAATTAATTTAAAAATCATTTTGAGAGCATAATTCGTAAATTGCATTATTTCAGGTAAAACTCCTATAAGCTAAAGTTCGTATAACTCCAAACTATTTTTTGTTAATCTAACCAATACAATTATTGCTTTCTATTTGATTACATCAAGAAGTCTTTTGGCCAAAATCTTTGCCCTGTTTAAATCATCTAAATGATTTTAGGACTTAACTCTTATACCCCGTATATTTAATTTGATCTCTCTTATAATTAATTTAGCGGTAGCAGAACTTAGGTTTTTTTATTATTCCTTATAAGTTCACCTCAAACTTTTGCTCTGGAATAGCAAAAGCTTAAGTATGGGGGTATTTGATGAGTTGTAAATATACTTATATTTTTGTATTTTATTTAAGTCAATTTTGTTTATTTGTCTTTTTTATTAGTTTTATTCAATAAATTGCTTATTTTTGTAAATATTATTTGTAACTTAGCTTTATTTTTATTTCAGAAAAATTCCAGAAAAATTCCAGAAAAAGTCAAAAAGTTGACTAACACACCCGTATCACATGACCGACACGCCCGTGTCACGCCCTCGACGATCGCCGACCACAGGTTGCCAGCTCGACGATCAGCGATCATTAAACCGAACTCGACACGCCTCCAGACACGCCTGTGTCAAAATGTGACACGGGCGTGACAACTCCACCTGGCCCGACGTGACGGGCGCGACTTTGCGGCCGGACCGCGCCCAGATCAACCTCCCCGATACGCCCCAGTCACGCCCGTGACTGACACATGGCATGCCTGTGACCTGGGGCGTGACCGCCTCGTTTTCAGCCGAAGTCAACTTTCCAGTCAAATCACCCGATCAGCTCATGAATAGTAGTGACACGCCCCACTATCACGCCCTAGTCACGGGCGTGACCAACCCGAAATTTTTCCTATAAATAAGAGTTTTCTGTAATGCCCAAGGGTTCACTTTTTTGAGCCAAATTTAGTGTCTTTTGTGGGCTGCCCTTGGTGCACTTTCATCTTCATGTAAGGAGACTTTCTCTCTCTTCCTTCTTATGTTTGTTTTAGCTTTTCCTTTTGCTTTGTAATAGTTTGTAATAGCTTTTTTATCATAAATAAAATGTTGTTTTTTCTTTTTCTACATGGAATGAAAATGAAATTTGGTTGGCTCACTCTCTTTCTCCTTTTTATCCTTAGTTCATCTTTGTTTTTCCTCTTTAAGAAAGTGTGTGTGTGTGTATGAATATAACTTGTCTTAATTTTTCATGCAATATGTTGTAATATTAGGCTTTATTTTAGGCCTTTATCAAAAAATTCGAGCCGTTATAATGGCAAAATTTAGTTTAAGTCTTCTTTTTAAAGAATCAAAGTTGTATTGAAAACTTTCTAAAGGGTTATATTTTCATTCCTATGAAGTTGTAAAAGTGGTTTTAAGGTGTTTTTGTTTTTTTTTACTTAGCTTTGCTTTAGGATTGTAAAACCTGTTTTGGTCCTTTAATTTTTCTTTTCGCTTTTTAATCATTTCTACGAAATCCTATGGATGAAAATGTAAACGTTTTAATTTTTCAACAATTTTGATTTCAACTTTGTTTTCAATTCCAAGTGTTTAAACAATTTTTATTTCATCTTTTTATTTGTTTTTGGCAAGTTCTAAGGGTAGAAAAGTTGTAGTTTTAATTTTTAGATAACTTTTGTTTTCATGCTATTCTTATGTGTGTGTGAGTGTAAGAGAATAACTTTTCATGCTTTCTTTTATGCTTTCTTCAATTATGAAGTGTGTGTGAGTGTAAGAGAATAACTTTTCATGCTTTCTTTTATGCTTTCTTCAATTATGAAGTGTGTGTGAGTGTTTGAGGATAACATTTAATGCTTTGTTTAATGCTTTATTCAATTATGTAGAGTGTGTGCGTGTGAGCATTTATTTCCGCCTACTCGTTAAGAGTTAAACGGCGCTCTGCTTTAAATTACCGCCCACTCAATTCAGTGGGACTTGTAATTTTCATTTTTTGTGACATAGTTTCTTTTTATTTATGCATTTATTTCCGCCTACTCATTAAGAGTTTAATGGCGCATTGCTTTAATTTACCGCCTACTCAGTTTTGAGTAGGACTTGTACTTGCATTTATTTCCCCCTACTCATTCGAGTAGGGCTTGCTTTATTTACTTTCTTTATGGTTTTGAAGTGTGCGTGAGTGCCTGCATCAATTAGCTTTCCTTCAATATATCTAAATGTCCTATTTTTTTTATGTTTTCTCTTATAATTGTTTAGTGCTTAATTTCAAACTCACGTTTCGCTAAAAACATAAAGTCGTCCCCATACCGATGAGTGGCTAATCTCTTTTAGCCTTCGGCATCGAAGAGCATTGGGACATATAAAATGATTTGAAATAATTACGCCTTTATTTATCATGTTTTCTATTTTTCTTATACCTGCAGGGTTTCTTATGGGCTTCCCCGAGCGCGGATCAGGGACGTTTTCTGCCCCTCTTTTTCCTTTTTTGTACATATACCTGCTGTCTTGTTCCTCATGCTTAGCATACAACATTGGGGACAATGTTGGATCTAAGTATGGGGGTGTTTTCGTATTTTTGTACTTTCTTTTTCACTTACAAAAACAAAACAAAAACAAAAATTTAAAAACAAAACTTCAAAAATAAAAAAATAAAAATATATATATAACACAAAAATAAAAATAAAAAAAAATGTTTTAAAAATTTTGAAGTTTCATTTTTGAAACTTTGACTTATTTTTAACTTGGTCCGCGAGATCGGGCTCATCGAGCCATCCACATAACGAGTCATCTCGCGGCTACCTAGTTTTTATTTTTGTAAATATTATTTTTAAGTATTTTGTAAATATTTTTTGTAAGTATTTTTGTAAGTATTTTTTGTAAATATTTCTTTCTCTTTCCCCTCTCCCTTTTTCTCTCTCATCCTTGTAAATAACTTCTCTTTCTCCCAAACTTTTCTTAAAAATACAAAAAATTCACAAAACTTAAAAATACAAATTTTTTTTTTCTTTCGCAAAACTTAAAAATCCAAAAAAAATTATTTTCGCATTTTTTATTTTTTCTTTAGTATGTATATATTAAAGATATAAATACAAAGATACAAAAAAAAGAGCATAACTTCAAAAAAAATTCAAAAAATTATATAAGTAATGAAATAAATAAATCAAACATCTCATTCTTAAGTTTCTTGCTATCCAAAAATTTAGTTTTGAGTTTATTTATATGCGAATTTGATCAATTCTTTGTTCACTATTCGTTTGTTGATTATAGATTGAAAAATCTAAATAGTCGGGGTTAAGTTTTAAAGAATTTATTATACTTTGTTAAAAATAGGGGACTCGCTTTAGGCACTACTTCTAATTTTTCATAGATAGGAGCATGTGTACCATGTTAGAAAATAACGACTATAGAATTCAATTATGCTTGCTTTTAGCTTTCTGAAAAATTGGAACGTACAATTTATAAAGGTTGCTCTCAATTATTTTTCAATTAAAAATCTAGTTCTCTTTTCTCCCCTTACTTATCATAACCTTCTTGGTATGATAAAAAAAATCCCCCCCCCCCAAAAAAAGATCCTATGTCAATGGGAATAAGATTTCATTCCGTAAACATAGGCACCCAATAAATTAAAAGATTATACGTTACGGAGTAAGAGGATAAAATTCATTACTCCAGCACATACACATTGGGTTATTTTTATTTATGAAGAAGAAAAAATTTATGTTAAGGAAAACAAGATTTCGTTTTCCTTTAACATCCAAATCAAAAAAAAATGGAGGTTCGAAAAAAAATAATAACCTCGCCTCAAAATCCAAGCACCTTCATAAACCAACATCAACCCCCCTTAGCCAATTTCATGACTCGAGAAATAATTCAAAAATCTTTTTGAGAGCATAATTCGTAAATTGCATTATTTTCGGTAAAACTCCTATAAGCTAAAGTTCTTATAACTCCAAACTATTTTCTGTTAATCTAACCAATACAATTATTGCTTTCTATTTGATTACATTAAGAAGTCTTTTGGCCAAAACCTTTGCCCTGTTTAAATCATCTAAATGATTTTAGGACTTAACTCTTATACCCCGTATATTTAATTTGATCTCTCTTATAATTAATTTAGCGGTAGCAGAACTTAGGTTTTTTATTATTCCTTATAAGTTCACCTCAAACTTTTGCTCTGGAATAGCAAAAGCTTAAGTATGGGGGTATTTGATGAGTTGTAAATATACTTATATTTTCGTATTTTATTTAAGTCAATTTTGTTTATTTTTGTCTTTTTTATTAGTTTTATTCAATAAATTGCTTATTTTTGTAAATATTATTTCTAACTTAGCTTTATTTTATTCGAGAAAAATTCCAGAAAAATTCCAGAAAAAGTCAAAAAGTTGACTGACACGCCCGTGTCACATGACCGACACGCCCGTATCACACCCTCGACGATCGCCGACCACAGGTTGCCAGCTCGACGATCGACGATCATCAAACCGAGCTCGACACGCCTCCAGACACGCCCGTGTCAAAATGTGACACGGGCATGACAACTCCACCTGGCCCGACGTGACGCTCGAGACTTTGTGGCCAGACCGCGCCCAGATCGACCTCCCCGACACGCCCGAGTCACGTCTGTGACTGACACATGGCACGCCCGTGACTTGGGGCGTGACCGCCATGTTTTCAGCCGAAGTCAACTTTCTAGTCAAATCACCCGATCAGCTCATGAACAGTAGTGACACGCCCCACTGTCACGCCCTAATCACGAGCGTGACCAACCCGAAATTTTTCCTATAAATAAGAGTTTTCTGTAATGCCCAAGGGTTCACTTTTTGAGCAAAATTTAGTGTCTTTTGTGGGCTGCCCTTGGTGCACTTTCATCTTCATGTAAGGAGACTTTCTCTCTCTTCCTTCTTATGTTTGTTTTAGCTTTTCCTTTTGCTTTGTAATAGTTTGTAATAGCTTTTTTATCATAAATAAAATGTTGTTTTTTCTCTTTCTACATGGAATGAAAATGAAATTTGGTTGGCTCACTCTCTTTCTCCTGTTTATCCTTTGTTCATCTTTGTTTTTCCTCTTTAAGAAAGTGTGTGTGTGCGTATGAATATAACTTGTCTTAATTTTTCATGCAATATGTTGTAATGTTAGGCTTTATTTTAGGCCTTTATAAAAAAATTCGAGCCGTTATAATGGCAAAATTTAGTTTAAGTCTTCTTTTTAAAGAATCAAAGTTGTATTGAAAACTTTCTAAAGGGTTATATTTTCATTCCTATGAAGTTGTAAAAGTGGTTTTTAAGGTGTTTTTGTTTTTGTTTTACTTAGATTTGCTTTAGGATTATAAAACATGTTTTGGTCCTTTAATTTTTCTTTTCGCTTTTTAATCATTTCTACGAAATCCTTTGGATGAAAATGTAAACGTTTTAATTTTTCAACAACTTTGATTTCAACTTTGTTTTCAATTCCAAGTGTTCAAACAATTTTTATTTCATCTTTTTTTTGTTTTTGGCAAGTTCTAAGGGTAGAAAAGTTGTAGTTTTAATTTTTAGATAACTTTTGTTTTCATGTTATTCTTATGTGTGTGTGAGTGTAAGAGAATAACTTTTCATGCTTTCTTTTATGCTTTCTTCAATTATGAAGTGTGTGTGAGTGTAAGAGAATAACTTTTCATGCTTTTTTTTATGCTTTCTTCAATTATGAAGTGTGTGTGAGTGTTTGAGGATAACTTTTAATGCTTTGTTTAATGCTTTATTCAATTATGTAGAGTGTGTGCGTGTGAGCATTTATTTCCGCCTAGTCGTTAAGAGTTAAACGACGCTCTGCTTTAATTTACCGCCCACTCATTTGAGTGGGACTTGTAATTTTCATTTTTTGTAACTTAGTTTCTTTTTATTTATGCATTTATTTTCGCCTACTCGTTAAGAGTTAAATGGCGTATTGCTTTAATTTACCGCCTACTCAGTTTTGAGTAGGACTTGTACTTGCATTTATTTCCCCCTACTCATTCGAGTAGGGCTTGCTTTATTTACTTTCTTTATGGTTTTGAAGTGTGCGTGAGTGCCTGCATCAATTAGCTTTCCTTCAATATATCTAAATGTCCTATTTTTTTATGTTTTCTCTTATAATTGTTTACTGCTTAATTTCAAACTCACGTTTCGCTAAAACCATAAAGCCGTCCCCATACCGATGAGTGGCTAATCTCTTTTAGCCTTCGGCATCGAAGAGCATTGGGACATATAAAATGATTTGAAATAATTAAAAAACTTTATGTTGGTACCCTAGTTTTGATTTGAGTTCAGTCTTCTCTTTCTGTCTCTTGACCCAAGATTGATCTATGGTCAAAGGTTAGTTGTTTAGTTTGTTGCTCTAGTTTTAGAGGCGTCACTTTTCCAGATGTAAATTTGGGTAAGTTGTTTTTCGTTCGACTATGGTCGAACGCCGCTCGACTATCGTCTATTGACTGTTCGACGATCGTCTATCAGTTGGTCGACGTTCTGTCCGCTCTGATAGCTCGACTATCTGTTTTGGTTGATAGCTCGACTATCTGTTTGATAGGTCGACTATCTGTTTTCTTTGATAGCTCGACTATCTGTTGATAGATCGACTATCTGTTTTGGTTGATAGCTCGACTATCTGTTTGATAGGTCGACTATCTGTTCTCTTTGATAGTTCGACTATCTGCTTGGATAGTTCAACTATCTGATAGTTCGACTATCTGTTGATAGGTCGACTATCTGTTTTCATTGATAGCTCGACTATCTGTTGATAGGTCGACTATCTGTTTTCTTTGATAGTTCGACTATCTGCTTGGATAGTTCAATTATCTGATAGTTCGACTATCTGTTGATAGGTCGACTATCTGTTTTCTCTGATAGTTCGACTATCTGTTGATAGGTCGACTATCTGTTTTCTCTGATAGTTCGACTATCTGTTGATAGGTCGACTATCTGTTTTCTTTGATAGTTCGACTATTTGTTTGATAGGTCGACTATCTATTTTGTTTGGTAGTTCGACTATCTGTCCAGATAGATCGACTATCTGATAGCTCGACTATCTGTCCTGATAGTTCGACTATCTGCTGTGGTAGTTCGACTATCTTCTTTAATAGTTCGACTATCTGTATCGTTCGACTATCTGTCTGATAGGTCGACGATCTCTGTGCTTCGGTCGACGATCTCCGAGGGTCGTTCGACGTTTTGATGTATGTCTTGAGTAATTTTGTCATCTTCTATGATGTGATTTATTTCATATTTATTTTGGCATAGTTTATAAAAGATTATTTGAATAAATTTATGATATTATTTCCATGCAATATCTGCTCCATTCCTTATGTATGAGCCAATCTTTTTCTCACAAAGTTGTTTGTCTTATTAGCTGAGATATGATTTCTGTTTTATCTGCCAGGTTGTCCTTTATAGCCGTTAGACTCAAAAAGTCTTCCTTGGCCGTAAAGAGTCTCTTCTGATGTGACTTTCTCTAGTATTATTTTATCAGAGTTACTTGCAGCATCTTAGAAAGCTTTATCCTCTTATAGGATATCTGTCTGCAGTGTTTTGTTTTTGCTTTATGCAATTTGCAGCCCAGCTTGTAGATTTTAGTAGAAGACAAGATTCAAACTCAAATTAGAGCCGTTGCTGCTGCTGCTATATAAAGAATTCTTTGGAGAAAGAAATTAACTAGTTCACATAGCCAAAAACCAGTTCATTCAGGAGAAGGAGTTAAAAAGCTAACTGCAGTATTCAAGCTTACAACTTACAGTTTACAACTGCTCTCAGCTCGTTCACATGTAACTGAGAAGAAGTTTTAGCTCTTCACTCTTCTTCAACTTGAGTTCATCCTGCTTACAGGAAGATTTTCACTCAGAGCTTTTTGAAGAAGAAGAAGAAGAAGATAGCTGCTTGAAGAAGAATTTTCAATTCATATTTATTATCTTCTTGTAGCTTTTTCCTTCAGATTTTCTGAAGTGTTTTCTGCACTGAAGCAAGACATCACCTGGACATTCTTTTAGCCAGGGGGAGCCTTGACTCTTTAGAGCTTTCTAGCTCAATGCAAGTTCTTGAGCTTCTCTAATTCTATTTAAAATAGAGAAGACATTTTAACCTCCTTTCCCCCTCCTGTAAAGGGTTATTACTCCCTTCAAAAGTATACCTTGGTGGCAGGGCACCTGATCAAAAACCTGTGTTGGTTTTTGGACACCTGATCAAAAGTCTAAAGGGTTTCTAGATTTACCTGAAGCAGATCTTGTTGGTGGAAGGGCACCTGATTAAAAACCTGAGTGGATTCCTACCTTGTTGGTAGAAGAGTGGACGTACCCAAGTTGTTTGGGGAACCACTATAAATTCCCTTGTGTCGTCTGGTTGTTTGATCTATTACTTGTGTTGTTGGCTGTGATTAGTTTTAACTAGGTTTGCTAGTTGCTGTTTAGGATTCCAAGCCTTAACTGTAATTACAGTTGGCTGCCTTTTGTGCACAACACTTGTGTTAGGCTTTAGGGTTACTTCTCAAATATCTATAACCTTCATTCTGCAATTAACTCCAAGGGAGTTGAGTAGACAGTCAACTTTGCTAGTGCAATTTTTTATTACTCTATTCACCCCCCCCTCTAGAGTAGTATCTATCCCTTTTCTTTCAATTGGTATCAGAGGGAGGTTGTCTGACTGTATAGGCTAACACCTAAGTCACAAGATCCTGATAGATACCAAGGTTTATAGATATTTACTTTCACTATCATGGCCCAGTCCAAGGATTACTCTAGCACCAGACCTCCAGCATGCAACTTAGCCAAGTTCAGCATCTGGAAGGCAAGGATTAAACAATATATGAACTCTATTGATGAGAGTATTTTTTCTTCTATTTTGACAGGACCACCAAGAGCACCTGTTGCAGCTACTGCTTCATCATCAACTGAAATGAGTGTAGTGCCTCCTCCAGATTACAATGATGAGTACAAAAAGGCAAAGATAGCAGATGCCAAAGCAATGAACATTCTGGCTCAGACAATGTCTGATGAAGTATTCTAGAAAGTTGCAGACTGTCCCTCAGCAAAAGTAATGTGGGATACAATGAACCAGATTGTAGCTGGTTTAGCTGATAAAAGGAAGGACAGAAGGTCCAACCTTATCTCCCAGTATGAAAACTTCAAGAAAACTGATGCTGAATCAGTTGAAGCAATGTACACAAGGCTCAGCTCAATCATCAATGAGCTGAGGACTCTTGATAAGGATATTTCATTGACAGAGGTCAATGATAAGATTCTTATGTGCTTCCCTAGCACATGGGATCTGAGGATCTAGCCTATCAAGGAGGCCAGAAGCACAACAGAAATCTCAACAGAAGCCCTTCTCGGCAAGCTCAAGTCCTTTGAGCAAGTGCTGAAGTCCAGGGAAGCTGAGGATGAAGCAAAGACTCCAACTCCCACAAGAAAAGAGCAAACCCTTGCTCTCAAAGCTTCTGATGCTTCTGAAGGATGCCAGTCCAATGAGGAACTGATGGCATTATTTGCCAAAATGTTTCTCATGATGGGAAGGAAATAATTCAGAAATAAATCTTCAAAATATGAAGAAAAACCAAGGTATGATCGTACTCCTACTAAAGAAATACTTTGTTATGGTTGCAGGAAGCCTGGACATATTCTTCCAGACTGTCCAGATGAAACGAATAAAGAGAAAAGGAAAGTCAAGGATCAGCATAGGAAGCATTCCAAGCCATCCTCCTACAAGAACAAAAAGAAGGAGAGAGGTTTTGTTGCTGAAACCTGGAGCGATTCTGATGAGGAATCTTCCTCCTCAAGATCCAGTGAGGATGAGGAATAAAAGAAGGCAAAGGAAGTTTGCCTGATGGCAATTGATGCCTGCAGTAATCACTCAGCTGCAGGGTGTTCAGATTCTGATGAAGAAATGCCAACAGAAGATGAGGTATTGTCTTCTTACGATTTTACATCTGATGGATTTAAATCAGATTTTAAATCTCTATGTTTAGATTTAATTAGTTCTGAAAAGGAAATAAAAGAGCTTTGAAATAAACTAGCTGAATCTGAATTAATTTCTAATGAAAACATTAGGTTAACAGCAGAACTCACTAATTCTAGTGAAGAAATAAAATTCCTTAAGAATGAATTAGCTAAGTCCAAAAGGTTAGAAGAATCTCTGAATGGTAGAAGCTTTAAGTTGCTTGAAATAACAAGTATGTCTAACACTAGGTCAGGCAATAATAAATTAGGCTTAGGATCATCTTCTAGTGAACCCCCAATCATTCTTAAAAACCATCTTTCAACTCCAGTGAACTTTATCTCAGCTGATGGGATAAAGAACACTGAGCAAGTTAATCATGTTAATAAAGCTTTAAATAAAGCTAAGAGAGAGAAAAGAAAACAAAAATTTAAGGAAATACAAAGAGCGTCGAATGCTGCTCGACGATCGCAGGCCCAGTGGTCGAACGGAGATCGACGATCTGGGCACCCATCGTCGAACGCTGATCGACGTTTTCAACATGAATTTCAAAACTTCAACCAGAACTTTAGAAACCCAAATGTAAATAGAAATCCTAGGTTCATTGACCCATCATCTGCATGGAGAATCCCACCTAGGAGATCTTACCCGTTAGGTTATCACCCTCAACCTACTTATTCATTTATTTCCAGTTTTTCTTATGTGAAAACAAGGGACCCAAGTGATGGTACCCTAGTTTTGATTTGAGCTGATTCTTCTATTTCTTTCTCTACAACTGCAGGAGGATCTGCTGGAGGGGAGGCCAAAGGCAGCTCAGAGGCATCTTCATAAAGCATCTCCCCCTTCCTGATTTCAGTAGATACTGAAACCAGACCCCTAGATGAAGAGGGCTCAGCAGACTTTGAGAGTGCTTGGATGGCAGCAGTCAAAGAAGAGATGGATGATGTAAGGGGAGCAATTGCCTCTTCAATCATAATTTTGATCGAAGGAGTAATTAACTCCAAGATGCTAGAAATGAATGCTAGAGTGATTTCAAATGATGAAGGGGGAATCTCGGTGGATGGATGATCAGCAGGAATGGTGTATTCTTGATGAACTGGAGAGTGAACTGGAGATGGAGAGTGAGCTGGATAATGATGGGTGGATGCAAGATGATCAATGTGATCTGAAGAAGGAATTGGAGACTGAGGAGGAGTGGATATCTCAGAAACCAACAAATCAAAACTGGGATGTGAGATCCCAGCAAGATGAGAAGGGAGAGGAGATGCAGGAGGTGATGCATGGAGAATTGTAGATGAATCAGGAAGATGAGAAGCAGAAGGTCGTACTTCAATTGAAGTTGATGGAACTTCAACTGAAGTAGACGGTAATGCAGATGAATAAGATGGAAGGGAGAGATTTGCTGAGCCAGCTTCTTGTAGGAGAAGAGCGACTGAAGTAGTCCTGGTGCTCTCAGATGCAGCTGGAGCAACCCCTGCTGGAGCGGGCTTCAAAAAAGTCCTTTTCCACTTGGCGAACAAGGTTGGATCCATCTTCTTGCTGGCATTGATGGAGGTAGCAGCTGAAACTAATAGAAGGGGATATTTTTCCTTCAGCAAAATCCCAACTACCCTACCGAGGGTGACTTCTTTCTTGCTGTTCTTTTTCCTTATTAAATCAAACAATACTCCTGCCAGTTAATCTTCTTTTTGTTCACAATTGCACACATTAGGGCAAACTGTTGCCTTGTAATGTTGTCATGGGCAGAGTGCTTTCCCAGTAGCACTTTTCCGACGAGTTCAGCAAGGAACTTAATCTTAAATGGAAAATTCACCTTAAGCAGCTTAGAGGGAATGCCTTCGGCATGTCCCAACTCTGTCAGCATTCTCCCAAACTCTGGGGTATCTTGCTCGTAATCTTCTTCCCCATTTACCAATCCAAAAATTTCAGTTAAAATGACGGGAGTCAACGTTACCTCTTCTCCGCCAATTGTTCCGGTCATTGATTTGTTATTGGAGGACGAAGTAAATGCCCATTCTTTGATCTCTTGAATGTTTATCTTTATCCTGGAGGACATGAGCTTTTCCAAACCTTGATCTTTGCATAGATTGAGAATTTCCACTATTCCAGATTCGCAGCAACTGAAAGAATAGAAATCCACACTGAAGCCTGCAACGAACTTCACCACTATCAGGAGCGCTGGAGCTATCGCCATTGAAGGGACTGGAGAATACGAGGGAGACGGCAAAGGCGAAATGACAGAAATCGGGAGATAAAGAGCAAGTGGGAAGACGGAATGCGAGAAGACGCTCTCCGTCGATGATAAAAAGAAAGATCTCTGAACCTAGGTCGACCATCGGCTTTATATTAAAACAACGATCGTCGATCTATTTAAAAGATACTGGAGACGATGGTCGAACGATCATTTGACGATCGTTCCTGAAGCAGAGTAGTCGATCCATCGTTCGACTATTTCTGTCTTCACAAAAAACAAGCTGTCGTCAACCATAGATCGACGATAGGCTCGACCTGTTCGACGATCTTCGAACGCCAGTCGACGATCTTCAAGCAGATAAGCCATCATCAACCATAGGTCGACGATAGGCTTGATCTGATCGACTATCTTCGAACGTCGTTCGACGATATTCAAACAAGTTTCAACAAGGCAGACGTCACACTTAGTCTCTTCCATTAATCATGCCTAGTTAAACCAAAAAGAACAGATGCTTCTGTTCATCTTAGGGCTTGGTGAAAATATCACCTCTTTGAAGGTCAGTGGATATGAACTCAAGGCTGATCTTGTTCTTTTCCACACAATCTCTCAGGAAATGGTGCCGGATCTCAATGTGTTTCGTTCTAGAGTGGTGCACAGGATTTTGTGCAATAGAGATAGCACTTGTACTATCACACATGATTTTTGTGTTCTTGTGTGAGTACCCATAATCCAAAAGTTGGTTTTGTATCCATAGGATCTGTGAACAACAACTAGCAGCAGCTATATATTCAGCCTCTGTAATTGAAGTTGAGACAGAAGCCTGCTTCTTACAGAACCAAGAGACCAATCTCTCTCCCAGGAACTGACAAGTTCCTGAGGTACTTTTCCTGTCAACTCGACAACCAGCATAATCAGAATCAGAGTATCCAATTAACTCAAACTCTGATTCAGCTGGGTACCAAAGTCCTAAATTTGGACATCCCTTCAGGTATCTCATGATTCTCTTGAGAAGAATCAGATGAGATTCCTTGGGGTTGGCCTAGAATCTAGCACAAAGGCATGTAGCAAAAATTATATCTGGCCTACTTGCAGTTAAATACAATAGGAAACCAACAATGGCCCTATAATTCTTTTGATCAACAAGCTTTCCCTGATCATCAGAATCTATAACTACATTAGTAGCCATAGCTGTATGCATTCCTGAAGCATCAGTCATCCCAAACTTCTTTACCAATTCCTTGGCATATTTGGATTGGGAGATGAAGATGTCATCAGCATCTTGCTTTACTTGGAGACCAAGAAAGTAAGACAGCTCACCCATACTACTCATCTCAAACTTAGAATGCATCAAGTCAGAGAACTTTTTGCATAGTTTGGGATCAGTGGAACCAAAAATAATGTCATCCACATACACTTGAACTAACAGGATTGTGTCCTTGTGGTGCTTGATGAAAAGGGTTCTATCAACTACTCCCCTAACAAAGTTGTGCTCTAATAGGAAACTAGCTAGAGTTTCATACCAGGCTCTGGGTGCTTGTTTGAGTCCATAAAGAGCTTTTTGCAACCTGAAAACATGTGAGGGCTGAGTTGAAGAAACAAACCCAGGTGGTTGTTCAACAAATACCTCTTCCTTTAGCTCACTATTTAGAAAGGCACTTTTGACATCCATCTGAAAAACTTTAAACTTAATATAGGCTGCATAGGCTAGAAAGATCCTTATTGCCTCTAGCCTTACAACAGGAGCAAAGGTTTGGTCATAATCTATACCTTCCTCCTGTCTATAGCCCTGAGCTACAAGCCTAGCTTTGTTCCTTACAATGATTCCATTTTCATCCAACTTGTTTCTATACACCCACTTGGTGCCTATGATCAGTTGGCCTTTAGGTCTTAGAACCAAAGTCTATACTTTACATCTTTCAAACTGATTGAGTTCCTCTTGCATAGCAATGATCCAGTGGGAATCTAGCTCAACATCTTTAATGGTGAGGGGCTCAATCTGTGAAAGGAAACAAGCATGCATCACATCCTGTCTTAACTGATGTCTTGTTTGAACACCAGCTGATATGTCTCCTATCACTTGAGATGTAGGATGATCTCTAAGTGTGACAATATCAGCAGGTGAGATGTGATCTTCAGCAATAGTTGGGATTAATTCCTCAGGAGGAATTTGATCTACTATTGGTGGTACAATAACAACTTCTACAAGTTCTTCATCACTATCGGATTCAGTGATATGAAGAGTTGATAGATGGAGAATCTCTTGAGTGACATCTTTGCTAGATTCTTGTACTTGTAATGAACTTGAGGAAGGGGAAGTTTCCTTCTCCTTATAAAACATTTGAGATTCATCAAAGGACACATGAACAGACTCTTCAATTTTAGAAGAAGATTTATTAAATACCCTATAAGCTTTGCTTACTTGGGAATATCCAAGAAAAATTCCCATTGAAGCTTTTGCTTCAAATTTTCTAAGGTATTCTTTATTATTATTATGAATATAAACTACACAACCAAATACTCTAAAATAATTTATTTTAGGTTTCTTTCCTTTAAGCAACTCATAAGGAGTTTTACACTTAAGCTTGTGTATCAGACTTCTATTCAAGACATAGTTGGCTGTACTAACAGCTTCTGCCCAATAGGAAAGAGGCATATTAGCATCTGCCAACAATGTGCCAGCAGCTTCAATCAGGGTTCTGTTTTTCCTTTCCACTACCCCATTTTGTTGGGGAGTTCTAGGAGCTGAGAAGCTATGTTTGATACCTTCTCTCTCACAAAATTCTTGTATGAGAAGAGAGTCAAACTCAGTACCATGATCACTTCTGATCAAGGCCACATGAGTAGAGTACTCAGTCTGCACACATAATAGAAAATCAATAAGGGCTTTGAAGTTATCAGCCTTAGTTCTCAAAAAGAACACCCAAGTGAACCTAGAGAAGTCATCTACAATGACTCGGGTGTAATACTTCCCTCCTAAACTCTGTACATTTATTGGGCCAAATAGGTCCAAATGTAATAAATACAGGATTCTAGGAGAATCACTTTTATTTATTGATTTAAATGAATTCTTGGTTTGCTTGCCTAATTGACAAAGTAAACCTCTAACAAGGTTGTGTTTAGATAACCTAGATATGTTCTTGAGGTTAACATGGCTAAGCCTTTTATACCATAATGTATTGTTATTTGTTACTTCATTAAATAAGCAGATTTCAGAGTGAGTTGAGTTAAAATCTACTAAGTAAATATTACCATGTCTAATACCTACTAACACAACATTATTATTTAAAGTAATATTACAAAGAGAGTTAGAAAATGATACCTGGTATCCAGCATCACATAAATGACTTACTGAAATGAGATTATGCTTCAGTCCATTTACATAAGCAACTCTCTTAAATGTTACAGCTCCAATTATCATCCTGTCAAAGCCTTCAGTTTGACCACAGCTTGAATCTCCAAAGATCACCTTTGGGCCAAGCTTGGCCTTGAACCTTGACATATGTTCTTTATTTCCTGTCATATGCTTGGAGCAACCACTATCCAAATACCACTTATTCTGAGTGATAGGATAGGTCTTTACCTGTAGAAAAATAAGTTAAACATTGTGGACCCAGGTAACCTTGGGTCCCTTGTTTTTCACATAAGAAAAACTGGAAATAAATGAATAAGCAGGTTGAGAGTGATAACCTAACGGGTAAGATCTCCTAGGTTGGATTCTCCATGCAAATGATGGGTTAATGAACCTAGGGTTTCTATTTACATTCGGGTTTCTAAAGTTCTGGTTGAAGTTTTGAAATTCATGTTGAAAAGGTCGATCATAGTTCGATGATGGGTACCCAGATCGTCGATCTCCGTTCGACCACTGGGCTTGCGATCGTCGAGCAACGTTCGATGCTCTTTGTATTTTCTTAAATTTTTGTTTTCTTTTCTCTCTCTTAGCTTTATTTAAAGCTTTATTAACCTGATTAACTTGCTCAGTGTTCTTTATCCCACCAGCTGAGATAAAGTTCACTGGAGTTGAAAGATGGTTTTTAAGAATGATTGGGGGTTCACTAGAAGATGCTCCTAAGCCTAATTTATTATTGCCAGACCTAGTGTTAGACATGCTGGTTATTTCAAGCAACTTAAGGCTTCTACCATTCAGAGATTCTTCTAACCTTTTGGACTTAGCTAATTCATTCTTAAGGAATTTTATTTCTTCACTAGAATTAGTGAGTTCTGCTGTTAACCTAATGTTTTCATTAGAAATTAATTCAGATTCAGCTAGTTTATTTCAAAGCTCTTTTATTTCCTTTTCAGAACTAATTAAATCTAAACATAGAGATTTAAAATCTGATTTAAATCCATCAGATGTAAAATCGTAAGAAGACAATACCTCATCTTCTGTTGGAATTTCTTCATCAGAATCTGAACTCCCTGCAGCTGAGTGATTACTGCAGGCATCAATTGCCATCAGGCAAACTTCCTTTGCCTTCTTTTCTTCCTCATCCTCACTGGAGCTTGAGGAGGAAGATTCCTCATCAGAATCGCTCTAGGTTTCAGCAACAAAACCTCTCTCCTTCTTTTTGTTCTTATAGGAGGATGGCTTGGAATGCTTCCTGTGCTGATCCTTGTCTTTCCTTTTCTCTTTATTATTTTCCTCTGGACAGTCTAGAAGAATATGTCCAGGCTTCCTGCAACCATAGCAAATTATTTCTTTAGTAGGAGTACGATCATACCTTGGTTTTTCTTCATATTTTGAAGATTTCTTTCTGAATTCTTTCTTTCCCATCTTGAGAAACCTTTTGGCAAATAATGCCATCAGTTCCTCATTAGACTGGCTTCCTTCAGAAGCATCTGCAGCTTTGAGAGCAAGGGTTTGCTCTTTTCTTGTGGGAGTTGGAGTCTTTGCTTCAGCCTCAGCTTCCCTAGACTTCAGCACTTGCTCAAAGGACTTGAGCTTACCGAGAAGGGCTTCTGTTGAGATTTCTATTGTACTTCTGGCCTTCTTGATAGGCCAGATCCTCAGATCCCATGTGCTAGGGAAGCACATAAGAATCTTATCATTGACCTCTGTCAATGAAATATCTTATCAAGAGTCCTCAGCTCATTGATGATTGAGCTGAGCCTTGTGTACATTGCTTCAACTGATTCAGCATCAGTTTTCTGGAAATTTTCATACTGGGAGATAAGGTTGGACCTTCTGTCCTTCCTTTCATCAGCTGAACCAGCTACAATCTGGTTCAATGTATCCCACATTGCTTTTGCTGAGGAGCAGTCAGCAACCTTCTAGAATACTTCATCAGACATTGTCTGAGCCAGAATGTTCATTGCCTTAGCATCTGCTATCTTTGCCTTTTTGTATTCATCATTGTAATCTGGAGGAGGCACTGCACTCATATCAGTTGATGATGAAGCAGTAGCTATAGCAGGTGCTCTTGGTGGTCCTGTCAAAATAGAAGCAAAAATGCTCTCATCAATAGAGTTCATATATAGTTTAATCCTTGCCTTCCAGATGCTGAACTTGGCTAAGTTGCATGCTGGAGGTCTGGTGCTAGAGTAATCTTTGGACTGGGCCATGATAGTGAAAGTGAATATCTATAATCCTTGGTATCTATCAGGATCTTGTGACTTAAGTGTTAGCCTATTCAGTCAGACAACCTCCCTCTGATACCAATTGAAAGAAAATAGCGCAACCACTCGCACCAAAAGCTCGGACTGATGGAGGACGGCGCCACTAATCTTTATATCAAAGGTCCTCGGGTGGATCCACGGGGTAGCCAGTTAAGCCATTACCGCATAGCACCGCAGCGCGGGGGCGATTCCAGATGCTCCCCTCC
Source organism: Platanthera zijinensis (assembly GCA_039513925.1). Classification (NCBI taxonomy): domain Eukaryota; kingdom Viridiplantae; phylum Streptophyta; class Magnoliopsida; order Asparagales; family Orchidaceae; genus Platanthera; species Platanthera zijinensis. The sequence continues at coordinate 111,814,361 of CM077093.1, read as the reverse complement.
AGCAGATCATCCTGTAGTTACAGAGAAAGAAATAGAAGAATCAGCTCCTCCTCCTTTGTCTGAAAAAGAAATTTCTGATGCCTTAATGAAGTCTGAATTCATTGTCAAAGTTTGCCTAGAAGAATGTTCTACTCCCCTGGTCGCCCTATACCTAGAAGGAGTTATCACTTCCTTTCTAGATGAATTAAGGGAGTTAGAACACTCAAAGGACAATTCTGAAGGTATCCCTTTTACTCACTTTTTAGACTTGATAACTGATATGATAGTTTGGGAATACCTAGAAGGAATGATTCGATGTCATTTATTAAAATTTTATTCATAATACTATAGATAAAATGGAAGAAGTATTAGATGTTCAAGAGCCTGATCACCAACCAGCTCTAGAAGTTCAAACTGAACCAGAACCAGTTGCTCAAGTTTCTGAGGCTGCTCAGCCAGCTCAGCTAGCAGTACAAGTAGAACTGGTCACCATGACAGTTTCTGATCAATAATAAAAGGCTTCAGATGCTCAAATTAAAAAGTATACTGTATGGGATGATTCCCCTGGATTGGATTTAGATGCTCTCCTGGCACAGGACGCCATGGAAGAAGAATTAGAAAAAGCTGCCCTAAAAGAAAAGGAAAGAGTTGTGCAAGAAGCGATTGATCCATATGATCTTCCTATTTCTTCAAATTCTGAGGATGAAATTGATTCTGATGAATCTGATGAGTCTAAAAGAAAAAGATCTGCTGAAAAGAAAAGGAAAGCTGTGGCTCCTCCTCCTCCAAATCCAGATAATGATACTCCCTATTATATCCTGAAAGGAATTGATCCTAAATCAAAAGATTTCCAGCACTCGATGGCATTTTCTAAAAATCAACAGAAGCAAAGGAAGAAGTCAAAGAGGTATGACAGTCTTGTCCCAAGATGGACTCCTAGAGGTCCTCCTCCTCCACCTCCCAGTGCAGGAGCCTCTGGAAACCTATCTACAAACCCTACTGCTCAGTCTGACAGGTTCAACCCATCTCAGTCATCACAAAGGAGAAGTTCTCAAGGATATCAAGGTAAAACTCAATCTGGCTATCAAAGACTTGATGCTGATGTTAAGAAACAAGTAAAGGAGGTGGTGTATCAAAGACCAACTTTTTCTCCTCCTCCTTCCAAAGAACTCAAGAGATCAACCTCTCCAAAGCTAGATCATGCTGTGAAGGCTGTTTCAAAAGGTAAGCGAATTATTTTCTCTAAAAAATCTAGCAAGATATTTGCTGAGTCTGCTCTTCCTTCTTATCTAGTTATTCAGGATAAAGAACCAGCTGAAAGTCTGCTAGACTTCTCTATTAAGTTTAAAGCTGTGAAACCTGTTGATACATCTTCTGAAAATGTGTATGAAAGCCCAGAGCTTGATCCTAATTTCAGGATGGCTCATTTCCTTGAACTTGTTGGTTCAGCTCAAATTAAGAAAGCTAAAGCTGAAGGTAAAGACACTGCAGGATTAACCACTATGTCAAAATTCAGAATGAAGGAGCTCGATAAATTCCAGGTTAGACCTGAGGTATTTGAGCCTTCAAAATACATGGAAAAGCATCCAAAGGCAGTTGTCCCAAGAGCGTCAGAATTGAAAATCATTGGAGAACAAGAACTGAAGTTGTCGAGGAAAGAAGCCCAAGATCCTTCTAGAAAAATTACTTTCATTCCTAGTTCTTCTCAACCTAAACCTAATTCTGAAGCACCTTAAAATTTCATTAATTAAGAGTTATTTGCTTATCTGATTGATTGATTTTATCAGCTTAGTTATTTCTCTTCATGCATTTTATTTATTTTCAGTATTTAGTTTTGTATTTCATTGTTGAGAGACTTAACTCAAATAAGGGGAGATTGTTGGTACCCTAGTTTTGATTTGAGTTCAGTCTTCTCTTTCTGTCTCTTGACCCAAGATTTATCTATGGTCAAAGGTTAGTTGTTTAGTTTGTTTCTCTAGTTTTAAAGGCGTCACTTTTCCAGATGTAAATTTGGTTAAGTTGTTTTTCGTTCGATTATGGTCGAACGCCGCTCGAATATCGTCTATCGACTGTTCGACGATCGTCTATCAGTTGGTCGACATTCTGTCTGCGTTGATAGTTCGACTATCTGTTTGATAGGTCGACTATCTGTTATGTTTGATAGTTCGACTATCTGCTTGGATAGTTCAACTATCTGATAGTTCGACTATCTGTTTGATAGGTCGACTATCTGTCCGCTTTGATAGTTCGACTATCTGTTTGATAGGTCGACTATCTGCTCTCTGTGATAGTTCGACTATCTGTTTTATAGGTCGACTATCTGTTCTCTTTGATAGTTCGACTATCTGCTTGGATAGTTCAACTATCTGATAGTTCCACTATCTGTTGATAGGTCGACTATCTATTTTGGTTGATAGCTCGACTATCTGTTGATAGGTCGACTATCTGTCCGCTTTGAAAGTTTGACTATCTGTTGATAGGTTGACTATCAGGTTTCTGTGATAGTTTGACTATCTGTTTGATAGGTCGACTATCTGTTTTCTTTGGTAGTTCGACTGTCTGCTTGGATAGTTCAACTATCTGATAGTTCGACTATCTGTTGATAGGTCGACTATCTGTTTTGGTTGATAGCTCGACTATCTGTTGATAGGTCGACTATCTGTTTTTCTTTGATAGTTCGACTATCTGCTTAGATAGTTCAACTATCTGATAGTTCGACTATCTGTTGATAGGTCGACTATCTGTTTTGGTTGATAGCTCAACTATCTGTTGATAGGTCGACTATCTATTTTTCTTTGATAGTTCGACTATCTGCTTGATAGGTCGACTATCTGTGTTGTTTGGTAGTTCGACTATCTGTCTTGATAGATCGACTATCTGATATCTCGACTATCTGTCCTGATAGTTCGACTATCTGATGTGGTAGTTCGACTATCTTCTTTGATAGTTCGATTATCTGTATCGTTCGACTATCTGTCTGATAAGTCGACAATCTCTATGCTTCGGTCGACGATCTCCGAGGGTCGTTCGACGTTTTGCTGTATGTCTTGAGTAATTTTGTCATCTTTTGTGATGTGATTTATTTCATAATTATTTTGGCATATTTTATAAAAGATTATTTGAATAAAGTTGTGATATTATTTCAATACAATATCTGCTCCATTCCTTATGCATGAGCCAATCTTTTTCTGACAAAGTTGTTTGTCTTATTAGCTGAGATATGATTTCTGCTTTATCTGCCAGGCTGTCCTTTATAGCCGTTAGACTCAAAAAGTTTTCCTTGGCCGTAAAGAGTCTCTTCTGATGTGACTTTCTCTAGTATTATTTTATCAGAGTTATTTGCAGGTTCTTAGAAAGCTTTATCCTCTTATAGGATATCTGTTTGCAGTATTTGTTTTGCTTTATGCTATTTGCAGCCCAGCTTGCAGATTTCAGTAGAAGACAAGATTTAAACTCAATTTAGAGTCGTTGCTGCTGCTATTATATAAAGAATTCTTTGGAGAAAGAAAGCAACTAGTTCACATAGCCAAAAACCAGTTCATTCAGGAAAAGGAGTTCAAAAGCTAACAACAGCATTCAAGCTTACAACTTACAGTTTACAACTACTCTCAGCTCGTTCACATCTAACTGAGAAGAAGTTTTAGCTCTTCACTCTTCTTCAACCTGAGTTCTCCTGCTTATAGGAAGATTTTCACTCAAAGCTTTTTGAAGAAGAAGAAGAAGAAGATAGCTGCCTGAAGAAGAATTTTCATTCATATTTATCATCTTCTTATAGCTTTTTCCTTCAGATTTTCTGAAGTGTATTCTGCACTGAAGCAAGACTTCACCTGGACATTCTTTTAGCCAGGGGGAGCCTTGACTCTTTAGAGCTTTCTAGCTCAGTGCAAGTTCTTGAGCTTCTCTAATTCTATTTAAAATACAGAAGACATTTTAACCTCCTTTCCCCCTCCTGTAAAGGGTTATTACTCCCATCAAAAGTAACACTTGGTGGCAGGGCACCTGATCAAAAACCTGTGTTGGTTTTTAGACACCTGATCAAAAGTCTAAAGGTTTCTGGATCTACCTGAAGCAGATCTTATTGGTGGCAGGGCACCTGATCAAAAACCTGTGTGGATTCCTACCTTATTGGTAGAAGAGTGGACTTACCCAAGTTGTTTGGGGAACCACTATAAATTCCCTTGTGTCATCTGGTTGTTTGATTTATTACTTGTGTTGTTTGCTGTGATTAGTTTTAACTAGGTTTGCTAGTTGTTTTTTAGGATTCCAAGCCTTAACTGTAATTACAGTTGGCTGCCTTTTGTGCACAACACTTGTGTTAGGCTTTAGGGTTACTTCTCAAATATCTATATCCTTCATTCCGCAATTAACTCCAAGAGAGTTGAGTAGACAGTCAACTTTGCTAGTGCAATTTTTGATTACTCTATTCACCCCCCCCCCACCCTCTAGAGTAGTATCTATCCCTTTTCTTTCACCAAGGTTACCTGGGTCCACAATGTTTAACCTATTTTTCTACAGGTAAAGACCTATCCTATCACTCAGAATAAGTGGTATTTGGATAGTGGTTGCTCCAAGCATATGACAGGAAATAAAGAACATCTGTCAAGGTTCAAGGCCAAGCTTGGCCCAAAGGTAATCTCTGGAGATTCAAGCTGTGGTCAAACTGAAGGCTATGACAGGATGACAATTGGAGCTGTAACATTCAAGAGAGTTGCTTATGTAACTGGACTGAAGCATAATCTCATTTCAATAAGTCAGTTATGTGATGCTGGATACCAGGTATCATTTTCTAACTCTCTTTATAATATTACTTTAGATAATAATGTTGTGTTAGTAGGTATTAGACAAGGTAATATTTACTTAGTAGATTTTAACTCAACTCACTCTGAAATCTGCTTATTTAATGAAGTAACAAATAACAATACTTTATGGCATAAAAGGCTTAGCCGTGTTAACCTCAAGAACATATCTAGGTTATCTAAGCACAACCTTGTTAGAGGTTTACCTTCTTACCCCTACAAGAAGGAGAGCCTATGCAAGGCTTGTCAATTAGGCAAGCAAATCAAGAATTCATTCAAATCAGTAAATAAAAGTGATTCTCCTAGAATCCTGTATTTATTACATTTGGACCTATTTGGCACAATAAATGTACATAGTTTAGGAGGGAAGTATTACACCCTAGTCATTGTAGATGACTTCTCTAGATTCACTTGGGTTTTCTTTTTGAGAACTAAGGCTGATAACTTCAAAGCCCTTATAGATTTTCTATTATGTGTGCAGACTGAGTACTCTACTCATGTGGCCTTGATCAGGAGTGATCATGGTACTGAGTTTGACTCTCTTCTCATGCAAGAATTCTGTGAGAGAGAAGGTATCAAACATAGCTTCTCAGCTCCTAGAACTCACCAACAAAATGGGGTAGTTGAAAGGAAAAACAGAACCCTGATTGAAGCTGCTGGCACATTGTTGGCAGATGCTAATATGCCTCTTTCCTATTGGGCAGAAGCTGTTAGTACAGCCAACTATGTCTTGAATAGAAGTCTGATACACAAGCTTAAGTGTAAAACTCCTTTTGAGTTGCTTAAAGGAAAGAAACCTAAAATAAATTATTTTAGTGTATTTGGTTGTGTAGTTTATATTCATAATAATAATAAAGAATACCTTAGAAAGTTTGAAGCAAAAGCTTCAATGGGAATTTTTCTTGGATATTCCAAAGTAAGCAAAGTTTATAGGGTATTTAATAAATCTTCTTCTAAAATTGAAGAGTCTGTTCATCTGTCCTTTGATGAATCTCAAATGTTTTACAAGGAGAAGGAAACTTCCCCTTCCTCAAGTTCATTGCAGGTACAAGAATCTAGTAAAGATGTCACTCAAGAGATTCTCCATCTTTCAACTCTTCATATCACTGAATCAGACAGTGATGAAGACATTGCAGAAGCTATTGTTGTTCCACCAATAGTAGATCAAATTACTCCTGAGGAATTAATCCCAACTATTGCTGAAGATCACATCCCACCTGCTGATGTTGTCACACTTAGAGATCATCCTACATCTCAAGTGATTGGAGACATATTGGCTGGTGTTCAAACAAGACATCAGTTAAGACAGGATGTGATGCACGCTTGTTTCCTTTCACAGATTGAGCCCCTCACCATTAAAGATGCTGAGTTAGATCCCCACTGGATCATTGCTATGCAAGAGGAACTCAATCAGTTTGAAAGATGTAAAGTATGGACTTTGGTTCCAAGACCTAAAGGCCAACTGATCATAGGCACCAAGTGGGTGTATAGAAACAAGTTGGATGCAAATGGAATCATTGTAAGGAATAAAGCTAGACTTGTAGCTCAGGGCTACAGACAGGAGGAAGGTATAGATTATGACCAAACCTTTGCTCCTGTTGCAAGGCTAGAGGCAATAAGGATCTTCTTAGCCTATGCAGCCTATATGAAGTTTAAGGTTTTTCAGATGGATGTCAAAAGTGCCTTTCTAAATGATGAGCTGATGGAAGAGGTATTTGTTGAACAACCACCTGGGTTTGTTTCTTCAACTCAGCCCTCACATGTTTTCAAGTTGCAAAAAGCTCTTTATGGACTCAAACAAGCACCCATAGCCTAGTATGAGACTCTAGCTAGTTTCCTGTTAGAGCACAACTTTGTTAGGGGAGTAGTTGATAGAATCCTTTTCGTCAAGCACCACAAGGACACAATCCTGTTATTTCAGGTGTATGTGGATGACATTATTTTTGGTTCCACTGATCCCAAACTTTGCATAAAGTTCTCTGACTTGATGCATTTCAAGTTTGAGATGAATAGTATGAGTGAGCTGTCTTACTTTCTTGGTCTCCAAGTAAAGCAAGATGTTGATGGCATCTTCATCTCCCAATCAAAATATGCCAAGGAATTGGTAAAGAAGTTTGGGATGGCTGATGCTTCAGCAATGCATACACCTATGGCTACTAATGTAGTTATAGATTCTGATGATCAGGGAAAGCCTGTTGATCAAAAGAATTATAGGGCCATTGTTGGTTCACTATTGTATTTAACTGCAAGTAGGCCAGTTATAATGTTTACTACATGCCTTTGTGCTAGATTCCAGGTCAACCCCAAGGAATCTCATCTGATTCTTCTCAAGAGAATCTTGAGATACCTGAAGGGATGTTCAAATCTAGGACTTTGGTACCCAGCTGAGTCAGAATTTGAATTAATTGGATATTCTGATTCTGATTATGCTGGCTGTAGAGTTGACAGGAAAAGTACCTCAGGAACTTGTCAGTTTCTGGGAGAGAGATTGGTCTCTTGGTTCTGTAAGAAGCAGGCTTCTGTCTCAACTTCAACTGCAGAAGCTGAATATATAGCAGCTGCTAGTTGTTGTTCACAGATCCTGTGGATACAAAACCAACTTTTGGATTATGGGTACTCACACAAGAACATAAAAATCATGTGTGATAGTACAAGTGCTATCTCTATTGCACAAAATCCTGTGCACCACTATAAAACGAAACACATTGAGATCCCGCACCATTTCCTGAGAGATTGTGTGGAAAAGAACAAGATCAGCCTTGAGTTCATATCCACAGACCTTCAGAGAGGTGATATATTCACCAAGCCCTTAGATGAACAGAAGCATCTGTTCTTTTTGGTTCAACTAGGCATGATTAATGGAAGAGACTAAGTGTGACGTCTGCCTTGTTGAAACTTGTTTGAAGATCGTCGAACGACGTTCGAAGATAGTCGATCAGATCAAGCCTATCGTCGACCTATGGTTGATGATAGTTTATCTGCTTGAAGATCATCGACCGGCGTTCGAAGATCGTCGAACAGGTCGAGCCTATTGTCGATCTATGGTTGACGACAACTTGTTGTTTGTGAAGATAGAAATAGTCGAACGATGGATCGACTACTCTGCTTCGGGAATGATCGTCGAACTATCGTTCGACCATCGTCTCCAGTATCTTTTAAATAGATCGACGATCGTTGTTTTAATATAAAGCCGATGGTCGACCTAGGTTAAGAGATCTTTCTTTTTATCGTCGACGGAGAGCGTCTTCTCGCATTCCGTCTTCCCGCTTGCCTTTGTCTCGCGATTTCTGTCATTTCGCATTCGCCGTCTCCCTCGTCTTCTCCAGCCCCTTCAATGGCGATATCTCCATCGCTCCTGACAGTGGTGAAGTTCGATGCAGGCTTCAGTGTGGATTTTGATTCTTTCTGTTGCTGCGAATCTGGAATAGTGGAAATTCTCAATCTATGCAAAGATCAAGGTTTGGAAAAGCTCATGTCCTCCAGGATAAAGATAAACATTCAAGAGATCAAAGAATGGGCATTTACTTCGTCCTCCAATGACGAATCAATGACCGGAACAATTGGCGGAGAAGAGGTAACCTTGACTCCCGTCATTTTAATTGAAATTTTTGGATTGTTAAATGGGGAAGAAGATTACGAGCAAGATACCCCAGAGTTTGGGAGAATGCTGACAGAGCTGGGACATGCCGAAGGCATTCCCTTTAAGCTGCTTAAGGTGAATTTTCCGTTTAAGATTAGGTTCCTTGCTGAACTCGTCGGAAAAGTGCTACTGGGAAAGCACTCTGCCCATGACAACATTACAAGGCAACAGTTTGCCCTAATGTGTGCAATTGTGAACAAAAAGAAGATTAACTGGGCAGGAGTATTGTTTGATTTAATAAGGAAAAAGAACAGCAAGAAAGAAGTCACCCTGGGTAGGGTGGTTGGGATTTTTCTGAAGGAAAAATATCCCCATTTGTTAGTTTCAGCTGCTACATCCATCAATGCCAGCAAGAAGATGGACCCAACCCTGTTCGCCAAGTGGAAAAGGACTTTTCTGAAGCCCGCTCCAGCAAGGGTTGCTCCAGCTGCATTTGAGAGCACCAGGACTGCCTCAGTCACTCCTCTCCTACAAGAAGCTGGCTCAGCAAATCTCTCCCTTCCATCGTCTTCATCTGCATTACCATCTACTTCAGTTGAAGTTCCATCAACTTCAATTGAAGTATGACCTTCTGCCTCTCATCTTCCTGTTTCATCTACAATTTTCCATGCATCACCTCCTGCATCTCCTCTCCCTTCTCATCTTGCTGGGATCTCACATCCCAGTTTTGATTTGTTGGTTTCTGAGATTTCTACTCCTCCTCAGTCTCCAATTCCTTCTTCAGATCATATTGATCATGTTGCATCCACCCATCATTCTCCAGCTCACTCTCCATCTCCAGTTCACTCTCCAGCTCATCAAGAATACACCATTCCTGCTGATCATCCATCCACTGAGAATCCCCCTTCATCATTTGAAATCACTCCAGCATTCATTTCTAGCATCTTGGAGTTAATTACTCCTTCGATCAAAATTATGATTGAAGAGGCAATTGCTCCCATTGCATCCTCCATCTCTTCTTTGACTGCTGCCATCCAAGCACTCTCAAAGTCTGCTGAGCCCTCTTCATCTAGGGGCCTAGTTTCAGTATCTACTGAAATCAGGCAGGGGGAGATGCTTAATGAAGATGCCTCTGAGCTGCCTTTGGCCTCCCCTCCAGCAGATCCTCCTGCAGTTGCAGAGAAAGAAATAGAAGAATCAGCTCCTCCTCCTTTGTCTGAAACAGAAATATCTGATGCCTTAATGAAGTCTGAATTCATTATCAAAGTTTGCCTAGAAGAATGTTCTACTCCCCTGGTCGCCCTATACCTAGAAGGAGTTATCACTTCCTTTCTAGATGAATTATGGGAGTTAGGACAATCAAAGGACAATTCTGAAGGTATCCCTTTTACTCACTTTTTAGATTTGATAACTGATATGCTAGTTTGGGAATACCTGGAAGGAATGATTCGATGTCATTTAGCAACATTTTATTCATAATACTACAGATAAAATGGAAGAAGTATTAGATGTTCAAGAGCCTGATCTCCAACCAGCTCCAGAAGTTCAAACTGAACCAGAACCAGTTGCTCAAGTTTCTGAGGCTGCTCAGCCAGCTCAGCTAGCAGTGCAAGTAGAACTGGTCTCCATGACAGTTTCTGATCAACAAGAAAAGGCTTCAGATGCTCAAATTGAAAAGTCTATTGTATGGGAAGATTCCCCTGGATTGGATTTAGATGCTCTCCTGGCACAGGATGCCATGGAAGAAGAATTAGAAAAAGTTGCCCTAAAAGAAAAGGAAAGAGCTGTGCAAAAAGCAATTGATCCATATGATCTTCCCATTTCTTCAAATTCTGAGGATGAGATTGATTCTGATGAATCTGATGAGTCTAAAAGAAAAAGATCTGCTAAAAAGAAAAAAAAAGTTGTGGCTCCTCCTCCTCCAAATCCAGATAATGATACTCCCTATTATATCCTGAAAGGCATTGATCCTAAATCAAAAGATTTCCAGCACTGGATGGCATTTTCTAAAAATCAGCAGAAGTAAAGGAAGAAGTCAAAGAGGTATGATAGTCTTGTCCCAAGATGGACTCCTAGAGGTCCTCCTCCTCCACCTCCCAGTGCAGGAGCCTCTAGAAACCTATCTGCAAACCCTGCTGCTCAGTCTGACAGGTTCAACCCATCTCAGTCATCACAAAGGAGAAGTTCTCAAGGTTATCAAGGTAAAACTCAATCTGTCTATCAAAGACTTGATGCTGATGTTAAGAAACAAGTAAAGGAGGTGGTGTATCAAAGACCAACTTTTTCTCCTCCTCCTTCCAAAGAACTCAAGAGCTCAACCTCTCCAAAGCCAGATCATGCTGTGAAGGCTGTTTCAAAAGGTAAGCGAATTATTTTCTCTGAAAAATCTAGCAAGATATTTGCTGAGTCTGCTCTTCCTTCTTATCTAGTTATTCAGGATAAAGAACCAGCTGAAAGTCTACTAGACTTGTCTATTAAGTTTAAAGCTGTGAAACCTGTTGATACATCTTCTGAAAATGTGTATGAAAGCCCAGAGCTTGATCCTAATTTCAGAATGGCTCGTTTTCTTGAACTTGTTGGTTCAGCTCAAATTAAGAAAGCTAAAGCTGAAGGCAAAGACACTGCAGGATTAACCACTATGTCAAAATTCAGAATGATGGAGCTCGATAAATTCCAGGTTAGACCTGAGGTATTTGAGCCTTCAAAATACATGGAAAAGCATCCAGAGGCAGTTGTCCCAAGAGCGTCAGGATCAAAAATCATTGGAGAACAAGACCTGAAGTTGTCGAGGAAAGAAGCCCAAGATCCTTCTAGAAAAATTACTTTCATTCCTAGTTCTTCTCAACCTAAACCTAATTCTGAAGCACCTTAAAATTTCATTAATTAAGAGTTATTTGCTTATCTGATTGATTGATGTTATCAGCTTTGTTATTTCTCTTCATGCATTTTTTTTTCAGTATTTAGTTTTGTATTTAATTGTTGAGAGACTTAACTCAAATAGGGGGAGATTGTTGGTACCCTAGTTTTGATTTGAGTTCAGTCTTCTCTTTCTGTCTCTTGACCCAAGATTTATCTATGGTCAAAGGTTAGTTGTTTAGTTTGTTTCTCTAGTTTTAGAGGCGTCACTTTTCCAGATGTAAATTTGGTTAAGTTGTTTTTCGTTCCATTATGGTCGAACGCCGCTCGACTATCGTCTATCGGCTGTTCGATGATCGTCTATCAGTTGGTCGACGTTCTGTCCGCTCTGATAGCTCGACTATCTGTTTTGGTTGATAGCAAGACTATCTATTTGATAGGTCGACTATCTGTTTTCTTTGATAGCTCGACTATCTGTTGATAGATGGACTATCTGTTTTGGTTGATAGCTCGACTATCTGTTTGATAGGTCAACTATCTGTTCTCTTTGATAGTTCGACTATCTGCTTGGATAGTTCAACTATCTGATAGTTCGACTATCTGTTGATAGGTCAACTATCTGTTTTCTTTGATAGCTAGATTATCTGTTGATAGGTCGACTATCTGTTTTCTTTGATAGTTCGACTATCTGCTTGGATAGTTCAATTATCTGATAGTTCAACTATCTGTTGATAGGTCGACTATCTGTTTTCTCTGATAGTTCGACTATCTGTTGATAGGTCGACTATCTATTTTCTCTGATAGTTCGACTATCTGTTGATAGGTCGACTATCTGTTTTCTTTAATAGTTCGACTATCTGTTTGATAGGTCGACTATCTGTTTTGTTTGGTAGTTCGACTATCTATCCTGATAGATCGACTATCTGATTGCTCGACTATCTGTCCTGATAGTTCGACTATCTGCTGTGGTAGTTCGACTATCTTCTTTAATAGTTCGACTATCTGTATCGTTCGACTATCTGTCTGATAGGTCGACGATCTCTGTGCTTCGGTCGATGATCTCCGAGGGTCGTTCGACGTTTTGCTGTATGTCTTGAGTAATTTTGTCATCTTCTATGATGTGATTTATTTCATATTTATTTTGGCATAGTTTATAAAAAATTATTTGAATAAATTTATGATATTATTTCGATGCAATATCTGCTCCATTCCTTATGCATGAGCCAATCTTTTTCTGACAAAGTTGTTTGTCTTATTAGCTGAGATATGATTTCTGCTTTATCTGTCAGGTTGTCCTTTATAGCCGTTAGACTGAAAAAGTCTTCCTTGGCCGTAAAGAGTCTCTTCTGATGTGACTTTCTCTAGTATTATTTTATCAGAGTTACTTGCAGCTTCTTAGAAAGCTTTATCCTCTTATAGGATATCTGTCTGAAGTGTTTTGTTTTTGCTTTATGCTATTTGCAGCCCAGCTTGCAGATTTCAGTAGAAGACAAGATTCAAACACAAATTAGAGCCGTTGCTGCTACTGCTATATAAAGAATTCTTTGGAGAAAGAAATCAACTAGTTCACATAGCCAAAAACAAGTTCATTCAGGAAAAGGAGTTAAAAAGCTAACAGCAGTATTCAAGCTTACAACTTACAGTTTACAACTGCTCTCAGCTCGTTCACATCTAACTGAGAAGAAGTTATAGCTCTTCACTCTTCTCCAACCTGAGTTCATCCTGCTTATAGGAAGATTTTCACTCAGAGCTTTTTGAAGAAGAAGAAGAAGAAGATAGCTGCTTGAAGAAGAATTTTCAATTCATATTTATTATCTTCTTGTAGCTTTTTTCCTTCAGATTTTCTGAAGTGTTTTCTGCACTGAAGCAAGACTTCACCTGGACATTCTTTTAGCCAGGGGGGAGCCTTGACTCTTTAGAGCTTTCTAGCTCAGTGCAAGTTCTTGAGCTTCTCTAATTCTATTTAAAATAGAGAAGACATTTTAACCTCCTTTCCCCCTCCTGTAAAGGGTTATTACTCCCTTCAAAAGTATACCTTGGTGGCAGGGCACCTGATTAAAAACCTGTGTTGGTTTTTAGACACCTGATCAAAAGTCTAAGGGGTTTCTGGATCTACCTGAAGCAGATCTTGTTGGTGGCAGGGCACCTGATCAAAAACCTGAGTGGATTCCTACTTTATTGGTAGAAGAGTGGACGTACCCAAGTTGTTTGGGGAACCACTATAAATTCCCTTGTGTCGTCTGGTTGTTTGATCTATTACTTGTGTTGTTGGCTGTGATTAGTTTTAACGAGGTTTGCTAGTTGTTGTTTAGGATTCTAAGCCTTAACTGTAATTACAGTTGGCTGTCTTTTGTGCACAACACTTGTGTTAGGCTTTAGGGTTACTTCTCAAATATCTATAACCTTCATTCCGCAATTAACTCCAAGGGAGTTGAGTAGACAGTCAACTTTGCTAGTGCAATTTTTGATTACTCTATTCACCCCCCCCCCCTCTAGAGTAGTATCTATCCCTTTTCTTTCACTTTATTTCTATTTTAATTTAAGGACTTAAGGTTTGCCCCGGGTTAACGACGCATAGGACCACATAATCGATGTGTGGGCTCTATTTCCGTTATCCATACGCGACGCCGAGAGGCTGCACGTATGGACCGATCCCCCTTGGGTAAAGAGAACTACGTATGCCCCCTCGAAAGAGGAGAAGCGTAGTTTTGCCGGATTGGGTTCCCCACCCAATAGCGGGGTTCTTAGCGTAAAGCGGGCATTAAGATGAATCCTTCGTCGGTCTAACGATCGATCAAATAGTCTTAATGTTTAGGTGAGCAATATTCCTAGAGATAGGTGCGCTCATATTTTTGGAACCCCCACGGCCAAGTGCCTTTTACTAATTTAAAAACAAAGTTTAATAATTGTTGAGAATTATTTTAGTCTTAATCCGATTCGATGCCGAGCGTGAACCCGTCATCGAACTAACTTAGCAAAATTCAGCTCTCTTTCTTTTCGTTTTAGTTAAACTAAAAATTCTCACCTTACTGATAGTAAGATAATAGTGTTCCTGGAAGAGTAGATATAATCAACGCGTCCCCGAGAATAATACGACCTCAATATTTTCCCGAATACCGAGTACTACTTGCGATAGGTGCACTTGCCTCCTCTCGTTATAAAACTCGATCTTCTAACCGGCCCGCGAAATCTGACCATTTCGAACCACCTACAGTCGGTCTCTGTTCTGCGGCCATCAAAACTGCGTGAGTAAAATACTCACATCCGCACAAGAGAATTACACCACGACAGAAAAGGAGATATTAGTGGTTATTTTTGCCTTCGACAAGTTTTGCCCCTATATTATGCTTTCTAAAATTATAGTTTTCATGGACCACTCGGCCCTCAAGTACTTACTTGCTAAATCGGATGCCAAGTCGCGCTTGATTCGCTGAGTCTTACTCCTCTAGGAGTTCGACTTGAAAATCCGAGATATGAGGGGGGCCGGGAATTTGGCTGCAGACCATCTCTCGCGTTTAGATAACCCGTTTATTGAAAATTTAAATGAAAAAACTTTTAATGATTATTTTCCCGAAGAGAAGGTGTTTTTAATTAACACATCCCCTTCTCCTTGGTTTGCAAACTTCGCCAACTATTTATTGGCTCGTGTCCTCCCGAAAGAGTTCTCCTCTCATCCAAAGAAGAAATTCTTTTCTGATTTGAAGAACTTTTTTTTGGAGGACCAGCATCACTTTCGAGTCTGTGCAGACCAAGTAGTAAGGAGATGTGCCTCCTTCAAAGAGGGACAAAGTACTTTCAAACACTTATAAGAATTACCTACCGCCGGGCACTATCAAGCCAATCAGACTGCTCACAAAGTGCTTAGCGCATACATTTATTTGCCTAGCCACTTTAAAGATGCCCAATCATTTTTGAGCCGGTGTGATAACTGCCAACGGGCGGACAATATCTCTAATAAAAATGAAATGCCACAAAATTACATCCTCGAGTGCAAAGTCTTCGACCTTTGGGGAATTGGTTTTTTAGGCCCTCTTCCTTCTAGCTTTAGGAATAAGTTCATTTTTGTTGAAGTAGATTACGTTTCTCGATGGGCGGAGGCCCAAGCTCTTCCTACCAATGACTCCCGAGTTGTTATTATTTTCCCAAAAAAATTATTTTCTCGATTCGGTACTCCTAGGGCAATCGTTAGTGACATGGGCTCATAATTCTGTAACGCGCAGCTCGCAAAAACATTTTCTAAATATTGCGTTACACACAAGCTTTCAACAGCTTACCACCCCCAATCTAACGGCCAAGTCGAGGTAGTAAATAGTGAAATAAAACGCATTTTAGAAAAGATAGTTTCTACTTCACGTAAGGATTGGTCAGTTCAATTAGACGATGCTCTATGTGCTTATCGAACAGCGTACGAAACTGTCATCGGTTGTACGACATATCGGTTGGCTTATGGAAAGTCGTGTCATTTACCCGTCAAACTTGAACATCACGCTTTTTCATCCTTAAAATTTTTAAATTTTGATCCCCACTCCGTCACCAATCTTCAAAAATTCCAACTTAACGAACTCGACGAGTGGTGCTCCTATGCGTACGAAAATAACAAATTATATAAGGAGCGAATGAAGCGTTTTCACGATAAAAATTTAAGGCACCAAAAAGCATTCAAGACGGGCGAC
Source organism: Platanthera zijinensis (assembly GCA_039513925.1). NCBI lineage: Eukaryota > Viridiplantae > Streptophyta > Magnoliopsida > Asparagales > Orchidaceae > Platanthera > Platanthera zijinensis. The sequence goes on along the minus strand of CM077093.1, from coordinate 111,798,477 downwards.
CAAGTATTTCTTTGTAATTCACGTCTTCGTTTATTTCTAGGTAAACTCAAATCTTAATGTTCTTGTCCTTTTTCAGTAAATGAAGTTTTTCCTTAGGGCATTATTTTAATCTCTCACCCGGACAAGGGTGACTTCAAAGTAAATGGGCATCATCTGAAACTTTATTTATCTGGTGATGATGTCAGTCTGAACAATATTAATTTTCTTCTGCATGAACTGTAATAGCTTAAGATGTTGATGCAAGAAATGCGCTTCCGGGTTCTGTGAATAGAGGAGTATGGGGGGAAACTATCGAGTACTCGGTTACTAGCGGTTAGAACAAGCGATTAAGACTGTGAAGGAAAAGAGGAAGAGAGAGGCAGCTGGCAATGACAACATAAGAGTTCGCCCACCATAGCTAAATGCCACTCATACGAAGGCCTTTCCTTTGATTAGAAGAAAAATGATTGTTGCTATTAAAATGGAGAACTCGAGCGAACTAGTTTCTGTTAGGAGAAAAGTTCGAGGCTAGTGCCACGGGCAGCTAGCTTTGGGATTCGAACTTTCTCCCCTAGGCATTACTGTTCATGCCTATTTATAGGCTCGAAGGCCTTCCCAAAACGGTAGGGATAAAAATACCGGCTGCTCGGGGACAGGAGAAATGGGCAGTGGTACCAGATATAGGGAGAAACAAGAGGATAAAGACCACCTAACCGCCGGCTAGGTGGTTATACCTGCAATAGTTCATCACCTTCTCGACGGATGCTATTGAGAGGGCCCTGCGAGAAGGCTGCGGGAAGACGGACAGACGACTAGAGAAGGCCTTGCTGTTGAGACTTGCGGAAATCCAGGAGAGCAGTCAAATCTGGGTTAACATAATCCCCGCATATTTTTAAATTTTGAGGAATATCAAAAATGTACAAGTTAACCGCTTGACCATAAACGCAGTAAATGCGCCAGGAGCTATAAATATAACTGATGTAGAAGCTATTTTCACAAAACAGCTTTGAGACGGGTCACTTTTCCCCTACAGCGGTTAAAATTTTGCAAACCGAGATGTCTACATGGAAGATCCTTTTGTCACGGGTGGTAGGCAACAACTTTGTCATCCTGAATTCATCGCGAGAAGAATCTGTTAGCCGCGAAGGCGGAGAAAATTCTCCGGAAATGAAGATGGCGACGGTAGTCTTGCTGAAACCGCGCCGGTTAAGCGAGGAACTACTTGGGAAATTAGAGACAAAGTCCACTGAGGTTTGACTTTCTTCAAGCTCGGCTACTAAGAGACTTGTCGACCGGATACCAGAGCAACCTGTCGAGAAGGTTGCGGACAAGTCCGCTGAAGAGCTGAACAAGAACTTAGCGGGCAGCGAGCTTCCTAAAACTGCCCCGGACTCAACTCCTCAACCATCAGCCACCCTAGATATGTACATCACATAAACACCGTCATGTGAAGCCAACGGCAAGGAGGATTTTGAAGGTGCAACTGAACGGGAATCCAGAGAGATTACCGACAGCATCGGCAAGGAGAAGAAGATGGCCAAGAGCGCTACCGAAAAGTTGAAGGAAAACATGGAGATGGTGATGGCCGTGATCCCAGTGAAGAAGCGGAAGTTCAGGCTAACTTTGGATATATAGGAGCAGATAGAGGAGACTCTTCGGCAAAAGAAAAGAGCGAACGGGAGATCCTCGATTCTAAAGGTGGCGACTAGCCAGACTAAATTAACCGAGCAACCTCAGGTGGTAACCTCACTAACTGAGCTTGAATGCTTCCTTGAAGCAGAGGACGACTATGTGGTGAACTCAACTCTTCTTGCTGACTACGGTTTCTTGTAGGAGGTCAAAGAAATTATTAACCGCCAGAAAGCCACTAGGAACGACTCTGACTTGGAAGTCTTGTCAATAAAACGTGGAAAAGAAGCCACAACACCCTCTTAAGGTGATGAGAAGGTAAAGCTGCGAGAAAAGCTACTCGCCGAGAAGAAGCTGCTGACCGCTGAAGAAAGGCCAAGCGGTCACCCAGTTAGCTCTAACAAAGAAGCTGAAGCTGAACGCCAGTTTACCGCCAAGCTTCTGCGGACCGGTAAGCTCAAACTTGCCCCGAAGGACATAAGAATCCCTCTACCTTACCAAGAACCACCGCGGATAATGATATCTATCTGCATAATAACTGAGATTGATGACATCCTCTAATCGCGCGAAGAGCTAGAAAAGAACAAGCGGGCTGAGAGACTTCTGAGGGACCAACACCTGAAGAGGATTGATCTTGATAGGTTGAGGCGACCTGTATTCCCTAGACGCCAGATCGCTGCGGTGACTAGAGAATACAAGAATCTCAACTCGGGTGCCTTATCTGAAAGCACCGCTACTTGTTGATCTTGCCGCCCTGCAAACTTCGTTTCTGACCGCTTATTCGCTATGTGTTGTGAAGATGAAGGCCAGAGGACTTTATCCCAGGTGTACGTGGACTTAGAACAGCTAAAGGCACAGCTCGCTATCCGAGAGCAATCACAGAAAGCTTTTGAAGAGGGTTCGGAGTGGCGACCAAAAGCAGTATCGGCGGAGCTGGAGGCAAGTCGTGGGAAGGAAAGGATGTTATCCGCTGAGCTTGAGGCTTGTCATGAGCGAGAAAGAATTGTCTGGGACCAAGCCGACACTCAAGCGAGGCGACTTTTAAGAGCTGAAGAGGATGCCAGCCATTACAGGAGAAGATATCAGGAGTCGACGCGAAGAGAAAGGAGCCAAAAAATTGATTTCGCGAGTTCAGAGAAACCGCGGCAATCAGGTCACGGTTCCGCTGGGGGGGGGGAAACCATTGCCCCGGTGGCCGGACAGGCATTCCTACATGCATGTCCTTGCAATCTGTTAGCTTTTGACGAGCTGTTTGTTTATATTAGTCGCATAGTTCGGGATGCCACCCGGATTCACCGGGCTCAGAATGTTCTGTCTCATCACTTGGTGGCCGCTATGTTATTATTACTGCAAGTGAGTGAACAAGTGGCTTATATCGGTAGCACCCATGTAGAGAGAGGAGAGGAGCGGCGAGAAGATAGAGACCGCGAACAGTAAATATGTTTGAACAAACTGACCTGATGGTCGCTGGGGCATTGTGCGAAAACCGTGTTTGATTTATTTTATCCGCACGATCTGGATTGAATTGCATGGAATGATATCTTTGTCGCTGTGATTACATTGGTTAGACTCTTCCATTAGTTGGAAAAACTGATCTGCATGTACAAAGTTCTTGACCTCACGACGTTGCTGTCTAGTCGTGCGGGTAGATGATTTCTAGCAAATTCCATAAATAGAGCTTGACTCTGCTTTAAATGGAAAAATTTCAAAGTATTTATTCCTGCGGCTAGATTTTATGGCACTGTTGCGCGCTAGGGTTCGAAGAAAATAAACGCAACCGAACTAGCAACCCGATGAGGCAAGTATACCTATCGAATTGTAGCAAGGGGACACAAGTGTCGTATTAAGATCCGGGAACTGTTGGCTAAGCTTACTCACACGAACGCTATTATCTTATCGACGGAAAAAACTAGGGTTTTAGAAAATCTAAGCGCAATGGAGAAATTAAAGCAAACTAAAAAGAGAACTACCGCAATTAAGTTACGCTATTAAGCAAACAACTAAGCTAGAAAGGAAATTACCGCAGTTAATTAAAGAGCACAATATATGAGATTACTACAAAAGGTAGAACAATATGAAATGGAAATGCACCCGATCAAGATTCACCTCGGCTAAAGACGATTAAGAAAATGCGATAAAAATCTAAACTTAATAGGATAAGGGTCCTTGACCGTGGAGGTTCCTAAAGCTTGAACACGCTTCTCTCGAAGTCGTGCCCAACTGAGTTTAGGAAGGTCCGACCGACTCTCGTCTAAATCGGAGGCCTAAAACTCGCTTTACGCGGTGAACCCCACTATTGGATTTTACTCCAATCCGGGAGATTTGGACGTCTGCCTCTCTCGAGGGGTGCGTACAACTCCCTTTACTCTTGAATGCTCACTTCATTCTTTCGGCCTCTCGGCTAGCCCAGAATGAAAGCAAAGGCGGAGAGTATATATCGAAAATATACCTCTGACCCGTGATAAATCAAGAGTAATTCAAGGCCCTAACCTAAAAAGAAAACATTAATTAAAACATCATAACATAATCGCTCTAACCTCGGATCATCAAGATCGAGTACAAGGAGGATTAGTTAATCAAAATGGAGTGGAGGGGGGAAGATGAGTAGAAAAGCATAAGAAGAACACAAGCTAAACAAGAACACTTTTATTAATAAAAAGGGCAAGTTACACTATTGAAAATTAAAGTTACAAGTGCATGAAAATTAAACCCTATTCTAGCCCTACATTAAGCACTAAGCAAGAAGAAAATTACATTAAAAGCTAGCACAAACTATGATTAAACTAGGGTTAACCAAAAAGTACAAAGAGAGGGGGAGAGAGAGAGAGAGAAAAAGCATGAAAAAGGATCAAGAAACAAAGGGGCAGCACCTCCCCCACTCAACCAAAGCTTTCTGAAATGGGGAGGAGGGGGGCTCAATTTATAGATTTTTTCTCGGGTCGGTCACGCCCTCCGACACGCCCTAGGGGGGGCGTGTCAGGGGGGCGTGACAGTACTATGTTGACCTCGGGCTCTGGATTCTGGCGGGAGGGATGATTGCTTCGGTACGTCGGTGGTCACGCCCTAGGTCACGCCCGTGACAGGGGGGCGTGACAGGCATGTCATGTCCAAATCATTGGTCGGAAATCCGTCAGTCACCGAAAAAGGAAAGTGTCACGCCCATGTCACGGGCGTGACATGGGGCGTGACAGTACTATTTGCGTGCTGAGGCGGAAGGGCATTTAATGCGGCGGCAGCTTTGCGGCAGAGGGCGACACGCCCCTGGTCACGCCTAGTGACACGCCCAGGGAGGGCGTGACAGGGGGCGTGACAGCGGTTTTGACCGTTTTCTGTCCCTTCCAGCAGGTGTCCTCGGGATCGGGTGACACGCCCTAGGTCACGCCCAGGGAGGGCGTGACAGGGGGGCGTGACAGGCCATTTTGGAAATTTTTCTAAAAACCTGCAAAAAGACAGGAAAAAGTTAGTGGCAAGAAAATTTACATAAAAAGGATAAAAATAAACTAATAATAGACATAATTTATACAATATAAAATATAAAAAACGATAATAGTTTAGGCTACAAAACGTATTATCAAATTCCCCCAAGCTTAAGCCTTGCTTGTCCCCAAGCAAAAAATATAAAAACTAGATATTTATAAAAATGACTAATCAAAAAGTTCTAATTATGCCTACACAAGTACTATGCAAAATTCTTAGTAGGGAAAAGGTGAAATGTAAGTCTAAAACAATTATTTAGGTATGGTAAAACTTTTATAAACTTTACTTAATAAAAACAAATCATCCAAAATTTTAACGAGATTTTTTTAAATGGACTTAAGTAAAGCAACGAAAATGAAAAACACGCATTGAGTTGTTACTAGATCCAAGCCACGCATTATAATTATATCAATTTAATTATCAAAAATCTAGGTTTAAATCCAAAACTAAAACTGATTTACTGTTTTTCTTTTCTTAGTTGTTAAATAAAAAACAAAAAGCGTGAATCAAAAGAACTTAAATAGGACAGAAACGTTTGGTTTAGGAAAATGATTAGGAGTGGAATTCAAAGATAAACGTGAAGGTTTAAAATCACACTAAACCAAAGCAAAGAGTTTCAAAAACTTTCATAAAAATATGTACACATTTTTTTTTCTTTTTCTTTTTCTTTTTTTTCTATTTTTCAAAACAAAGGCCATAAATATTTTTATTTTCCTTTTTGAGTTGGCCAAACAAAAATAAACATCACTTTTTTTTCGAAAACCTTTCTCCACAAAAATCACAAAATACCCTATCAAAATCGTCAAAATAATTTATGAAACTCAAAAAGGCTAGTGTGATTCGATAGGTTGGAAATTTTGGCTTTGGTGAAACTGAAATGAAGAGAGGAGCTATCAAATGAAATCGGAAAAAGGCTCAAAAACGGCTAACTAGTGGTAAAAGTTTTTAGGTTGGCAGGAAAGCTCAAACGAAAACAAAAACAGCCTAAATCATTTTCACGCTTTTGAATTTATTTAAAACAAAGGTTTGAAAAATTTCAAAAAGCGAGTCCTAGATAATAAAAGAAGATTGATGAAATTAACTCGAAAATAGAAATAATAGGTGACTTGGATCGTTCACATCTACTACGTTATTCAAAAGTTGACTTTACAAAAATTATTCAAAAATGAAAAAGAAAATAGTGGATGATGAATTTTTGAGAAAGTAAAGGAAATAAAAAAACAAAAAACCATAATAGAAATGCGAGTTTTAGAAAAATATTTCACCTTAACATGCTACCGCGAATTAGAAACACAGCATGGCCAACATTTTACTTGTGAAACATAATTAAAAAGGACGATTAGAAATATTATAATTAACTAAGTTGTTTATAGGAGATTTTGAGTAAAACAAAACTAAAAACTAGGGGTACTATTGAAATACCAAAATGTCTAAACTATTCAAAAGCACACATATATTTTTTTTTATTTTGAGGAATATTCTCTTTTTTTGGATTTTGGAAAATTTTTCTCTTTTTTGGAATTTTAAGATATTCATTATTTATTTTTTTTTTTTTTATGGAACTATTTACAAAAAAGGAAATTATTTACACTAAGCAAAAATGAAGGAGGAAATCCTCCCCCAAGCTTAAAACAGACATTGTCCTCAATGGCTAAAGAAGGGGATTGGAGAAGGAGAGAAAAATAAAGTGCAGAATTGAAAAGACAGAATTGAAATACAGGTACTTCCCCGGATTTATTTGCTGCGAAAACTGAGTGATGCCGCTCCCCGAATGTCTTCTTTGGACTTCGTGATGGATTCAGCAATGTTGGAGCAGGCGATCGCAGAAGCTTCAGCTTGTCGGAGCCGTCCGAGGCAAAAATTGTAAAATAAAGAAAACAGAAAAAGATAACTTGGGTTGCCTCCCAAGAGCGCCCTTTGGTTAAAGCGTCGTTGAGCTCGACGCATCAAAAATAATATTGTCCAAAAATATTGTTGCCCGAAATAAAATTGTTTTTAGCAAAAAAAAAAACAAAAAGTTCAAAGTTAGAGTTCGTGAAGCAGAAACTTAATAGTGTTTGGACTGACATCATCATCACCAGAAAAATACAGTTTAAGACGCTGACCATTCACTTTGAAATTACCCTTATCAGGGTGAGAAATTAAAACAGTTCCATAAGGAAATACTTCTAAAACATAAAACGGGCCAGACCAGCGAGATTTTAATTTGCCCGGAAATAAACGTAAACGAGAATTATATAAAAGGACTTGGTCGCCCGGCTTAAAGTTTTTAGGGTGCCTTAAGTGTTTATCGTGTAAACGCTTCGTCCGCTCTTTATAAAGTTTATTATTTTCATAAGCATAAGAGCGCCACTCGTCGAGTTCATTTAGTTGGAATTTTCGAAGGTCACCGACTGAGTGGGGATCGAAGTTTAAAAATTTTAAGGCCCAAAAGGCGCGGTGTTCTAACTCTACGGGCAGATGGCATGATTTTCCATAGACCAGCCGATACGGCGTACATCCGAGGGCGGTTTTGTACGCTGTTCGGTAGGCCCATAGAGCATCGTCAAGTTTGGCTGACCAGTCTTTTCTAGAAGTTGAAACAGTCTTTTCTAATATTCTTTTTATTTCTCTATTTACTACTTCGACTTGACCGTTAGTTTGGGGGTGGTAGGCAGTGGACAGTTTATGCGTAACGCCGTATTTAGTAAGGATTTTGGAAAATTGCGCGTTACAGAAATGGGAACCCCTATCGCTAACGATTGCGCGTGGCGTACCGAATCTAGAAAATAATTTTTTTAAAAACGTGACTACAACTCGGGAGTCGTTCGTAGGAAGAGCTTGGGCCTCAGCCCATCGTGAAACATAATCAACAGCAACTAAAATATATTTGTTTCCGAAGCTAGAAGGAAGGGGGCCAACAAAATCAATTCCCCAGAGGTCGAAAATTTCGCACTCTAAGAAATAATTTTGCGGCATTTCATTTTTATTAGAAATATTGCCCGACCGTTGGCAACTATCACACCTGCTCACAAAGGCTTGCGTGTCTTTAAACAGGCTAGGCCAGTAAAAACCCGCGCAAAGCACCTTATGAGCGGTGCGAGCAGCTTGATAGTGCCCACCTGTCGGACCTTCATGCAAATGTTTTAGAATATCAATTCCTTCATCAAAAGAAACACATCTCCTTATCACTTGATCCGCACAAATTTTGAAAAGATGCGGGTCTTCCCAAAAGTAGTTCTTCAGCTCAGAAAAGAATTTCTTCTTTTGCTGAGATGAGAACTCTTTTGGGAGCACCCGGGCCACAAGATAGTTGGCGATGTGCGCGAACCAAGGCGAAGTAGATGTATTAACTAAAAGCAGCTTCTCATCAGGAAAATAATCATTAAAAGATTTTTCATTTAATTTTTCTATAAAAGGGTTATCTAATCTTGATAAATGGTCGGCGGCCAAGTTCTCGGCTCCTCGCTTATCACGGATCTCTAAGTCAAACTCCTGGAGGAGTAAGACCCAGCGAATCAAGCGAGGCTTGGCATCCGTTTTGGCAAGAAGGTACTTGAGGGCCGAGTGGTCCGTAAAAACAATGATTTTTGAAAGTGTAATGTAAGGGCGAAATTTATCAAACGCGAATACTACGGCTAAGAGCTCCTTCTCGGTTGTGGTGTAATTTTCTTGTGCAGATGTGAGGGTTTTACTAGCGTAATAGATGGGGTGGAAGTTCTTAGATATGCGTTGACCTAATACGGCTCCCACCGCAAAACTACTCGCATCGCACATAATCTCGAAAGGAAGGTCCCACACCGGAGCTATCATAATCGGCGCGTTAATTAACTTTTCTTTAATTAATTCAAAGGCAGAAATACAAGAGTCATCAAAAATGAATGGAGCGTCTTTTTCTAAGAGATGGGTGAGGGGCTTAGTGATCTTGGAGAAGTCCTTTATAAAACGATGATAAAAACCAGCGTGGCCTAGAAAACTTCTTATAGCTTTTATGTTTGTAGGTGGTGGCAACTTCTCAATAACTTCTATCTTGGCAACGTCTACCTCAATACCTTTAGCAGAAATTTTATGACCCAAAACTAACCCTTCCCTCACCATAAAATGGCATTTTTCCCAATTTAGGGCAAGGTTAGTTTCTTCGCATCGTTCTAAGACTTTTTCGAGGTTTTCTAAACATCTATCGAAGGTATCGCCGAACACGGAGAAATCGTCCATGAATACCTCCATAATGCTTTCTACGTACTTGTCAAATATTGCGAGCATACATCGTTGGAATGTAGCCGGCGCATTGCATAATCCAAACGGCATTCTTCGGTACGCGAAGGTGCCGAAGGGACAAGTAAACGTAGTTTTCTCTTGGTCCTCGGGAGAGATGGGTATTTGAAAGTACCCCGAGAGGCCATCGAGAAAACAATAAAAGCTATGGCCGGAGAGACGTTCTAAAATCTGGTCGATAAACGGTAGAGGAAAATGGTCCTTACGGGTGGCGTCATTTAACTTACGGTAATCTATGCACATACGCCAACCCGTCACCGTCCGTGTCGGGATTAATTCATTATTCTCATTACTAATTACGGTTATCCCTCCCTTTTTTGGAACTACTTGAACGGGGCTAACCCACTTACTGTCCGATATCAGGTAGATAATTCCTGCGTCTAATAGTTTCATAACCTCGCCCTTAACTACTTCTTTCATATTCGGGTTTATACGGCGTTGAGGTTGAATAGAGTTACGCGAATTATCTTCCATTAGGATTTTATGTGTACAGAAAGATGGGCTTATGCCCTTGATATCAGAAATTTGCCAAGCAATAGCCCGGCGATGCTTACGTAGAACTAGAAGAAGTTTATCGTTCTGCGTATCCGTGAGGTAGGCCGAAACAATAACTGGTAACTTGGAGTCTTTTTCTAAGAAAGCATACTTAAGGTGTTCGGGAAGTTCTTTAAGTTCTAGGGTAGGGGGTTCTTCATAAGAGGATTTTGAGATTCTTTCTTTTTCAAAAATAATATCTTCATAAACTTTTTTATAAGGAACGTAATAAGGGGTAGGGCTAGCAGCCAAGGCAGCTTCTTGTACAGATTCAGTGGTAAGAAAAGAGGAAGAACAAAAATCAGAAAACTCTTTTTCAAACTCAGAAAGACAATAAGAAGATTCATCACTTCCTTGCAGTGATTCTGTTGTAAGAGAAGAGGAGCAAAAAGTAGAAAATTCTTTTTCAAAGTCGGAGAGGCAGTAGGAAGAATCATCACTCACGGCGTCTATGAAAAAACATGAGTCATCGTTCGCTAAGGTGTTCTTCATCGAAGGGGTGATCGGAAATGTGACTTCGTCGTCGCCTACTCGAAGAAAGAGCTTACCATTGCTTACGTCAATGATGGCTCGGGAGGTGGCAAGGAAGGGTCGGCCAAGGATCAGGGGAACCTCGACGTCTTCTTCGATGTCCAAAATGACAAAGTCCACCGGGAAGATGAACTTGTCGACTTTCACTAGAACGTCCTCCACTATTCCTAACGGGTACTTGACGGATCTATCGGCTAGTTGGATACTCATACGCGTGGGGTTAAGGCTACCAATCCCTAACTTTTTGAACAACGAAAAGGGCATCAGGTTTATACTTGCGCCTAAGTCGGCTAACGCGTGTTTAACAAAGAGATCACCGAAGACACACGGGATAGAGAAACTACCCGGGTCACTGATTTTCTTCGGCAAACCGTTTGTTAAAACGGCGGAGCACTCGGCGTTAAGCGTGACGTGCGAAAGATTCTCTAACTTCTTCTTGTTTGTGAGGAGGTCTTTAAGATATTTGGCGTATTTCGGCATTTGCGAAATAGCCTCGTGGAAGGGAAGATTAATGTGGATTTGTTTGAAGATTTCGAAGAAGCGGGAGTACTGATCATCTTGACGTTGTCTATTAAGTTCAGAGGGGTATGGAGGAGTTGAATTATTTTTGAAGATGGGTGGTGGAGTGAGATTATTTTCTAAAGTGGGGGTGATTACTTCTTCAGCAGAGGGTGTAAGCGGAGCGGAGCTTTGATTTTTAAAAGCAGGAGCGGAGCTTGCCTCGGGCTCTTCACTTACCATACCGGAGACTTGCTTCCCACTCCGAAGAGTTATAGCTTTCGCTTGCTCTCTCGGGTTGGGTTCGGTATTGGAAGGAAGAGACCCTGCGGGTCGCTCAGAAATTATTTTCGCGAGCTGTCCTACCTGATTTTCTAAACTTTTTACGCTTCCGGTTAAAGTTCTTATGGTAGCGTCATTTGTGGTGATATATTTAGAAAGTAATTCCTCCAAGCTTGGAGGTTTTGGGTAATTTTGAAGAAGTGGTGGTGGTGGTGGTGGTTGTGCAGAAAAATCATTTTGCGGAGGTGGGCGCATCGCATTCGATGGATTACTCCATGAAAAGTTCGGGTGATTTCTTAAAGCGGGGTTATAACTATTCGGAAAATTAAAACCAGGCGGATGAAAATTCGCAGCAGAAAAATTATTAAAAGCAGTTCTAGGCAAATTATTAACATAATCTAAATGTTCTGGAGTAGGGGTTGCAGATTCCCATACCTGAGGGGCGGAGGCAGCAGTCATCTCCGTGATTTTTTTGCTTAGGATTTCTACTTGCAGAGCGAGCTGGGAGACGTTGTCCACTTCGTAGATACCTGCAGGCTTGTTCGGGCGGGACCTAGGCACATTCCACTGATAAGTGTTCATGGCCATGTCCTCAAAAAGCTCAAGAGCGGCTTCCGGGGTCTTATTATTTAAAGTACCGCCAGAAGCTGCGTCTATCATTTGCTTCGTGCTTTGATTTAGCCCGTTATAAAACGTCTGCACTTGTAACCATACAGGCAGCGCGTGATGTGGGCATCGTCTTAATAATTCTTTAAATCTCTCCCAGGTTTCGTAAAGGGTTTCAGAGTCTATTTGTCCAAAGGCAGAGATGTCGTTCCTAAGTTTTGCAGTTTTAGCTGGCGGAAAATACTTCGCCAAAAATTTTTCAGTTAATTCATTCCAAGTGGTTATGCTATTTTTCGGAAGTGTGTTAAGCCACTGCTTAGCTTTAGTTCTTAGAGAGAAGGGGAAGAGTCTTAGCCTGATCGCATCATTTGTGACACCATTTATCTTGAAGGTGTCACAAATTTCAAGAAAGCTAGCTATATGTGCGTTCGGATCTTCATCTTGAAGTCCGTCAAATTGCACATATTGCTGCACCATTTGAATTATGCTAGGCTTTAGTTCAAAGTTATTATTTGCTATAGTAGGGCGGACTATACTCGATTCTGTTCCCTCGAGGTTCGGTCGTGCATAATAGGACATAGTCCTTTGCACGGCCTCATCTACGTTGGGTTCTTCCATTCTTAAAGTATTAAATGACTCGGAGTCCTCAACCGGCACTTGGATAGTAGGACCTTGAAATCGCGATCTTCTCCGAAGAGTACGCTCAATTTCGTGGTCCAAGTCCAAAATAACCGACGGACTCCCGCGGGTCATGCACTAAAAGAACAGAAAAGAAGAAGAGAAAGAGAAAAAGGATAAACTAGAAAGAAAAACTTGATTTAAAAAATTAAATTAAAACCCTTTTTTTTTTCTTTTTGAAATAGATTTTTTTTTATATAAATTAACTCCCGAACTTCCCAAGGACTACCCCGTGAAGGGTTCGCAAGGTACTAGACAAGACAGTGGCGCTTAAAGCCCTTTGCCCTTTTCGAGAGAATTAGGTGGCGTAGAAAAATTGTGAGGTTGGTTTCTATTAAGAGCGGTGATAATTTTTTTGAATTTTTTTTTTTAAAACTTTAAAGAAAGGGGATGAGAAAGAGAAGAGATAAAATTAATAGGTTCGTGTTTTCAAAATATCAACGGAAGTTGGGTCCCCGGCAACGGCGCCAAAAACTTGTTGCGCGCTAGGGTTCGAAGAAAATAAATGCAACCGAACTAGCAACCCGATGAGGCAAGTATACCTATCGAATTGTAGCAAGGGGACACAAGTGTCGTATTAAGATCCGGGAACTGTTGGCTAAGCTTACTCACACGAACGCTATTATCTTATCGACGGAAAAACTAGGGTTTTAGAAAATCTAAGCGCAATGGAGAAATTAAAGCAAACTAAAAAGAGAACTATCGCAATTAAGTTACGCTATTAAGCAAACAACTAAGCTAGAAAGGAAATTACCGCAGTTAATTAAAGAGCACAATATATGAGATTACTACAAAAGGTAGAACAATATGAAATGGAAATGCACCCGATCAAGATTCACCTCGGCTAAAGACGATTAAGAAAATGCGATAAAAATCTAAACTTAATAGGATAAGGGTCCTTGACCGTGGAGGTTCCTAAAGCTTGAACACGCTTCTCTCGAAGTCGTGCCCAACTGAGTTTAGGAAGGTCCGACCGACTCTCGTCTAAATCGGAGGCCTAAAACTCGCTTTACGCGGTGAACCCCACTATTGGATTTTACTCCAATCCGGGAGATTTGGACGTCTGCCTCTCTCGAGGGGTGCGTACAACTCCCTTTACTCTTGAATGCTCACTTCATTCTTTCGGCCTCTCGGCTAGCCCAGAATGAAAGCAAAGGCGGAGAGTATATATCAAAAATATACCTCCGACCCGTGATAAATCAAGAGTAATTCAAGGCCCTAACCTAAAAAGAAAACATTAATTAAAACATCATAACATAATCGCTCTAACCTCGGATCATCAAGATCGAGTACAAGGAGGATTAGTTAATCATAATGGAGTGGAGGGGGGAAGATGAGTAGAAAAGCATAAGAAGAACACAAGCTAAACAAGAACACTTTTATTAATAAAAAGGGCAAGTTACACTATTGAAAATTAAAGTTACAAGTGCATGAAAATTAAACCCTATTCTAGCCCTACATTAAGCACTAAGCAAGAAGAAAATTACATTAAAAGCTAGCACAAACTATGATTAAACTAGGGTTAACCAAAAAGTACAAAGAGAGGGGGAGAGAGAGAGAGAGAAAAAGCATGAAAAAGGATCAAGAAACAAAGGGGCAGCACCTCCCCCACTCAACCAAAGCTTTCTGAAATGGGGAGGAGGGGGGCTCAATTTATAGATTTTTTCTCGGGTCGGTCACGCCCTCCGACACGCCCTAGGGGGGGCGTGTCAGGGGGGCGTGACAGTACTATGTTGACCTCGGGCTCTGGATTCTGGCGGGAGGGATGATTGCTTCGGTATGTCGGTGGTCACGCCCTAGGTCACGCCCGTGACAGGGGGGCCGACAGGCATGTCATGTCCAAATCATTGGTCGGAAATCCGTCAGTCACCGAAAAAGGAAAGTGTCACGCCCATGTCACGGGCGTGACATGGGGCGTGACAGTACTATTTGCGTGCTGAGGCGGAAGGGCATTTAATGCGGCGGCAGCTTTGCGGCAGAGGGCGACACGCCCCTGGTCACGCCTAGTGACACGCCCAGGGAGGGCGTGACAGGGGGGCGTGACAGCGGTTTTGACCGTTTTCTGTCCCTTCCAGCAGGTGTCCTCGGGATCGGGTGACATGCCCTAGGTCACGCCCAGGGAGGGCGTGACAGGGGGGCGTGACAGGCCATTTTGGCAATTTTTCTGAAAACCTGCAAAAAGACAGGAAAAAGTTAGTGGCAAGAAAATTTACATAAAAAGGATAAAAATAAACTAATAATAGACATAATTTGTACAATATAAAATATTAAAAACGATAATAGTTTAGGCTACAAAACGTATTATCAGGCACCCGTGCGAGCTTCTACAGCTGCCTCTTTACTCGTTGCCGAGCACAAACGATCAAAAATAACTGAAGAAGAGCTAGACTGCTTTATCGCCACCCATATGGCGAAGCCCAATGTAGTTGTGCGACTACCTCAGGAGGATGAGCGGATTAACTATTCGGGCAGGAACTTGGTGGCGATCCCGATCGACCACTTCGATTAAGGTTGTACCTTGACGCCACTAATAGAATTTGTCGAAATCCTTGATTTTTTCGGCATTGTACCTGGCAAAATCTCCCCGAACATAGTGGCATCGGTGATGAGCTTCATCATATACCTGGGGACAGAGCGGGTAGAATTTACTATGGACCTCTTCGGCTACTGCTTCATTATCTGCTCGATTACCACCTACAAGAAGGACAGTCAGGTCTTCAAGGGTCTAGTATACTTTGGCAGCACTGGCATGAAAGCGGTGAACTTGTCGAATATGTTCCCGAGTTGGTCTACCCGATTCCTCATGTTTGAGGGGAATCTGGGCCTTCTACATGACTACCCCCAGGCTCGAGCAGCCAACCTGTTTGAGCGGTTTGACATGGAGGGTGTCGATAAGCTGATCACCAGATTCCTTGTCAGATCATGGCTAGATATCCGACACTACATCCCCATGCTCCAAGTGGTTGATGAATGGCCTATTGAAAAAAGTAAGTATTTTAAGCGGTTAGATTATAATTTATCGGCTTACCGAGCGACTAACAACTTCCCATTTCAGCAACTTTGAAAGTTTCGGAGAGTAACCCAGAGGCACCAGATGGCCCCATCATCACGCAGAGTGAGGTGCGAAAAAAGCGAGAAATTAGCCGCCGTGAAGAGAAATATTTTGCCACGGGCTTTGACTCTGACGAATCATTCACACCTCGCGGGATTGGCGAGAAGTTGAAGGACCTGTGCGACAAACTAGTCATGAAGTGGCACTGTCGCGAAAAGCATTTCCAAGTATCTACAGCTCTTTCCATGTGGAAGAGCGAGAAAATAACGAAACATGCTCGCACGGTCGGCTGGGCCCTAGTTGGAAAGAAGAACCTTAGTGAAATGCGGTCAATAGCAACCGAAAAGCTTCCCGCTCTAGCACCGCAAGTTCGCGCTAGATGCTATGTCGCCGACCTCTACATGGATGAAGCTCTAGGCAAAGTGGTGACCGAAAATGAGCGGCTATAGGAGGAAGTGGAGAGGCTCAAGGAAGAGAATAAGAAATTAAAAGAGAAAAATGTGGTAAGACTTTTACCTGGCGACCTTTGCGGTTAGTCTAAGTTAACCGCGAATTTACCTTGCCTATTTCCTTTGCAGAAAGCCTATGATCAGGAGAACCCGACCTTCCTTCATGAAATCACAATTCATCTGTGGGAAGGCGGGGAAGACATGCTCGACATCCTGAGGGAACAACAAGCTTTCAAAGCCGAACATGAAAAAGTTTCCTTTGACGAGCTATTCCCTACATTCCACGAGGTGGAAGCCACGCGGGATGAAGAGTCAAGGGCTGCGATAAATGAAATATTGGAAGATGCCGAAGTGGTGGGTGAACAAGAAGATCTACCCGCTGAACCTGACACGGATAAAAGTTCTGAGAAAGACATCAGCTCGAGCGAAGAGGAATTTGTGGGCTCGAGTTCCACAAAATCAAGTAGTTCTTCGAGTTCGTTGGCATCGAGCAACTTGGAGCCTCAAAATAAGAAGACATATTTTTGACAATATAAATGATATTTCATATCTTGCCTGTTTATTCTGTGATTGACAACAAATTTATATATCCGAGCGATTACTATTGCTTCATTTTCGCGCGATAAGATTTCTTTAACAAAATGCATCTTGACAACCTGTCAAATGATCTTAACTGGAAAGAGTTAGATATCAGCAAGGCGAATAGAATAAAAATAATCATAGGCTGATAGAATTTGCAAAGGCTGTGAATGTTGAATGCGAATAACAATTCGTAGCTGTGCAGTCTGCAAGAATATGATAGAATCGATCTACGATCTGTTCAAATCATAATCATAGATCACTGCAGCGTTTACCGTTCTTTTCGTCTTGTTTGCGAAGTTGAAATATAAATCCGAAAAGAAACTATCCACTGTGGTTTGAATACTCAAAACATAATTACATAACAACAAATAATAAGATAAGAACTTCTTCCCGAGCATCTAATAATTAATAGAAGTATGACTAGGCTAAGGAAAACCAACTTAGCCATTGTGAGATGAGATATATTAGCAACTAATATAACACAATAATCTTCTCGCATGATTAGACATGTGATGAAATCCAGCAATAATTCCAAAGGTCTGCTAGAATAGATCCCACCCACGTGGTTAATCGGCAATGAATAAACTCAATTTTGTTTTTAAATATTGTACAGAAACATTCAACGAACAATAACCTCGGAGCGGTTAATTGAGATTATCGCCTAGTCGATTAATTGTTGGCCGATAAGAGAATAAGTAATATAAGATAGCAGACTCGGGACATGAATTAACTGGGATTAGTCGGCCAGATATGCCAAGTATATTAATTACAAACCGACAAACAAATGAAGATTAGCCAGATAGAATAAACCGAAAAGAGTAACAGTGCGACCTGTGTGGATAATGATGATGATGTGACCTGTACCGATATAAGTTGCAGCTTGGAGGAAATAAAAACTTTTGGTAGGGGCGCATAAGGCTGCATTGCTTTCCTTGCGTGGGTCACAAAAGTTATAAACAAACTTAAATAAACTGGTCTTGCTAATTCAAGAAAACACCGATTGCAACTAAGTTGATATATATACTTTTGCTGTCGGCTGCCACATCCTTGGAGAAAAATCCATGCAAATGTGATCTTGCAATACGAAGAACCCAGAATTATTACCTATAAAGAAGGGAAGGAGCAACATACTTAAGTGACCTGATGGGCAGGTGCGCGCATGGTGCATTAATTTCCTCACGAGATAACAAAATCTATAAACTCTGGCAACTGGAGAAGAATGACACACTGCTCTCTTTCCTGGGGTACAAACCAAGTTGATCAATTGGGCAGGTGCGCGCAGGGCGCATTGCTTTCCTCAAAGAGATCAACCAAGCTGTGGTTCCCCTGCAGGCACTGCTCGAGAGTCACAAGATAGGATGATCAATGGGAAGGTGCTTGCGATGGAATTGCTTTCCTCACGAGATCATCAAAGTTGTAATGATATCCCTTATAAGGCATGGTAGAGCTAACAACCACCCTGACCCTCCAAAATGTAGAGGTGGGGTTAGATATTAGCTGGGATCCGCAATTCTGTAGACCACCGTGCTAGAATCTACAAGCTCCCAGTAGACGGTGCGAAATCTCCCTACATCACGTGGTCATCATGGTGTTACGCTAATGACAACAAATTAGGTGGGGTCCAAGCTGAACCCTACGATATCTCTTGATCTAGTGATCTTTAATCTCGAGTTGTAGATAGGGAAGAAGAATAACTTGCCAATAAAAAGAGTTAGTAAAAAATCTTTGAAGTATGCGTTTAAATGAATGATAGAAAAGCATATTCAATAAGGAATTTTAGAAAATGAATTGGCAAAACAAATAGATTGACGCGTTCGTTGTCGAGATTGAATGTGAGGTTCTTGCTGGTTTGATCCACTTATTCCATTCCATGGAGAGTGTCTACCACATCTTTTCCTTTTGAGTCTCATGTATGAGATGGGTTAACCTTCTAGACTATATCCCGGAATTTTCCCTGTTTCAGGATCTTCTCCACCAGTTGTTGAAGAGCTCTAAAATCGTTTGTCAAGTGACCCTTTCCCTTATGGTATTCATAGTACTGATCAGAGCCCTTGAAACTCTAATCTATAGGCTGAAAAGTTTTCTTACAATTTGGTTTGCTCTTCATGACATAATCAGAGTTACTTCTTTCAATATGAATGTACTGGTTAGAGAGACTATTTATCTCCTTATATGTCTTTTCCTCTTTGAGGCTGTCTTCGAATCTGAATGGTCCTTCTTTTAAGCCTCCTATCAGAGCGATTTTGTATAATTCTGGATCGACATTCTCAACTTCCAAAACCTCTTTTTGGACGCGGTCGATAAAATGTGAGAGGGTCTCATTCTCATGCTGTTTGACCTGTAATAAAGTTGCTGAACCTCTTTTCCTCTATGCAGAGGAAAAAGATTTCTACAGTTCTCTCCTGTGATTGACAGGGTGAGTAACATAATTGGGACCAAGTTTGTAAGAACACACTCTATCTTATCTAACAAATGGAAACCACAGGGGGACTGCGGCCTGTCCTAGAGAGTAGGATGCCGGACCGTCCATCGGGTAGACTTGCGGATAGACCAATGGACCAGCAGGCGGACAAGCTGGCGGGTAAATCTGCGGAATCTCCACTGTTGGCACCTAGTTGGCCAAATTAGTCGGTACTAATGCGGGCTACAAGTCTAGTCACTGAATAATAGCGGCTAAGACATCATTAGTCGCCGCGAACTGCTGCGCGATTTCCTAGCGAATTTGGTCGGTTTCCCGAGCCAACTGCACGAGAGATTCCCAGAGAGTGTCCTCACTGGAACTTGATGGAACGAATATTTTGGTGGTTTTGAGGTCTGTCATCGCTTAACCGACATCTTCACCGACTAAACGA
Source organism: Platanthera zijinensis (assembly GCA_039513925.1). Classification (NCBI taxonomy): domain Eukaryota; kingdom Viridiplantae; phylum Streptophyta; class Magnoliopsida; order Asparagales; family Orchidaceae; genus Platanthera; species Platanthera zijinensis. Next base: position 111,779,074 of record CM077093.1, on the reverse strand, counting down.
AATCTGAAGGTCGCATTTTTTATGTTGATGCAAGAAATGCGCCTCTGGGTTCTGCGAATAGAAAGGAGTATTGGGGGAAACTGTCTAGTAGCCGGTTACTAGTGGTTAGAGCAAGCGATTAAGACCGAGAAGGAAAAGAGGAAGACAGAGGCCGCTGGCAGCGACAACCCCAGAGTTTGCCCGTCGCGGCTAAATGCCACTCCTTCAACGAGCTTTCCTTTGATTAGAAGAAAATCAGTTACATTGGTTAAAATGGAGAACTAGAGCGAACTGGTATCCGCTAGGAGAAGAGTTCGAGTCCGTTGACATAGGAGGCTAGCTTTAGGATTCAAACTTGCTCCCCTAGGAGTACGGTTAACGCATATTTATAGGCTCGAGGGCCTGCACAAATGTGCAGGGCTAAAAATACTGGCTGCCCTGAGACAGGAGAAACAAGCAGCAGTGACCATATATAGGGAGAAAAAGAGGAGAAAGACCACCTAACACCGCGGCTAGCCGGTTAGACCTGCAATTGGTCGACACCTTCTCGACGGCTGCTGTTGAGAGGGCCCTACGAGAAGGTTGTGGGAAGGCAAACAGACTGCTAGAGAATGCCTTGCCGCTGATACTTGAGGAAATCTAGGAGATCGGTCAAATCTGGGTTAACATAAGACTCTATTCTTTTTTTTGTGAACTATTACTATTTTTGGAAAATATTTTCTGTGTCAAGCTCAAACAACGTTTAAACAAAGGGCGCTCTTGGGAGGCAACCCAAGGTTTTTTTTGTTTTCTTTATTTTTACCTTTTTTCCCCGAGCGGCTACGACAAGCTGAGGTTTTGCGATCGCCTGCTCCAACGTTGTTGAATCCACCAAAAGTTCAAAGCTGATATTTCATGAAGTTCCAAGTGCATGTATGTGGGAGCGGCATCACACATCCTATCGGGACTCGCAAATCCGGGGAAGTACCTGTTTTAAATTTTGTCCTTTCAATTTTCTTTATTAGTTTCTCTTCCTCTTTCCCCTCCTTTCTTCATTGGTGACAATGTTCATTTTAAGCATGGGGGAGGGTTTCCTCCTTTTCTTTTCTTTACTTTTCTCTTTACATACAAAAATCAAGATAGAATTTTTTTTACTGTTTTCTCCTTAAAGAAAAATTAAAAAAAAAGAATATCTAAAATTTAGAAAAAGAGAATATTTTCAAAAATAAAAACAATATATATTTTATATTTTTATTTTAGTAGTTTAAACTAATTTTGGTTAAATCAATAGTACCCCTTGCCTTTTGTTTTGTTTTTCTCAAAATTCCCTATATTAGTTTAACTAATTTAAATTTTTATTAATCGTTCTTTTTAATTTTGTTTCATAAGTAAAATGTTTGACATGTTGTGTTTCTAATTCATGGTAGCATGTTAACGTGGAATATTTTTCCAAAACTCGTGCTTTTCTTATGGTTTTCGTTCTTTATTTTCTTTACTTCCTAAAAAAAATAATTCATCCACTATTTTTCTTCTTGTTTTTAGATAATTTTTGTAATGTTAACTTTGACTAGTGTAGTAGATGTGAATGATTCTAGACTCTTATTATTCATATTTTCAAGATAAGTTCATTTGTCTTTATTTAACATCTAGGACTTACTTTTTGAATTTTTTAAAAACTTATGCTTTAAATAAATTTTAGGAGCATGGAAATGATGTAGAACATTTTTGAATTCTGTTAACCCCAAAATCCGCAACATGGTCAACAAGGACCAAGGTCATCCTCCTTCAGCGGTGAAATCGATTCTCTAGTTCACCCAGGTCAGCAAGTCTCAGCATTAGTAAGACCCAGGTCTCTCCAGCGGCGGGCTCAATCCTCCAGTCCGCCCAGATCGTCAAGTCGGGATGTTTCTAGCACGCAACCTCCTTCAGTGGAGGACTTGATTATCTAGTCCACCCAGGTCATCAACTCTGGAACATACTGTTTGCCAGCTTCCTCTTCAGGCGGACTCAAGCATCAGCCCACACAGGTACCGACCTTTTAGCCAGGATCGCGCCCTGCAGCAACACACGGAAGCTCCAGACCACGAGTCCAGTCCTCCACTCTTGTGTGGAATGGCTTGTCTTCTCTTTTTTATTTTCCGTCACCGTTGCCCGGTTTTTATGTACCCCTGGCAGCTGGTTATTTTAGCCCTGCCCGTTTGGGCAAGCCCCCGAACATATAATTAGGGGGAGGCGGTGGACCCAAAGCACACTGACTCAAGCCCAAGCGCCTAATTGTTAAAGGCTGTAGACTCGAATCTCAGGCTTAAAGGTCTCCAGCTTTCTCTTCTTTTTGCTCTCTTCCTCTACTTATAATCAACCATTTACAATAAAAGGAAAGCCCGTCGCAAGATAGGTATTTAGTCCGCGACGGGCGAAGTCTAGTGTTTCCATGGCTCACGGCTCTACTGTCTTTTTCTCTCGTCCGCTAGTAGATAGCTGCTTGCAGTCCCTACTTTTCCCTTCATTTCCTCCATGATTGAACCTTTAGCTGGTGGTTCCCATTTCCGCGCATCAACAGTTAACACACGACCTTCAGATCTCAAGCAGTTTTTTTTAAATCAGCGAACAAACATGTCAGACTACCGAGCTCGCCATTCAGACCGCTCTATTTCATCAGAAGACTAACTGTGGGATGCAATTGAACAGTCTTGTTGGGAGGTTGAATGATCTAGCACGGAGACCGATCATGCCTTGGATATAATTAGTCAGGCATTAAGCGTGCTAACTCGGCGGCTTGTGCCTTAGGCCGCAGCATATCCCGCGGATGCTCAAGTCCGCCAGACTCCGCTCCGCCAGTCTCTTGCAGTCACACCTTCTACCTAAGCTCGCCCTCCAGCTCAAACCGTAGCTCTTCTACGGCCTCAAGAAGATAAGTTCACCTCTCTGAGGGACTTCTTCAGGGTGGTGGCCAGGGGCAATTCTGCCCACCAGCTCGATTTTGCAGATCGCTAGTCCGCTCAGCCCGCGTACTCTCCTGCTCCTGTCCGCCCCGCATATCATGCTGATCATGAAGCACACTCTCCCTTCGTTGATAGAATTCGATGCTAATATGCTCCAAACAACTTCAGTGAACCTCGTCTACCTCTGTATATATGGGAGACCGATTCAGTGGCCCATCTGCAGGCATTCGAAGGGGTAGTTGCTTTGAGATGCCTCTTCGACGCAATCAAGTGCAAACTCTTAGTTACTACCCATGATGGATAGGCAAGAGAGTGGTTTTATGAGCTTCCATCTGACACGATTTATTCTTTTGCAGAGTTCCGTAGCGAGCTCCTGTTGAGGTTTGCAACCTCAAAGAAGAGGAAAGATGGACCGGCTGCCCTCTTCGATATCAAGCAAAGAGACAATGAGTCAGTTGCCCGATTCATTGACCACTTCCAAAAGGAGATTCAGGAAGTGCAGATTGTGAACCCCGATTACTACAAAGTTGCTCTAATCCACGGCCTCGCGGAAGGCCCTTTGACATTGAAGGTAATAACCAAGGCACCAGTCACTTACTAGGAGTTGATTGTTTTAGCCAATCAGTTCATTGAAGGCGAGAACGCCAACCCAACATACATTTCATCCCTGGCAGCCAAGGCTGAAGGAAGGGATGATTTTAGTTCTTCTGCTGATCATCGTCACTCCAAGCCTCCTCGCCCGGACTATCAGCCTCCTGCCTAGAGGGGGAGGCACTTCCGTCACAAGAAACCATTTCTTGGCCATCAGTAGTTTCGTGATCTAAAACTGCTGTTGGCAACCAGTACCGTGATGCAGGGAGCGTGACCGCACTCAAATTGACACAATCTAACACACCTACACAAGCACCTAACCGTCCTCAACAATAGCTAAACATTCCACAATGCCAAAATCAACGAGAGATGAGTCGACTAAACATAGAGATTCGGAAGGTAGTCAACTTGATTCCCAAAACTAAATCAAAGGTGGCCAATCCTTTTAGAGAACAAGACCACGGCTATAACCCTAGATCCGTTCAAGCAAAGAGGATCCACTCGTTCTGGAAGACAAGAAATTTGGATATAAAAACGATTTCCATTTCAGATTTGCAAGAGTATATTTCAAAGCGGCGGAAGAGGCGTCGGTTTCAAATCCTCCCAAACTTACAAGAAGAAATCACACTAGGTTAGGGAGAAAGGGAGTACCCAACCCGATCTGGATAGTGCACAAAGTAACGTGGAGGAATCTCTCTACCACATTCTGCCGGCATCGCACCGATGGGGTTGTTGTCGGTCTTCCCAGGCGTCGCACCAAGGGCTCCCGCCGGCGTCGTACCGATGGGGGTAGCTGTCCGTCTTCCCCGGTGTCACACCAAGGGATCCACGCCTAGGAACCTCTGGGAGGAGAGACCGCCGGGTGGGGGAGGTAGCGCGGGTCGGCGACTTCCATGAGCGGCTAGCCGAAGACTTCTTACGGGAAGTTTTTTTTAGGGTTTAAAACCTTAGTTGCCTAATCCTTCCAACAAAACCCCTATAAATAGAAGTTACCAAACAAGTCTAACCATTCAAGATGGAGATGAAATCTCATCCATCTGAATGCTTAAATAAAAACCAGTTATGTTTAAAAGTAGGAAATGAACATAACAAGTCCAAACGAATATAAAATTATTACCAAAGTGCGGAATAATTTTATATTTGCCAATATAAAATAAACATGAAACTAATTAAGCTTTGCACGCCGAGGGCGGAGGTTGTAGTGCCGCCATCCGTTAGCTTTCTCCAAATCATTGCGTCGCCGAAAGTCCTTCTGTTATAGCAACTCTGTCACGTTGCTTGAGTCTTCCAAATCATCATGTGGTGAAGAGTAGGAGTAGGCGGGATCAATCCTCCCCTGCTCAAAATCAAGTATATCTGATGTGTGGTCCAAGAGGTATCGGTGGAGAAGAGCAACATCCAAATGTCCTATCTCGGACTCGAGAACCCAAGAGTCATCAGACGGTGGGCGATCACGCCATCGGACGAGGAAGCGGTGGAGGACTCCATCAGTAGAAGTAATCAACTCATCAGCTAATATCCTGTCAGGTATAAGATGGGTTTTGGAAAACCATGGAATTATGTCAGCACAAGGAATAAAAATATGTGAACTACAATCCAACATGTGATCCGCGGAACTACCACTCCCCAACCCCATAGAATTTTGAGTGGAAGGAGAAGACGACAAAGAAGTCAACTCAGGTGGGGGAGAAATATACGGCGTCATATCTGACACATTGAAAATGGGTTAAACACCCCAATCAATAGGAAAATCCAAAACAAAAGCGTTATCTCCTAATTTCTTCAGAATCTGAAATGGGCCGTCTCTCCTTGGTGCTAATTTTATAATGGTGCCAATGGGCATTCGTTCGGGAACTAAGCAGACTAAAACGAAATCACCTATTTGGAAGTGAGACACTCTCCTATATAAATTAGCTTGTGTGTTATATAATTCATATTGAGAGGCCAGTGTTGCTTGGATATGTGCATGAAGATTGTGAATGTGTTTGGCGACGGTTTGTGCAAATTGACTTGCTTTATACGTTGGTGTCAATGGAACTAAGTCAAGAGGCACTGGGGATTTATGACCGTGGATGATCTCATTAGGCGACAATCCTATAGATCTATTCCTAGAGTTATTATAGGTTTATTGGTCATGGGGAAGAAGCAAATCCCATGTACTCTTGTGATCAATCACAAGACATCTCAAATGACCCCCCAAGCTACGATTGACCACTTCAATTTGCCCATCGGTTTGCGGGTTATAGGCGGCAGAAAATAGTAGCTTCGTGCCCATAAGGATCCACAATGTCTTCCAAAAATAACTAGTGAATTTGACATCCCTATCCGAGACCATAGTCTTTGTAATGCCGCGGTGACTAACAACCTCCTTAAAATATAACCTAGCGACATGGGACGCGTCATTTGTCTTACTACACGGGATAAAGTAAGCCATTTTGGAAAAACGGTCTACAACTACGAAGATAGAATCATGTCGGCGTAGTGTCGAAGAAAGGCCTAACATAAAGTCCATGCTCACATCTTCCCATGGTACAGATGGAATCGGTAGTGGTGTGTATAGGCCTGCATTAGTCTTATTACCCTTCGATACATGACACATGCGGCAACTACTCACAATTTTTCCTACCATCATCTTAAGCTTTGGCCAATAGAATTTCTCCTCTACTAATTAGATTGTCTTGTTTCTTCCGAAATGTCCACTCTACCCTCCTCTATGAAGCTCCCATATAATATGGTGTCGTAATGATGAACGGGGAACACACAACTTCCCATGCCTAAAGAGATATCCGTCCCTAAGAACATATATAGATATAGTCATGGGGGAATCATCATGGGCGGATAAATACGCATCCTTAAAGTCCGGGCATGTAGCATACTCGTCCTTTATTCGTTCAAAACCAATTACGTTCACTTGCATTGTGGTAAGTAATAGGGTAAGGCGAGTAAGAGCATCCGCCACTCGGTTGTCAGATCCCTTAAGATGTTTAAGCATGAAGGTGTACTCTTAGAGGAAAGCTACCCATTTGGCATGCCGTGGGAAGATTTTATGTTAGCCATTAATAAACCTCAAGGAATCATGATCGGATAGGATCACAAACTCCCTGGATAGGAGATAGTGCCTCTAATGATGCAAATAACATGTGACCGCATAAAATTCCTTGTCATAGTTTGAATTGTTTAATTTAGCGTCCGCTAACTTCTCACTAAAATAACTAATGGGGTGCCCTTCCTGACTCAATACACCCCCAATTCCTACACCAGAAGCGTCAGAAGTGATCTCAAAAACCTTATTAAAATCTGGAAGTCGTAATATGGGGCTTCGGTCATAAGCTTTTTAATCCTCTGAAAAACATAAGTAGCGAACTTTGTCGAAGTAAAGACTCCTTTCTTCATGCACTCAATAATGGGAGCCATGACGCTACTAAAGTCATGTATAAAACATTGATAGAAGGTAGCTAAACCATGAAAACAATGCACCTCTCGAAGGTTCATGGGCTGAGTCCAGTCCTTAATAACTTGCACCTTGCTAGGGTCGACAATAATGCCCTATAAACCGACTTGGTACCTGATGCGTTGGACAGCAAGGGTACCGGTCGCACAAGTAATATCAAATGGGAGAATTTCCCAAAGTATCGATCTCTCAAGGAACACAGTAAAGTGGAGTTAATTTCGAGGAGGACGTGAGATTGAAGTCCTTAGGTCGGAATAAACTAAAGGGGTTTTGGTGGTTGCAGAAAAATAAAGCAAAAAGCTAACAACTACTCCTATGCAATGCCGCTATGCATCGCTTCGCTAGGTGGGATGGAAGACTACACGAGACGCTATGCACTGAATCGCTAGGCGGATGAACGAGTAGGCAAGCGTAAGAACCAATAAAACAGAAAAATAAGGGTCGCAAACACCTCTTCACTGCACACGCCACTAGCAATTGCTAGCACGGCATGAACGGATGGATGGCGGACGGACAAATAAGCGCGCGCCTCAAGCAAATAACGAACACATTCAATCACATAGACATGATTACAAATGAACGTTTTACAAATTACACATACTTCATCAAATACATAGAGAACTACTATACTATCAACTACAAAAATATAAAAGTGTACGAAATCGATCGGATTCGAAATCTTGTCGAGGGTTCAAAGTTGAATCGCCGGGTTATCAATCCAAATCAAGCTTGGTCCTCAACTGCTTCCGGGGTAGAGGAGGCTACCACTAACTCCTAATGGACCAGTCTTCTTCGTGTCACGATGCGGAAGAAGATGGCACAAACTTCTCCTTGCTTGGTAGAGAACGCTAGAAAAAACCCCTTCTTGAAGCTCTCAGATGAAGGAGGAGGCCGAGAGGAAACTCCAGCTAGAATATGGCGTTGAAAGCTTGCCCGAAGCCTCTCCGATTGTGAGGAGGAAGAAGGGCGGGGTAACCCTCAGAGCTGGATGAAAATGGCGGGTGGAAAAGGTAATGTCCCGATCTGGAGAAAAATTTGCGCCTAAATAGAAAAGATCAGAAAAACGGTCACGCACTGTACCACGCACAACCGTGCGCTAACCGTGTGTTATTTACTTACAGATCTTGATCGCGTAAGAAGAAGCGTTGACTGGTGCGTTTTACTCGCGCACGGGCGATTCCGCCCGTGCGTGAAGGAAATCACACGGGTAAACACAGAACGCAGGAAATAAAGGGAAATAGGGGAATCGTCCATTTTACTCGCGCATGGGCGCGTTTGCCCGTGCATGAAAGAAACACACGATTTACCCCGGGATGCACGAAAACAGAGAAAAATGTGTAGATAGTGCAAATCCTTCTCGCACTGTTAGGCCGAAACTGTGCGGGAACAAAACGCACGGGTAGAAACAGAAGTCCCCGGAATTGCTGTGTGAAACACACGATCGAACTGGAACCATGCGCGAAGAAATGCACACGACTGTGCATTTTACACAGAAGCTGGAAACAGACTTCGGGATAACCCGACTTCCTGCACAATAATGAATCCCACTAGGGCAACAGCCCCCAGCACCAAAAGGAATCAACAACTACAAAAAGAATCATGGGAAGCACCATGTGCTTACGCCAAACCTAAGAATGCGCAATTGCACACCCTCGGGCAAAAATAGTGCACTTATGAGGGAATAAAGCTAGAAGAAATATGAATGATATAGAACTAAAAGTGAAGTGAAAACACGTGAAAACTAACCCAGATGAGTCCTAAAAACCCTATTTAAATCGGACTCATCACACCTGCAGACTTACCTATTTGCGCGTCCGGAGCAAACAAAATAAATGCAGATAGGGAAAATGATTTAGCTAATAAGGAAATTGCGATACAGAGTACCATGTAAAGTCGCATGCTCGTACGCGTACAAATAAAATAGAAGAAATTTTTAAGTATGCAAAACAGTTTATACTTTTTACAATGCGTATCAAAATTTTACTATTACTCAAAAATTAAATCACGGTGAATCACCCGGTCATGTATAGGAAGAAAGTAGGCAGGCCACTAAGGTGAGCTTTTCCAAAGACTGGGGCTCAGGATCACCTCCAAAGGAGTCCACCAATGTCGGGGACCATACGCTTGCTTGTTCACACTCTCTCCACAGTACTAGTTTGACTCAAGCGTGAATCTGTAGGACTTAGGATAATCATGGGGCTTGGTTTACGATGAGGTAAACAAGGATAAATAGGAAGGCTATACACCTAACCCAAATGAGCTATCATAAATAGAATGAATCCAACCGCTAACCACAATATATGCAGGTACACCACACCCCTTGACTTAACTTTTAACATATGGGTGTGAACACCGGCAACTCCAAACACAATCACATCTCCAAAAAGATTTTCAAACAATCTTTTTCTTTTCATTTTTCTTTTTCACATTTTTTTTAAATCATTTTCTGTTCTTTTAACAATATAAGCATTTTCTTTTAACAAAATCAGCAAATGGAAGCTTTGGAGCACATCCACATATTCACAGAGAATATCGCCACATCACACCCCAACCTGAAAATGTAAAACACTAAAGCTCGACTTGGGTGTGCGACTAGGATCGGCTATGATGCTTTGGTGAAATAATGGTGGAGCTGAATCACAAGAAGTGTAGGTACAACGGGGCTTAGCGAGGATAAGACGTTAGGAATGGTACAAAGCTCAACCGGGCCAAAATGATGGCCTACATCACGCTCACGCTAGACTAACCATGCACCAATGCTTCGAGAGTAGCTTGGGGAAAGTTATTAGCCACTGAGAAAGATGATCCTTCCTCCCTACTCGAGCAAAACGAGTCTAGTGACAGCTACACACATCCCTACACTACCGTTAAATTCAACCGGATTCACCAATCTTTGAGTAGAATAAAGAGTCTTTACGTAAATAGAAAAATATAAAACTATAAGCATATAGAAAAATTAAATCTAATCCAATTTCTACACGAGACGAGAGCACTCGACTAGAAGCACTACAACAGTCGACATTTTACTCTGTCTCACAATCCTATGCCAACAAAAATTTTTCCCAAATCATATAAAGATATGAGTTTAACTCGCAGAACGCTAACTGCTAAGCACGTGCTCATGTGGGTGCAGTGGTGTGCGATTCAATGAACTAATCAAAATACAACAATACAAGCTTCTAGTATGAAAATGAAATGTGCACGTGCAAAAGTTAACAAACATCAGCTCTCCCCCAGACTTATACTAAACTACATAGCAAATGATATAGACATTTAATGTTACATATTTAGTTATATGTTTGGTTATAATATAAAGCTAATGTTTTATTTATTTTTTGTAGGTACACTTGAATGGCCGGCCACATCAAGAGCAGCCCAATTGGAGAAGCCCGAGTACATATTGCAGCCAACCATGCTGCCCGGCCCTTCCATATGGTGTAACCCGAACTCCTCCTCAAGTCCAGCCCGAATAACAGGTCACTTATCAAGCAACCCGAGCCCACCTTGCTGATGCAACCCACATGCCAACCCGAGCAGCTCTCCAGTTATACCCGAGCCCTCATCAAAGCCCACTACACCATGCAACCCACTTCATCAAGCCAATTATGCATGGCTTCTACTCCATATATTTTGGCCTACCTTTCTACACACTCTCTCTCTCCCTCACGAGCCGCAACCTTGCATGGTTGGCCATGCATTTCCCCATGCATGGCCGACCACCTCCCTCCCCTCCCTCTTCATTTATTCCAAATTCATCTCCTATTTTTCCCTCTCTCATGCTCTTTAAAGCCAATTCATCCCCCTTCTCTCATGATAAAAAATCTCTTTTCATTTCCTAAAAAATAAAATGCATTGAATCCATCTCTCTCCCCTTCATTAAATATCATGCATGAACCCTTCCACCTACATGGCCGGCCACCCCCCCCCCCCCTTGCCATTTCATTTTATTCCCATCTAGAATCTTCCCTCCTCATCTATAAAAGGCACCATGGTCTCATGCTTATGGAGATTAGATTATGGAGAGAGCAAGTGGAGAGTACAAGTCAAGAGAGCTTTTGTTTCGTTGTAATTTTATTTCTTTGTTTACCTTATTACAATCTCTTTTCGTTTAAGTAATATAGTATCGTTTGGTTTTAGCATTGTGTATTCTTTCGTTTAGTATCAATAAAAATGAAATTTTCTTCTCTTAATATTGTTGTTTCCTTTTCCAATATGCGTAGCTAATCTTCTTTTAGCATTTGATCATGAGGATCCATAATTTGAGATGAGAATTCTTTTTACTTTGTAATTTTATTTTTGTTAAATTTCCCTCGATCCCTCTTTGATTTATTTTGTGCCGACTCAGTATTTCCGGTATATGGTAGTTGGCCTTTGATCTCATTTCATAGTAGTCGAGAGACTCGTTGATTTGAAAGATCACTCAATGAAGGAAGGACTTGTATGCAATCCTAGAGATAGGATGACGTAAATCCTCCGGATTGGAGTCAAATCCAATAGTACAGATCACCTCAAAAATGCAACTTTAGGCCTCTTTGATTTGTAAAGAGATTTCGATCAAAGCGTCTATAAGTTAGGAGACTTAATGCTCTATCGAGATTTTGTCTTATTTTTGGATCCGTCACGGTCGAGTTTAATTCACAATTATAAAATAATATTTTTATTTCTCTTATCTCTTTTCATGGTGAATCAAGATCAAGTGCTATCTTTTAATCCATAGTTTCGTTTTAATTTTGTTTAAGTTTAATTTTAATTTTTCAAAACCCCCACAAGCAATCGTACGGTAGGATAATAATTGAAGCGTGAGTAATAGTACTTGATAGCCCCGAGTCTTAAATACTGCCTTGGTACTACAATTTTATAGGTACACTTGCCTCTTCGGGTTGATAGTCGGTTCAATCCACCAAGTTTTTGTGCGCCGTTGCTGGAGACCTTCTTCGTCAATATTTTGAAAATATTTTCGCTATTACTTCTACAAAAATAAAAAAAATCATTATCTTTCTCGTATTCAAGTTTTTATTTCCTTTTTTTCTTTCATATATTCTCTTTCGTTTTTTTAGTGCATGACTCGCACAAATCTGTCGCTACTTGTTGATTTGGACCCAGAAATCGAATGCTCCTTTCGGAGATAACTACGATTCGGGGCTTCAATTTTTCGAACTACGGTTGAGGATTCCGACGGTGATAGTAATTTTAATTCTTAAATGGGAGATCCCAACCCAGGAATGGCTCAGCAAAGGACCATGTCTGATTATGCTCGACCCTACCTGGAGGGTATAGAAACAAGTATTGTTTGACCTGCAATTGCAAACAATAACTTCGAGTTTTAGCCTAGCATCATACAAATTGTACAACAATATGTACAGTTCGACGGATTACAAGATGAAGATCCGAACTTACATATTGTTCGTTTTCTTAAAATCTGTGACACCTTTAAAATCAATGGTGTTTCAGACGATGCGATAAGGCTAAGGCTTTTCCCCTTCTTCCTAAGAACTAAAGCCAAACAGTGATTGAGTTCTCTTCCAAGAGGATCAATCACTACTTGGAACATTCAAACTGAAAAATTTCTAGCTAGGTATTTCACTCCCGCGAAAACTGTGAAATTAAGAAATGATATTACTTCTTTTTCGCAAATTTCTTCTGAGACCCACTATTACACTTGGGAGAGGTTCAAGGAACTCTTAAAACGCTGCCCACATCATGCTCTACCTGTATGGTTACAGGTCCAGACATTTTATAATGTGCTAAATCAAGAGACTAAGCAAATGATAGATGCCGCTTCCGGTGGTTCTTTGGACCGTAAAACTCCGGAAGCCGCTATTGAGCTTTTTGAGGACATGGCGATGAACACCTATCAGTGGAATTTGCCTAGGAGTTGCCCAAATAAACCTTCAGGTATCTATGAAGTGGACTCTGTATCGCAACTGACGCTGTAAGTGGAGATGCTTAATAAGAAGATATCGGAGATGACTCTTTCCTCTGCCCCTTAGGTATATGAAAATGTAAATGTTGTTGCTGTCGAGCAGGTGGATTATCTGGGGAACATACCCAGGCCTGCTCAAAATAATGCTTCGAACTTTTCTGCTTTTTCTAATTTTTCTGCTCCGCCTGGTTATTATTCTTCTTCAAACTCATATAACCCTTGATGGCGTAACCATCCAAATTTTTCTTGGAGTAATCCCGCAAATGCCGCACGTCCACCGCACGATTTCACTCCACCACCACCACCACAACCAAATCAAGATTTTCAAAAAGCTTCCTCTTTGGAGGAAATGCTTTCAAGATACATAAGCACCAATGAAGCGACCATTAGAAATCTAACAGGCTCAATGAAAAATTTAGAGAATACGGTCGGTCAATTAGCAAAGATGGTTTCCGAGAGGCCACCTGGGGCTCTCCCCTCAAATACTGAGCCAAACCCAAGGAGCACGCGAAAGCGATTTCCCTTCGAAGCAGCAAAGTAATTCACGAGCCCACCACAAGGGAAGAGCCAAAAGTGATTGCCTCTCCTACTGTTGAACTAATTAGTAACGAAGAAATAACTAATAAAAATTTTGGAAAAGAAAACTCTATTTTTGAAAATGAACAAGAAACATCTAATTTGGAAAAAGTAAAAGATGGTTTTAAAAATAATGATCTCGAGATTTTAAAAGAATTTCCGCCACTTCCCTACCCCGCTAAGCTTAGGAAAGATAAGCTAGATGATCAATACCAACGATTTCTTGAAATGTTTAAACAAATTCATATCAATTTGTCATTTCATGAAGCGATTAGCCAAATGCCAAAATACGCTAAATATTTTAAGGACCTGTTAACGAACAAAAAGAAATTAGAAAACTTATCTCATGTTACGTTAAATGAAGAATGCTCGGCGATCATAAAAAATTCCAATCTTCCTAAAAAGATAAATGATCCGGGTAGTTTTTCGATTCCTTGCGTTTTTGGTGATCTTTTTGTAAAGCACGCGCTAGCGAATTTAGGTGCGAGCATTAACTTGTTGCCTTTTTCATTGTTTAAAAAGCTAGGATTGGGCACTCTCGGCCCTATGTGTATGAGTATTCAATTGGCTAATCGATCGATTAAGTATTTGTTAGGTATCGTTGAGGATGTGCTAGTGAAGGTCGACAAATTCATCTTCCCGGTGGATTTTGTCATTCTTGATATTGAAGAAGACGTCGAGGTTCCCCTTATCCTTGGACGTCCCTTCCTAGCCACCTCTTGTGCGATCATCGATGTGAGTAACGGGAAACTATTGCTTCACGTGGGAGATGATGAGGTGACGTTTTCAATAAATCAATCCATGAAAAATTCTTTAAAAAATGACGACTCATGTTTCTTCCTTGATGTTTTAAATGAAGACTTCTCTCTTTCTCTTTCAAATGTTTCTTCTAATGATTTTTCTTCCACTTTTTCTGATTTTTCTACAAATGTTTTTGAAGACACGGTTCTGTCCGCACAAGCCAACTTTGCAAATGAACCAGTGTTTAGACAAAAAAATTATGAAAATATTGTTTTTGAAAATGAAAAAGTTTTAAAGAACTCTTACGATGAACCCCCCCAACTTATAACTAAAACCCCTTCCCGAACATTTCAAATATGCCTTTCTTGAACAAAATTCTAAATTGCTCGTTATAATCTCGGCTTTGCTTTCTCAATCTGAAAACGATCAATTGATCGAACTACTACAAAAGCTTCGCCGAGCTATAGCGTGACAAATTTCTTATATTCCTGGCATAAGCCCCTCCTTTTGCACCCACAAAATATTTTTTGAAAATAATTCTAAGGGTATAGTCCTACCTCAACATCGTCTTAATAATAATATAAAAGAGGTCGTGAAGGGAGAGGTTCTTAAGTTATTATATGCGGGGATAATCTACCATATTTCGGATAGTATGTGGGTAAGTCTGGTTCAGGTTGTACCTAAGAAGGGTGGGATCACGGTAGTAACAAATGAAAATAATGATTTTATTCCAACTAGGACGGTAATGGGATGGAGGATGTGCATCGATTACTGTAAATTAAATGATGCCACTCGTAAGGATCACTTCCCCCTTCCCTTTATCGATCAAATTTTAGAACGCTTATCCGGGCATAGTTTTTATTGTTTTCTCGACGGTCTCTCGAGATACTTCCAAATCCCTATCGCACCCGAGGATCAAGAGAAGACAACATTCACATGCCCTTTCGGAACTTTTGCCTACCGTAGGATGCCTTTCGGGCTAAGCAACGCACCAGCTACCTTTCAGCGGTGCATGCTGGCCATTTTTGATAAATATGTAGAAAACATTATGGAAGTGTTTATGGACGACTTCTCAGTTTTTGGCGACTCGTTTGAGTTATGTTTAAATAATTTTGGAAAAGTTTTAAAACGATGCGAAGAAACAAATCTAGTTTTAAATTGGGAAAAGTGCCACATTATGGTACGTGAAGGCTTAGTCCTTGACCACAAAATTTCCGCTAAGGGAATTGAAGTGGACAAGGCAAAAATCAAAGTAATTGAAGAGTTACCGCCACCTACGAATATCAAAGCGATAAGAAGTTTTTTAGGGCATGCGGGTTTTTATCTAAGATTTATTAAGGAATTTTCAAAAATTACTAAGACTCTCACCCACCTTCTCGAGAAAGACGCTCCTTTTGTTTTTGACGATTCTTGTTTAGCGGTGTTCGACTTAATTAAATCCAAACTTATAAATGCTCCGATTATGATCGCCCCAGTTTGGGATTTACCTTTTGAAATTATGTGCGACGCAAGTAGTTTTGCGGTCGGTGCGGTACTAGGACAATGTATAGCTAAGAATTTCCACCCAATCTATTACGCTAGCAAAATGCTTAATTCAACGCAAGATAATTACACTACAACTGAAAAGGAACTCTTAGCTGTCATTTTTGCTTTTGATAAATTCCGACCCTACATCACTATTTCTAAGGTTATCGTTTTTACGGATCATTCCGCTTTGAAGTACCTCCTTTCAAAACCGGATGCCAAGCCGCGTCTTATTCGTTGGATCCTATTACTTCAAAATTTTGATTTGGAGATCTGGGATAATAAAGGAGAGGAAAATTTAGCGGCTGATCATCTTTCACGCCTAAAAAATCCTGAAAATGATATTTTTTATGAAAATTTACCTATTGATTCTTTTCCGGATGAAAAAATTTTAAACGTTTCTTATTCTACCCCTTGTTTGTCGATTTGGCCAATTATCAGGTGGCCCGCGTCCTCCCAAAAGAATACTCCTCTCAGCAAAAGAAGAAATTCTTTTGTAAGTTGAAGTATTATTTTTGGGAGGATCCATTTCTATTTTGCATTTGTGCGGACCAGGTGCTAAGAAGATGTGTCTCCCGGGAAGAAGGTCAACAAATTTTAAAACATGTTCATGAAGGTCCGACTGGCGGGCACTTTCAAGCAAACCGCACCGCACACAAAGTACTTAGTGTTGGCATCTATTGGCCAAGCATATTTAAAGATGCACAAATCTTTGTGGGTGGGTGCGATCGGTGCCATTAGACTGGAAACATCTCTAATAAAAATGAAATGGAACAAAATTATTTTCTCGAATGCGAAGTTTTTGATTTGTGGGGCATAGACTTTGTCGGCCCATTTCCCTCAAGTTTAGGAAATAAATACATTTTAGTCGCCGTAGATTACGTCTCCAGGTGGGCGGAGACCCAAGCTTTACCAAGTAATGACGCTCGCGTAGTCATTAATTTCTTAAAAAAATTATTTTCTCATTTTGGTTTTCCTCGAGTGATTGTTAGTGATAGGGGGAGCCACTTTTGTAATGCCTAACTAGCTAAGGTTTTAACTAAATATGGTGTTACGCATAAATTATCCACCGCTTATCACCCCCAAGCTAACGGTCAGGTCGAGGTAGTCAATCGAGAACTAAAAAGAATTCTGGAAAAAACTGTATCTACTTCTCGTAAAGATTGGTCCTTATAATTTGGCAATGCTCTTTGGGCCTATCGGACAGCATACAAGACCGCCATCGGTTGTACTCCTTTCCGATTGGTCTATGGAAAATCGTGTCATCTTCCGGTAGAAGTAGAACACCGAGCGTATTAGGCGATAAATTTTTTTATTTCGATCCACACTTAGTCAGCGAGCATAGGAAAAATCAATTTAATGAACTCGATGAATGGAGAGCGTATGCTTACGAACATAACAAACTTTATAAAGAATGCACGAAACTTTATCACGATAAGAACCTGCTCCACCCTAAAATGTTTAAACCAGGCGATCAGGTTCTTCTTTTTAATTCACGTTTATGTCTCTTCCTTGGAAAACTGAAACCTCGTTGGTCTGGACCTTTTTCAGTCAAACAAGTTTTTCCTTATGACACTATGCTTCTCTCGCACCCGGATAAGGGTGATTTTAAAGTAAATGACCATCGCTTAAAGTTATATTTTTCAAATTATTATGTATCTCCTACTGCGGAATAACTTTTATTTATATCGGAATGTTTTCTTTCATGGAACTTTCTTTTATGTTGGACATTTCATTTTATTCTAAGACTTTTATTATTATTATTCGAACTTTAAATTGTTGTAATAAAGAACAATCTTGGGCACCTGCCCACAGACTCTATTTTTCTGCTTTTATTTTGCTCTTCCTTAAGGAGGCCAACCAAGCAAGTTCTTGAACGCCTCTCCAACGTTGCTGATTCAAGATAGATCAAGTCAAGTCTGCTGATGATCAAGTGATGTAAAGCCTAAGCATTGGGGAGCGACATCCACATTCGGCCTCATAACCCCGGGGAAGTCATGTTCTTTTTTTTATTAGTGTTTTTAACTTTCCTGCACTTTCTCTTTTTCTCTCTCTCTCCTCCTCTTTCTCGTTTTTTTTCATTGAGGGCAATAAAAATGCTAAGCATGGGGGAGGGGTTTAGGTTATTTCCTTGTTTACTCTTTTCTTTTCGGAATTTTGAAAATCTTTTTATTCAGCTTTATCAAAAAAAAAATTAGAAAATCCAAAACCAAAAAATTAGAAAAATCAAAAAAACTTTCAAAAAAAAATCTACTTGAAAATCAAAATAAAAAATTATTTTCTATCTTTATTTTTATGTTTTCTCTAGTGGTGTGTATGCCTTTACGGTCCTTTAGTTCTAAGTAGAATTTCAGGAATAGGTTTCCTAAATCTCCTATTCTAACATAGCTTAGTTTACTAGTTTCTAGTTCTTAAATATAGGCATCTATTTTTACGTTATAGGTTATCAATTTGTAGTTTTCTTTTTATTCGGTTAGTTGCGTATGAATGGTTGCTAGGAAAACATTATCATTTTTTCATTTGTGGGGTAATACCTTCTTGGTGTCTAGAACTTGTCCCTAGCTACTTTCAAAGCATTTGCGCCTTTTTCACGAACTTTAGAAATGATTTAGGGCACCTTTTGACCCGTTTAAGCCTTTTTCCCACCAAAACGCCCAATACCGTTGCTAAAACTATTTTTGGCCTTTTCCCTTTTCTTTGTTTAGCTCCACTTTTTTATTTTTCACCAAAGCCAAATATTCCCTTCCTATTGCTCACTAAACCTTGAGCTTCATTTTAAAAATCATTGTGTGATGGGTTGTTTCTTTTTGAAAAATGAAAAGGAATTTTTATCTTACATTTGGAGCTTTCCAAAATATTTGTGTTTCAAAAAATGAAAAAAATGAAAAAAATGAAAAATCAAAATCGAAAAAAAGGAAATGAAAAAAAAGTTTATGTTTGGCCAAATTTATAAAAGAAAAATATATGGGCTTGTTCTGTGTGTTTATTTTAAAATTAAAAATGAAATACTTGTCATTTCTCATTTTGGTTATGGTTTATTTATTTTGAGCTCAACCTTGGTTTAGTGTGTGTCTTAGCCTTCATTTCTATCTTTGCTTTTCACTTCCTAATCATTTGCCTAAGCCAAGTCATTACGTATATTTAAGTCCTTTTGATCTTTAGAATGTGAATTGCGTAGTGGACAGAGTGTGAACGGACAAGCCTATGACCACCATCATTGATGGATTTCTTTGGAGGTTATCTTGAGGTGACTTAGGGGTAATTGTTATTCTAGAAACCTAGTAGTTCGTTTAATGCATCGTTTAATTAGTTCGTTTACTTTTGCTTTTCTTATTTTATTAAAGTTATGGATGCTTTGTTTTAAGATTTAGAAATGTGTAAATTTTTCTTATGTTTTAATGAGATTTTTAGGTCTCCACTTTCAAGTTTTCTATTATGCACTTCTCACCCCACTGGTTGTCAACATAGAAATTAGGATAGTTTAATTTTTCATGTTTTGGTTTTCTTAACTATGGAACTTAAAAAATAAAATATATCTTTTGCTTTCTTATCTTTTTAGTTTTTCCCTAGTTTTTTATTTCTATTTGCTTGAGGGCAAGCAAATGTCTAAGCATGGGAGATTTTGATGACTAATTTTAGTCTTCACTTTTTGGGTTATTTGAGTTTAATTATCCTAGGATTATGTACTAAATTTATATATTTTATGTATGCGATAGTTTAATATTTATATAATATGATCTAATTTCTAATGTTACATTGAGTTTCAAATTTTATTTTGATGTTATGTTTTATTTCATGTTTGTGTGTGTGTGTGTTTGTTTGAGTGGTGGGCATATTATTGTATGCATGATGTTATGATTTTATTTAATGTTACATGTTTAGTTTTATGTTTGGTTATATTATTGCATGCATGGTGTTATGTTTTCATTTTAATGTTACATGCTTAGTTACATGTTTGGTTATAATATAAAGCTAATGTTTTATTTATTTTTTGTAGATACACTTGAATGGCCGACCACATCAAGAGCAACCCACTTGGAGCAGCCCGAGTACATGTTGTAGCCTACCATGATTCCCGGCCCTTCTATATGGTACAACCCGAGCTCCTCCTCAAGTCCAGCCCGAATAACAGCTCACCTATCAAGCAACCCGAGCCCACCTTGCTGATGCAGCCCACATGCCAACCCGAGCAGCTCTCCTAGTTATACCCGAGCCCTCATCAAAGCCCACTACACCATGCAGCCCACTTCATCAAGCCCATTAAGCATGGATTCTACTCCATATATTTTGGCCCACCTTTCTAGACTCTCTCTCTCCCTCATGAGCTGCCACCTTGCATGGTTGGCCATGCATTTCCACATGCATTGCCAGCTACCGCCCTCCCCTCCCTCTTCATTTATTCCAAATTCATCTCCTCTTTTTCCCTCTCTCATGATCTTTAAAGCCCATTCATCCCCCTTCTCTTATGATAAAAAAATCTCTTTTCATTTCCTAAAAAATAAAATGCATTGAATCCCTCTCTCTCTCCCCTTCATTAAATATCATGCATGAACCCTTCCACCTACATGGTCGGCCACCCCCCCCCCTTCCATTTCATTTTATTCCCACTTAGAATCTTCCCTCCTCATCTATAAAAGGCACCATGGTCTCATGCTTATGGAGATTAGATTTTGGAGAGAGCAAGTGGAGAGTACAAGTCAAGAGAGCTTTTGTTTCATTGTAATTTTATTTCTTAGTTTACCTTGTTGCAATCTCGTTTCGTTTAAGTAATATAGTATCGTTTTGTTTTAGAATTGTGTATTCTTTCATTTAGTATCAATAAAAATGAAATTTTCTTCTCTTTATATTGTTGTTTTCTTTTCCAATATGCGTAGCTAATCTTCTTTAAGCATTTGATCATGAGGATCCATGATTTGAGATGAGAATTCTTTTTTACTTCGTAATTTTATTTTTGATAAATTTCGCTCGATCCCTCTTTGATTTATTTTGTGTCGACTCCGTATTTCCGGTATATGGTAGTAGGTCTTTGATCTCATTTCATAGTAGTAGAGAGACTCGTTGATTTGAAAGATCACTCAATGAAGGAAGGAGTTGCACGCAATCCTAGAGATAGGATAACGTAAATCCTCTGGATTGGAGTCAAATCCAATAGTGCGGATCACATCGATAATGCAACTTTAGGCCTCTTTGATTTGTAAAGAGATTTTGATCAAAGCGTCTATAAGTTAGGAGACTTAATTCTCTAGCGAGATTTTATCTTATTTTCGGATCCGTCACGGTCGAGTTTAATTCGCAATTATAAAATTATATTTTTATTTTTCTTATCTCTTTTCATGGTGAATCATAGATCAGATGCTATCTTTTAATCCATAGTTTCGTTTTAATTTTATTTCAGTTTAATTTTAATTTTTCAAAACCCCCACCAGCAATCGTACGGTAGGATAATATTTGAAGCGTGAGTTATAGTACTTGACAGCCCCGAGTCCTAAATATGACCTTGGTACTACAATTCGATAGGAACACTTGCCTCTTTGGGTTGATAGTCGGTTAAATCCACCAGGCCCCACACTATATGCCACAAATAGACGGTGAGGTCACAGGTTAATACCATCAACGCATCCTAACTCGGAGCATGCTAGCGGAATAATAAATAGTAGGATGAACTCATACAAGGAATATCCACTATATATATATTACCAAGGTTATATATACAACCACTTGAACGAGGGGATAGCAAATACCACAGTTAGGCCTTAAGGCCTTACAATTCCTCTTTATACAGTATGGATTAAAGACATCGGCGCGCAGGCTGGCCATACATGAATAAAAGGAAGCATAACTAGCTCGCCTTCAAGGGCTAGAAACAACAGGAACAACAAGAGAGGCAACAACAGCAGCAGGGGCATTAGCCCATCACTTCCCGCTTGGCTCTCCAGCACCTGCATAGGGACAATCGACCCAGAAGGTGGCAAACAAGGCAACGGTCAGCATTCAGCTGACTAATTTATAATAATCCTACCCATTTCCCGGGGCAGTGGCATTCCTTCCCTACAAAGCCACACATAAACAATATAGCATATATTGTGATCTCACGTACATTCAAGCCAACACAACTACTAGCCATACGGCCCGATGAACCGTGCATTAAGGCACATTCTTGGTGCACCGGCGAACCAGGGTGACCACCACCGTTTACACGGTATTGAGCATTTAGTCTTAATGGCGCGCAAGCCTAAGACTCTCATTATGCGCTCCAACAAGACCATCACTAAGGTCCTCCCGTCGGACGGACATAACGCAGGTACAGATCAACCACCCCCCGTTGCTCAAATCACCTTGCCATCACCAAGTACATCGTACTCGAGGCTACACTAAAGCCGTGGGTCGGTTTCACCTTTCTGTTCTGCACGAAGCCTTTTTAAGAGCTCGCAGCTCACACTAGTCATAACGTCTGCCAAGGAATGGCTTCACAATAGCCACACTGTCCAAATAGGATTGGCTTCATGATGACTAGTTTTAGTCATCCTTTTTGGGGGTAATTTAGTAGCTTATTTCCAAAGTATTATTATAATTTTATGTTTTTGTATGCTTGAATGTTGTTGTTTTATATTTTTTTATAAATCTATAGTCTTATTTTATGTTTGGTTGTTATTTTAGTTTATGTTATAAACTTATGTTTTGTTTTATTTTATGTTATGTTTATGATATGTCTTATTTTTATCTTTGTATTAGTTTAGGTTTACATAACTAATGTTATAATGATTAATGTTGTGTTTAAATTTATATCATGAATTAACTAATGTTTTGTTATGTCTTTTTTGTAGGTGGCCAGCCCCCTCCCTCAAGTGTGGCAAGCCCAAGTTCAATTAGCATTGGTGCGGCCCACTTCCATTTGGTGCAGCCAATCCTCCTACCCAAGCATTGGAGCAACCCGAGCCTACAAAGCCTACTACTCAAGCATCCCTCAAGCCGATCCCTTGATGCAGACCAAGACGAGCCCTTGATGCAGCCACCAAGCAGCCCCCTACTCATACAGCAGCCCACAATCATATAGAGCAGCCCATTCCCCATGAATTGGCCGGCCACACCCCCCTCTCTGTCCTTTAT
This sequence comes from Platanthera zijinensis, assembly GCA_039513925.1. Lineage (NCBI taxonomy): Eukaryota > Viridiplantae > Streptophyta > Magnoliopsida > Asparagales > Orchidaceae > Platanthera > Platanthera zijinensis. The sequence continues at coordinate 111,756,261 of CM077093.1, read as the reverse complement.
TATTTTGCCACCTTTCTCATGCATGCTTTTTTTCTTTCCCTCTCTCCTCCATTTAATGCAATGCATGCATCCTCCTCACATGGCTGGCCCCTACCATTTCTCTCCCCTCTTTTTTTTCCATTCACTCCCCCCTTCCTATTATATATTTTTCATTTAATAAAATGCATGCACCCTAGCATTCTCTCTCCCCTCATTTAATACCCATGCATGAACCCATTCTCCCCCATGTGGTCGGCCACCCCTTGGTCTCCCTAATCTAGATGCTTCCCTCCTCTCTTATAAAAGGAACCCATATCCCATGCTTTAGAGAGGTTGGCTTTTGGAGAAGAGTTGGATTAGAGAGAGAACAAGTGAGCAAGAGAGTTTTAGTACAAGTATTTTCTTTTCATTGTTATAGTTCTCTTTTCATTGTTGTAATTTTCTTCTTAGTATAATATTGTCATCTTTTTAATATCATTGTGTACCTCTTTTTATTAATCAATGAAATTCTCTTCTCTTTATTTTGTTGTTTCCTTTTCCAATATGCGTAGCTAATCTCCCTGAGCATTCGATCGTGAGGATCCATGAAGTGAGATGAGAGTTTATTTTCTTTCTTAGTTTTATTTTTGTTATTCCATGCTCGATCCTTCTTTGATTTATTTTGAGTCGACTCTGTATTTCCGGTATACGGTAGTAGGCCTTGTTCTCATTTCATAGAAGTCGAGAGACTCATGATTTGAAAGATCACTCAAAGAAGGAAGGAGTTGAACGTAATCCTAGAGATAGGACGACGTAAATCCTCCGGATTGGAGTCAAATCCAATAGTGCGGATCACCTCGATAATGCAACTTTAGGCTTCTTTGGTTTGTAAAGAGATTTCGATCAAAGAGTCTATAAGTTAGGAGACCTAATTCTCTAGCGAGATTTTGTCTTATTTTCGGATCCGTCACGGTCGAGTATGGTTTGCAAACATTAAAACTATCTTTATTTTTAACTCTCTCATCTAATTTCATGGTGATTCACTGATCGGGTGCTAGCATTTTAATATAAGTTTTTCGACTCGCAAATTATCGTTTATTTTACTTTTAAAAATTCTCAAAGTCCAACAATTTTTCCGATAGGATAATAGTTCAAGCGTGAGTAGAAGTACTTGATAGCCCCGTGTTTAAATACGACCTTGATACTACGATTCGACAGGTACGCTTGCCTGTTCGGGTTTTAGCCCATCAAGTTTTTGGCGCCGTTGCCGGGGACTTTTCTTCATCAATATTTTGAAAACGCTTTCGCTATTACTTCCGCAAAAAAATCAAAAAAAAAATTTATTATTTTCTTTTATTATTATAATCAACCCACCTCATCTTATTTTCTACCCAACCTAAAATCTCTCGAAAAGGGTATGGGGCTTTAAGCGCCACCATTTTACCTAGTACCTTGCAAACCCTTCACCGGGTAGCCCTTGGGAAGTTCGAGAGCCAAACCGTAAAAACTCTATTTTCAAAAAAATAAAATCCTTTCTTCTCTTTTTCTTTCTTTTTCAAGTTTTCTTTTTCATTCTCTTTCGTCTTCTTTGCTAGTGCATGACCCGAGCGAATCCGTCGCTACTTGTTGATTTGGACCCAGAAATCGAACGCTCCTTTTGGAGACAACTACGATTTGGGGCTTCCACTTCTCAAACAGCGGTTGAGGATTCCTACGGGGATTGCAATTTCAATTCTGAAATGGGGGACCCTAACCCAGGATTGGCTCAGCAAAGGACCATGTCCGATTATGCTCGACCAAACTTGGAAGGGACAGAGACAAGTATTGTTCGACCTGCGATTGTGAACAATAACTTCGAGCTTAAGCCTAGCATCATACAAATGGTGCAGCAATATGTACAGTTCGACGGAATACAAGATGAAGATCCGAACTTGCATATTGCTAATTTTCTTGAAATCTGTGACACCTTTAAGATTAATGGTGTTTCAGACGATGCTATAAGGCAAGAGTTTCCCCTTCTCCCTAAGAACCAAAGCCAAACAGTGGTTGAGTTCTCTTCCAAGAGGATCAATCACTACTTGGAACATTTTAACTGAAAAATTTCTTTCTCGTTATTTCCCCCCCACTAAAACTACTAAGCTGCGAAATGATATAACTTCATACTCTCAAATTGATTCTGAGACCCTCTATGACACTTGGGAGAGGTTCAAAGAACTTTTGAGAAGATACCCACACCATGCTCTGCCTGTATGGTTGCAGGTCCAGACATTCTATAATGGGCTAAACCAAGAAACTAAGCAGATGATAGATGCCACTTCCGCTGGTTCTTTAGACCGCAAAACTCCGGAAGCCGCTCTTAAGCTTATCGAGTACATGACGATGAACACCTATCAATGGAATTCGTCTAGGACTCGCCCATCTAAACCTGCAGGTATATATGAGTGAATTCGGTGACGCAACTGGCGCTGCAAGTGGAAATGCTCAACAAGAAGATCTCGGAGATGACTGCTCCCTTCGCTGCTAAGGTATATGAAAATACTGATGCTGCTGCCGAGCAGGTGGATTATCTGGGGAACATACCCAGGCCTGCTCAAAATATTTCTGCAAACAATTTTTCTGCTTTTTCGAATTTTTCTTCTCCTCCTGGTTTTAATTCTTCTTCTAATTCTTATCACCCCGGATGGCGTAACCATCCAAATTTCTCGTGGAGTAATAACGCTAATGTTGTACGCCCACCGCACGATTTTACACCACCACCACCACAACAACAACAAAATTTTCAAAAACCTTCCCCTTTGGAAGAGATCCTCGCTAAGTATATAAGCTCGAACGATGCTATTATTAGAAAATTAACAGGATCAATGAAAAATTTAGAAAATCAGGTAGGCCAACTCGCCAAGGCCTTTTCCAAGAGACCACCTGGAACTCTTCCCTTGAACACTGAGCCTAACCCAAGGGAACACGCAAATGCGATTTCCCTTCGCAGCGGTAAGGTTGTTAACGAGCCCACCACAAGGGAAGAGCCAAGGGTGATTGTCCCTCCTGTTTTTATCCCCACGGAAAATGATAAATCAAATCTTGAAAATGAAAAATCAATTTTTGACAAAGAAAAAGATATTTCTATTCTTTCTGATTTTCAAAATGATGCTCCTGTTATTATAAAGGAATCTTTGCCACCTCCTTATCTAGCTCGACTTAGGAAGGAAAAACTAGACGATCAGTACAAACGCTTCCTTGAAATGTTCAGACAAATTCACATTAATTTGCCATTTCATGAAGCGATTAGTCAAATGCCTAAGTATGCGAAGTACCTTAAGGATCTGTTAACAAACAAGACGAAATTGGAAAATTTATCACATGTAACATTAAATGAAGAATGCTCAGCGGTCGTTAAAAACTCTAATCTTCCTAAAAAGATAAACGATCCGGGTAGTTTTTCCATTCCTTGCGTCTTTGGTGATTTATTTATTAAACATGCGTTAGCAGATCTAGGAGCGAGCATCAATTTGATGCCTTTTTCTTTATTCAATAAACTAGGATTGGGCACTCTCAGCCCTACAAGAATGAGTATCCAATTAGCTGATAAGTCCATTAAGTATCCATTAGGTATCGTTGAGGACGTGCTAGTAAAGGTCGACAAATTCATCTTCCCGGTGGATTTTGTCATTCTTGATATTGAAGAGGACATCGAGGTCCCTCTTATCCTTGGCCGACCATTCCTAGCCACCTCTCGAGCAGTTATCGATATTAGTAATGGAAAGTTATTTTTGCGTGTGGGAGAAGATGAGGTCACATTTTCTATTAATCAATCCATGAAAAACTCTTTAAAAATGATGACTCATGTTTTTTTATTGATGTTTTAAATGAAGAATCTTCCCTTTCCCTTTCTAACATTTCTTCTAATGAATTTTCCTCTTCTTTTTCTGAAATTTCTTCAAATGATTTTGAAAACACGGTGATGTCAATAGAAGAAAATTTTGAAAATAATTCCGTCTTTTGTAGAAAAAAGTATGAAAATATCATTTTTGAAAAAGAAAAGAATTTAAAAAACTCTTATGATGAACCACCCCATCTTGATTTAAAAGCACTTCCTAACCATCTCAAATATGCCTTTCTTGAAAAAGACTCTAAATTGCCCGTTATAATCTCGGCTTTGCTTTCTCAATCCGAAAACGATCAATTGATCGAACTACTACAAAAGCATCGCCGAGCTATAGCGTGGCAAATTTCTGATATTCCTGGCATAAGCCCCTCCTTCTGCACCCACAAGATATTTTTTGAAAATAATTCTAAGGGTGTAGTCCAACCTCAAAGTCGTCTTAATCCCAACATGAAAGAGGTTGTGAAGGGTGAGGTTCTTAAGTTATTAGATGCGGGGATAATTTATCCTATTTCTGATAGTCAGTGGGTAAGTCCGGTCCAGGTTGTTCCTAAAAAGGGTGGAGCACAGTCACGGTAGTAACAAATGACAATAACGATCTAAATCCAACTAGGACGATAACGAGATGGAGGATGTGCATCGATTACCGTAATCTCAATGATGCCACTCGTAAAGATTACTTCCCCCTCCCCTTTATCGATCAAATTTTAGAACGCTTATCCGGGCATAGTTTTTATTACTTTCTCGACGGTCTTTCGGGATACTTCCAAATCCCTATTACACCCGAAGACCAAGAGAAGACAACATTCACTTGCCCCTTTGGAACATTTGCCTACCGTAGGATGCCTTTTGGGCTATGCAACGCACCAGCTACCTTTCAGCGGTGTATGCTATCCATCTTCGATAAATATGTAGAAAATATTATGGAAGTTTTTATGGACGACTTTTCCGTTTTTGGCGACTCATTTGAACTTTGTTTAAATAATCTAGGAAAAGTTTTAAAACGCTGCGAGGAGACAAATCTAGTTTTAAATTGGGAGAAGTGCCACTTTATGGTACATGAAGGTTTAGTCCTTGGCCACAAAATTTCCGCTAAGGGAATTGAAGTGGACAAGGCAAAAATTGAAATAATTGAAAAGTTACCGCCACCTACAACTATTAAAGCAATTAGAAGTTTTTTAGGGCACGCGGGTTTTTATCGTAGATTTATTAAAGACTTTTCAAAAATCACTAAGCCTCTCACCCACCTTCTCAAAAAAGACACTTCTTTCGTTTTTGATGAATCTTGTCTCGAGGCATTTGATTTAATAAAATCAAAACTTATAAATGCTCCTATTATGATCGCCCCAGTTTGGGATTTACCATTCGAAATAATGTGCGATGCGAGTAATCATGCGGTAGGCGCGGTTCTAGGTCAACAAATTGCTAAGAACTTTCATCCGATTTTCTATGCTAGTAAAACTCTAACTTCTGCTCAAGAAAATTACACCACAACGGAGAAAGAACTTTTAGCGATTATTATTGCGTTTGATAAATTCCGACCATATGTAACTCTTTCTAAAGTTATTGTTTTCACGGATCATTCCGCTTTGAAGTACCTCCTTTCTAAACCGGATGCCAAGCCGCGTCTTATTCGCTGGATCCTCTTACTTTAAGAATTCGACTTGGAGATTCGGGATAAGAAAGGAGCGGAAAACCTAGCAGCTGATCATCTCTCTCGTCTTGAAAATCCCAATCTTGATATTTTAAATGAAACTTTTATTAATGACACTTTTCCGGATGAGCGTCTTTTAAATATTTCTTCTTCTACCCCCTAGTTTGCCGACCTGGCCAATTATCTTGTGGCCCGGGTCCTTCCAAAAGAATACTCAACTCACCAAAAGAAGAAATTCTTTTCTGAGTTGAAGTATTATTTTTGGGAAGACCCATTTATATTTCGCATTTGTGCGGATCATGTTGTAAGGAGATGTGTTTCCCGGGAAGAGGGTCAACAAATCTTAAAACATGTTCATGAAGGTCCGACTGGCGGGCACTTTCAAGCAAACCGCACCGCACACAAAGTACTTAGTGCTGGCTTTTATTGGTCAAGAATATTTAAAGATGCACAAATCTTTGTGGGCGGATGCGATCGATGCCAGCGGACTGGAAATCTCTCTAATAAAAATGAAATGGAACAAATCTATTTTCTCGAGTGTGAAGTTTTTGATCTGTGGGGCATAACTTCGTCGGGCCATTTCCCTCCAGTTTAGGTAATAAATATATTTTAGTCGTAGTTGATTACGTTTCCAGGTGGGCGGAAGCCCAAGCTTTACCAAATAATGATGCTCGCGTTGTTGTTGCTTTTCTTAAAAAATTATTTTCTCGTTTTGGTTTTTCTCGAGCGATTGTTAGTGATAGGGAAAGTCATTTTTGCAACGCCCAACTCGCTAATGCTTTAACTAAATATGGCGTTACGCATAAATTATCCACCGCTTATCACCCCCAAACTAACGGTCAGGTCGAGGTAGTTAATCGAGAACTTAAAAGAATTTTGGAAAAAACCGTTTCTACTTCTCGTATGGATTGGTCTTTAATATTAGACGATGCTCTTTGGGCCTATCGGACAGCGTACAAGACCGCCATCGGTTGTACTCCTTTCCGATTAGTATATGGAAAATCGTGCCATCTTCCGGTATAGGTAGAACACCGAGAGTATTGGGCGTTAAAATTTTTTAATTTCGATCCGCACTCGGTCGGCGAGCATAGAAAAAACCAACTAAATGAGCTTGACGAGTGGCGAGCGTACGCATATGAAAATAATAAAATTTATAAAGAAGAAATTGTATCACGATAAGAACCTACGCCATCCTAAAACGTTTAAACCAGGCGATAAAGTTCTTCTTATTAATTCGCATTTACGTCTCTTCCCTAGAAAACTTAAATCTAGATGGTCTGGACCGTTTACGGTCAAGGATGTTTTTCCTTATGGAACTGTGTTGCTTGTGCACCCGGAGAGGGGTGAATTTAAAGTTAATGGTCATCGACTTAAACTGTATTTTTCTAATGATTATGTGTCTCCTGCAAAGGAGAATCTTCTTTTGGACTCCTAGAATTCTATTTTGTTATGGACATTTTTATTTCTGGACTTCTTATTATTATTATGCGACACTTTTATTTGAATTATTGTAATAAAGAACATTATTGGGCATCTTCCCACGGACTCTATTTTTTCTTTTATTTTGCTCTTCCTACCGGAGGCCAATCAATTCCAAGATCGTGGTCGCCGCTCCGCCGCTGCTGATATCAAGATGGATCAAGTCAAACCTGCTGACGATCAAGAGCGCTAAAAAGCAAGCATGGGGAGCGACATCCGTCTTCATCTCACGAACCCGGGGAAGTCCTGTTTTTTTTATTTTCTTTACTGTATTTTCTTTTCTCTTCTTCTCAATCCCCTTCTCTTTTTCTTTTTTGCTTCCTTCATTGAGGGCAATGAAGAGTTTAAGTATGGGGGAGGGTTTACTTTCCTTCTTTCTTCTTTTAAAAAATTATGTTCTAAATTATTATTTTGTGTTAGCTTCATCAAAATCCAAAAAAATTATAAAATATAAAACCCAAAAAAATTAGAAAAAAAATGAGCTAAAATCTATTTGAAAAACAAAACCTAAAATTATTTCTATCTTTATTTTCAATGTTTCTTCTAGTGATGTGTAGGCCCGTGCGATTTTTGTAGTTCTATGTAGATTACTTTGAAAATGTTTTCTAAACTTATCATTTTAGCATAGTTTAGTTCTACTAGTTTCTCTTTCTTAAATATAGGCATCCGTTTAAAAAAATTATAAGTTAGCAATTTGTAGTTATGTCTTTTTATTCGGTTAGTTGCTTACGAATGGTTGTTAGGTATCATTAGCTCTTTTTCATTTGCGGGGTAGTCTTTCTTGGTGTCTAGAACTTGTCCCAAGCTACTCTCGAAACATTTGCGTCGTTTTTACATTCTTTAGAAATGATGTAGGCCACCATTTGACTAGTTTGAGCTTTTCTTGCCCACCAAAAACATCACCATTACAAAAACAATTTTGGGCCTTTTTCATGTTTTCCTTGTTTTTAGCTCCACCTTTCATTTCATTATGGTCACCAAAGCCAAATGCCTTTCCTATTTTTCACACTATAACCTTGAGCTTAAAAATTATTTTTGTGGGAGGGGTATTATCTTTGAATTGAAAAGGAAATTCTCAAGCATAATTTTGGAGCTTTCTTATCAAAATGTTATCGGAAAAGAAAAAAATGAAATGAAAAAAAAATCAACAAAACAAAATAAAAAAATGAAGAGAAAAAAAAAGTTTTATGTTTGGCCATGTTTATAGAAGAAAATTTTCATGGCCTTATTTTGTAGTTTGACTTGGAGAAATGACTTGCTTGTCATTTCTCATTTTGTTATCATGAGTTTATTTTTATCTTTGAGCTCACCTTGGTTTAGTGTTTAAGCCCTCATGTTTATCCTTGTTTTCATTTCCTAATCATTCACCTAAACCATGTTTTAATGCATATTAGAAGTCCTATTAATCTTTAGAACGTAAATTCGCGTAGTGGAGAAAGTGTGAACGTACAAGACTATGGCCACCATCATTGATGGATTTCTTTGGAGGTTACCTTGGAGTGTTTTAGGGTTAATGTTTATCTATCAACCTAGTAGTTTGTTAATGCGCCATTTATTTAGAACCTCTACTTCTGTTTTCCTTACTTTCATTTATTTTGGATGCTTTGTTTTAAGATTTAGAAATGGGTAGACTTTTCTTATGTTTTAATGAGATTTTTAGGGTTCCACATTCAAATTTTCTATTGTGCACTTCTCACCCCACTAGTTGATAACATGAATATAAGGATAGTTTAATTTTTCATGTTTTGTTTTTCTTAACTATGGAACTTAAAAATATATATCTCTTGCTTTATTTTTGTTTTTCCCTAGTCTTTATTTCTCTTTGCTTGAGGGCAAGCAAATGTCTAAGCATGGGAGAGTTTGATGACTAGTTTTAGTCATCCTTTTTGGGGGTAATTTAGTAGCTTATTTCCAAAGTATTATTATAATTTTATGTTTTTGTATGCTTAAATGTTGTTGTTTTATTTTTTATAAATCTATAGTCTTATTTTATGTTTGGTTGTTATTTTACTTTATGTTATAAACTTATGTTTTGTTTTATTTTATGTTATGTTTATGATATGTTTTATTTTTATCTTTGTATTAGTTTAGGTTTACATAACTAATGTTATAATGATTAATGTTGTATTTAAATTTATATCATGAATTAACTAATGTTTTGTTATGTCTTTTTTGTAGGTGGCCGCCCCCCTCCCTCAAGTGCGGCAAGCCCAAGTTCAACTAGCATTGGTGCGGCCCACTTCCATTTGGTGCAGCCAATCCTCCTACCCAAGCATTGGAGCAACCCGAGCCTACAAAGCCCACTATTCAAGCAGCCCTCAAGCCGAGCCCTTGATGCAGCCCAAGCCGAGCCCTTGATGCAGCCCCCAAGCAACCCCCTACTCATACAGCAGCCCACAATCATATAGAGCAGCCCATTCCCCATGCATTGGTCGGCCACACCCCCTCTCTCTCCTTTATTATTTTGCCATCTTTATCATGCATGCATTTTTTCTTTCCCTCTCTCCTCCATTTAATGCAATGCATGCATCCTCCTCACATGGCCGACCCCTACCATTTCTCTCCCCTCTTTTATTTTCCATTCACTCCCCCCTTCCTATTTCATATTTTTCATTAACTAAAATGCATGCACCCTAGCATTCTCTCTCCCCTCATTTAATACCCATGCATAAACCCACTCTCCCCCATGTGGCCGGCCACCCCTTGGTCTCCCTAATCTAGATGCTTCCCTCCTCTCCTATAAAAGGAACCCATATCCCATGCTTTAGAGAGGTTGGCTTTTGGAGAAGAGTTGGATTAGAGAGAGAGCAAGTGAGCAAGAGAGTTTTAGTACAAGTATTTTCTTTTCATTGTTATAGTTCTTTTTTCATTGTTGTAATTTTCTTCTTAGTATAATATTGTCATCTTTTTAATATCATTGTGTACCTCTTTTTATTAATCAATGAAATTCTCTTCTCTTTATTTTGTTGTTTCCTTTTCCAATATGCGTAGCTAATCTCCCTTAGCATTCGATCGTGAGGATCCATGAAGTGAGATGAGAGTTTATTTTCTTTCTTAGTTTTATTTTTGTTATTCCATGCTCGATCCTTCTTTGATTTCTTTTGAGTCGACTCCGTATTTCCGGTATATGGTAGTAGGCCTTGTTCTCATTTCATAGTAGTCGAGAGACTCATGATTTGAAAGATCACTCAAAGAAGGAAGGAGTTGACCGCAATCCTAGAGATAGGACGACGTAAATCCTCCGGATTGGAGTCAAATCCAATAGTGCGGATCACCTCGATAATGTAACTTTAGGCTTCTTTGGTTTGTAAAGAGATTTCGATCAAAGAGTCTATAAGTTAGGACACCTAATTCTTTAGCGCGATTTTGTCTTATTTTCGGATCCGTCACAGTCGAGTATGGTTTGCAAACATTAAAACTATCTTTATTTTTAACTCTCGCATCTAATTTCATGGTGATTCACTGATCGGGTGCTAGCTTTTTAATATAAGTTTTTCGTCTCGCAAATTATCATTTATTTTACTTTTAAAAATTCTCAAAGTCCAACAATTTTTCCGGTAGGATAATAGTTCAAGCGTGAGTAAAAGTACTTGATAGCCCCGTGTTTAAATACGACCTTGATACTATGATTCGACAGGTACGCTTGCCTGTTCGGGTTTTAGCCCATCACTTCACAATAGCCACACTGTCCAACTAGGACTGGCTGCATTGTCCATCAAGGACTGGCTACCACGTAGCCACAACACAAACAACGCAAGGGCATTTTCCTAGAAATCCACATTCCAGTACTTCCTGCTACTCCCCTTAACAGGTATCACCCATCGACCCAAATAACTACACGAGTATACGCGGAGTATTCTCTGGTGCCTAAATGCAACATCACCAATCCAGACCAACAAGTACAGATGGGATTCACACAGCAGGCCTATCCCGTACTACACACTTCCGGGTCTAGATGCAGACTCAACATGGGATAACAACTACAAACCCACCAGAATCACTCACTCTTTCCACCTTCTAGTGGAGAGGATTCCTTACTCATGCCTAAAGGAGGACTTCATATGTCCAAGAAGGAAGATCGTTACCCTTGACGATCTCATGGGATCCATCGAAAATCTGGCCTGTTGGAATGCACCGCAGCATCTTTGCCTCCACAGAACTAGCCTCAGATCTCAAATCGGACCGCGGGAGCTCCACCAATGGCTTGCCCTTCTCCTGCTTCCTCCAAGCTCTCCCTTTTTCTTTCTTGATATGAATGAGAGAAGATGGCAAACCCCAGTCTTATCACTACAGGAAAGTACCTGGGCCATTGGATCGAATAGAAATAATTGGATGGCCAAGATCTGCCCAAATGTCCAAATTTTACATGGCACGGCCTGTGACACGCCCATATCACAGGACGTGTACTCCAAGTAGTGCACGAATCGATTCAAACCAGACAAGAACACAGGCTCCAACATTCCCGTGTCACATGGTAGACATGCCCGTGTCAAGTTGACACGGCCGTGTGACTGGCTGTATCACCCTCTTAACGCAGACCCAAATCACCCGAGAAGAACACGGCTAAGGCACACGCCCGTGTCCTTAGCCGTATACCAAAAATGCCCCTGTGACACACCCGTGTCACAGGCCGTGCTCGCCACTCAACGCTACCTGGTATTCACCCGAGCAGGACATGCGTTGGGATAAGCTCGTGTCCCAGGGCGTGTTGCCTCTCGACGATCGTCGACCGTGCTATCTCAAGAACTTGAATCGACGCCCACTATAAAAGACATGCCCTGGGACACTCCCATGTCCAAGGCCGTGTGCACTGGATATGCCCTGGGACACGCCCGTGTCCCAGGCCGTGTAACCCAGCCTGACCCCATTCTGGGACTTATGGTTTTTGGGGTGTTACAATCCTCCCCTCCTTAAGATTAATTTTGTCCCGAAATTTGCACTCACAAGGGATCAAGAATCACAATGTTATAACGTTACAAGATCTATTATAACAGAATGTACACGATCAATAGTTTATACAAAAATATCGGGAAACTCAGCTCGCATGGTCTGCTCTCGCTCCCATGTTATCTCCTCACGGCCACAATTGTCACACCGGACTTTGACCATCCCGATTATCTTATTCCGTAACAGTTTCTCGTCTTGATCCTTGATCTGAATGGGTCTAACCTTCGTTTTTTGCCCATACTCGATCGGTAAACAATCATTCTCAACCACTTAAGCTGGATACTTGACGGCTTTACGAAGTACTGAGATGTGGAATACATCATGCAATCTACTCAACTCTGCTGAAAGCGCTAGCCGATAGGCAGCTTCCCCGACTCGCTCCACCACTTCAAACGGACCAAGGTATCTCAGACTTAGCTTTTTCAACCCCCGAATTCTAGATATGCCTTTGAAGGGTTTGATATTCAAATAAACCCAATCGCCCACCGTAAACTCCATGTTCCGATGCTTGGCATTGTAGTACTTTGCTTGTTGATCCTGGGCTATCAATAGCCTCTCCCGAATAGAGAGTATTATCGAGGTAGCTTCTTCGACTTCCTTTCGCCCATTCAGCTTGGATTCGCCTACTTCTGCCCAAGCTAATGGTGCATGACATTTACGGCCATATAGGGCTTCAAACAGTATCATACTGATGCTCGCTTGGTAGCTATTATTATAGGCAAATTCCACAAGATAAATATACTCTTCCCAGTTCTTACCGAAATCTGGGGCGCACATACGGATCATATCTTCCATCGTCTTGTTAGTTCGCTCAGTCTGGCCATCCATTTGGGGATGAAAGGCCGTACTGAATGCTAATTTTGTACCCAACATTTGATAAATTAGTCTCCAATCAGTTGAGGTGAATCGCCCATCACGATCACTGACAATGCTCCGAGGAACACCGTGTAGTCGAACAATCTGTTCCACATAGAGCTTAGCCAAGGTTTCCACTGAATCGTCCATCTTGTTTGGAAGGAAGTGAGCCACTTTTGTCAACCGGTCTACAATCACACAGATAGAATCATGACTGCGTTGAGATCTCGACAACCCGTGCACGAAATCCATTGAAATATCATCAAACTTCCACTCCGAAATCGGTAACGGCTTCAGGAAACCACCAGGCTTCTGGCATTCTGCTTTTATCAAAGCACAAGTATGACATTCCGTCACATAACGTGCTAGGTCTTTCTTTAGTCCGGGCCACCAGAAAAACTTCTTCATGTCTCTATACATTTTTGTGCTCCCAGGGTGAATTGAGTACTTGGCAAAGTGCGCTTCGCACATCAACTCTTCTCTAAACTTCCCCGTACTTGGGACGCACAACCGACCATCTTTTTGTAACAAACCATCATCCCAGGAGAATTGGTCATCGGGACCATCCATTACATAGCGTTGGAGACTTTCATCAAGCTCCATTGCTCGTCGAACTCTGTCCGCAAGGTCATATTGTACCTCTGTCCAGTTCAAGCATGCGTCGGCTGTAGCATATTTTTCAACACAAGATATCTCTAACGCTTCCATCTCCTGAATTAGCCGCTCATCATGTCTCTACAACCAGTTTGCCCGTACCGGCGTCTTACAACTCAAAGCATCCACGACCATATTTCCCTTCCTTGGAGTATAGTGAATATCGAAAGTGTAGTCCCCGAAGAACTCCATCCACCTCCGTTGTCGCATATTCAGATCCTTCTGATCTAAGAAATACTTTATGCTCTTGTGATCTGTATAGATATCCACTTTAATGCCATAAACATAGTGCCACCACAACTTTAGCGCAAAGATTATCGCCACCAACTCCAAGTCATGGACGGGGTAGTTCCGCTCATGCACCTTTAACTGGCATGAGCCATAAGCAATCACTTTACCAATTTGCAGAAGAATGCAGCCTAAGCCGCTCCCTGAAGCATCACTATATATCTCATAGCTGTCTGTACCATATGGCGATGTCAATATAGGTGTCGTGGTCAAACGATTATTCAGCTCTTCAAAAGCTCGCGCGCACTCCGACGTCCAAACGAACTTCTGATCTTTTCTCATCAACGTGGTCAGAGGTAAAGTAATCAGTGAGAAGTTTTCCACAAACCGTCTGTAGTAGCCTGCCAGTCTAAGGAAGCTCCTGACTTCGGCCACCGAAGTCATCACTGGCCAATCACGTATGACACCTATCTTTGTCGGATCTACTTCTATGCCCTCTCCACTTACCACATGGCCCAGAAAATCGACTGAAGATAGCCAGAACTCACACTTCTAGAACTTGGCATACAACTTATTCCTCCGCAGGGTATGCAATACCAACCACAAATGGTTTGCATGATCATCTCCCGACTGAGAGTACACAAGAATATCATCAATAAACACAATTACGAATAGATCCAAGTACTCTCGGAACGTCTTGTGCATTAAATCCATGAATACCGAAGGTGCATTACATAAGCCAAACTGCATCACCGTAAATTCATAATGACCGCAGCGTGTCTCAAACGCTGTCTTAGGAATGTCACCTTCCCGAATCTGCCATTGATAATATCCCGATTTTAAATCCAACTTTGAATAAGCAGTTGACCCTGCTAGCTGATCGAAGAGGTCATCGATCTGTGGAATCGTATATTTGTTCTTTTCCGTCAGCTTATTCAATTCGCAGTAGTCAATACATAATCGCAAACTACCGTCTTTCTTTTTCACAAATAGAACAGGCGCGCTCCAAGGTTACATACTTGGGCGTATGTATCCCTGCTCCAACAACTCTTGCAATTGGACTTTAAGTTCAGCCATCTCTTTTAGCGCGACGTGATATGGTGAGGGGGCCACAGGTTTCGCACCTGGCACCAACTCAATCGAGAAGTCAATCTACCGCTGGGGGGGTAACCCAGGAAGATCCTTAGGAAATACATCGGCAAACTCCGACATAATCAGAACTTCACTTACACTGTCCTTTAGCTCAACAGCCTGAATAAGCGTGAAGACTTACTCCACGCCCTTCCGAAAAGCACTGACGACTTGGAGTGTAGAAAATAAGGTCCCGCCTACTCCTCGCATACTAGCGAACTTCGTCTCAAGTTCGGTATTCTGGCCCAGTGCGATCTCCTTTGAGTTGCAATCAATAAAGGCATGCTGCTCCGAGAGCCAGACAATGCCAAAGATCACATCAAACTCCGATAGCGGTAGCACAGATGCCCTCAATCCGAAATCTGGATTTCCTATATGCACTTCCACATCGCAAGTCCTATCCGCAAGCATGACACAACCATTCAGTAATAGCACCTTTACACAATCTGTCGTCACGTGACTCAGTACTCCAATTCGAGCTACGAAGTCCTTAGACAGAAAATAATGCAAAGCACCCATATCAAACAGGGCTCTCACTGGATTATTCCAAATCAGGATAAAGCTTGCAGTACACACATCATGCACAAGCTACATACAAAATATGCAATCAATAAAACAAGTATTCTCTTAACTCGTACCTGTGACGACATCACTTTGCTTGATAGCCTCCTGTTGGCCAAGATTGTTGTAACACCCCAAATATCCCCAAGACAAAATGGAGATTTTGTAGGCTGATACGGCCTGGGACACGGGCGTGTCCCAGGGCGTGTCTTGCTCGGGATCGTTTACTCAACAATGTGCGCGATAAATGTTGAGGGAGGGGCTGACACGCCCGGCGACACGGGCGTGTCGGGGGGGGGGGGGGCGTGTCCAGCCAGGTGTCGTGTGTGTTGGCCAGCGACTTGCAGGCGGCAAGGTCGGGCGGCGTGTCGTTTGACACGGCCTGGGACACGGGCGTGTCCCAGGGCGTGTCCGGGGAGTGTCCGACACGTGTCCATCCTGGGCGTGTCGAGGTGTCGACCTGGCGGTTGGCGGTCGTCAAGCGGCGACACGGCATGGAACACGGGCGTGTTCCAGGGCGTGTCCAGGCTTGATCGACGAGCGTGGGGCAGTGGTCGACGTCGGCGATAGTCGAGCTTGAGGGACACGGCCATGGACACGGGCGTGTGCCTTGGCCGTGTACTTCTCTGGTCGTTTTGGCAATTGTGTAAGGCCGTGTTACAGGGGTGACACGGGCGTGTCGATTGACTGACACAGGCGTGTCAGGTCCGACACGGGCGTGCCTAAGTCCGTGTTCTGGTATCTTTTGAGTCGGTTGCTAACCGACTGGGGGTACACGGCCTGTGACACGGGCGTGTCACAGGGCGTGTCAGGCCTGTTGAAATGTTTTTCAGAGCAGATCTCGGCTGTTCGTTTCCTTCTATTTGGATCTTGTGGTCCAAAGCCTTTCCAGCTTCTATATGGCCGTGGATTGAGATGAAATCTCATTCTCACTTATCCATTCTCTTTCTAAAGAGAAGAAAGAGAGGAGAGCTTGGAGGAGGAGGAGGAGGAGCTTTCCGGCCGCCGGTGGAGCTTCGTTGGTCCGAATCGAGAGCCAAGTTCAGCGTTGCGGAGGCAAGGCCGCTGCGGTGATTTCCATCCGGCTAGTTCTTTCATGGCGCCGAAGCGATCGTCAAGGGTAACGGTCTTTCTTCCTTGGGCAGGTGAAGCCCTTTGTTTATGCATGTGCATGGGATCCTCCATCAAGAGATGGAAAAGCGTAAGCGATTCCAGCAGTTGAGTCTGCATCTAGAGCCGGAAGTATGTAGTACGACATAGGCATGCTGTGTGAAGCCCATCCAGACGTATGTCGGGATTGGTGATGTTTATATTGCGAACCAGAGAAGACTCCGTGTATTCATCGTTTAGCCTGCGGAGATGGTGAGGACGATGTGCTTGGTGTGAAGGATGCTTTGCATAGCTCCTTTGGTTGCATGCTTGTTAAGAGCTGGTTATTGGAGTGCGGACACCTCTGAGTGGGTGGGCGTGTGAGGTCTTCAACAGGGGTTTGGAGGCTTATGCCCATTCCACCAAGTGGCGATGTTAAGATCGGATGAGCGGTGATTGGTAGCAAAGCAGCAGGGCGAATTCCCTAGGCTTGTTACACTACGGGGGTAGGTCGACTGGTAGTGCTCACGGGTTTTGGTGAGGTGCGTACCTCTGAGTGAGACGGGTGGGTGAGGTCTTCAACAGGGGTTTGGAGGCTTATGCCCGCCTACCAAGTACAAACCTAAATGTGCCCTGAGTGCACGGAGCGCCTGGCATTGAGGCCGGCATTTGTGATGTTATGTGTGATATATATATTGTGATTGTTATACATGCAGGGAAGGAACCACTGCCCCGGGTAAGGGGTAGGGTCGTTATAATTGGTCAGCGGAATGCTGACCGTTGCTTTGTTTATCACCCATGGGGTGGACGTCCATATGCAGGTGTTGCGGGCTGATTGGATGGAGCGGGTGGAAGCCCGTGCTGCTGGTAGGCCCTTGAAGGCCATGCGAAGTGTTGGATTTCATGTGTGGCCGGCCTGCGTGCCGATGTATGAACTTATATATTTGTAAAGAGAAACCTGTAAGGCCTTAAGGCCGTGTGCGGTGTATTCGTGTAAACATTCCTGGTCATATATAAATGTGTTATTTATATATTTGTAGTGGACATTCAGTGTTATGAGTTCTGTAACTTAAAATCTTCCGCTAGAATGCTCTGAGTTAGGATGCGTGTCTAAAGGTTTTTGATACTCTCAAGTGGCTCTCTCGTCTGTCTGTGAAATATGGCGTGGGGCCCCGGCCGGACCCTCTGTTATATTCCATGTGACGAATGGGGGCGTTAGAACTTTGGTATTAGAGGTTAGGGTTGAGTTGGGAGCGCATAATTGAACTCAAGAATGTCCACTAGGAATGTGTGTGTGTCTATTCGGTTTGTTTGCCGTTTTAGCATGGAGAGTAATGCTTTTTTGTTCACCTATAGGTGACAAGGAGTGGAGCTGGGCAGTCTGAGCCCCAGCGTTCGGATGAGAGTGCGGCACCAGCTGAGGTGCCTACACCTCCCCCTTCTGCGGAAACGATGCGCTTAGTTGCGGAGGTGATCTTTGTCATGCTTCAAGCACAACCATTCGGGCAAGCGAGGCCTGCTGTGGCGCCAGTACAGGTTGGTGCGAGGCAAGAGCATGTTGAGGTTCCGGATGCTGTGCAAGCAGCGGACGAGCAACTGAAGCAATTTATGGAGTTTAATCCGCCTACGTTTGTCGGGACGACGTCTCCAACAGAGGCAGAGGATTGGCTCTCCAGAGTAAAGCGAATCCTGACTGCGCTCAGGATTAGTGAGGAGCAGAAAGTCCCGTTAGCCACTTTCCTACTGGAAGGAGAGGCAAGGCTTTGGTGGGATGAGATCGAGTTGCACCAGTTGAGAGGTAGAGACCTTGGCGACATATCGATTGACGAATTCTCCAGATTATTTTGGGCGAAATACTTGCCAATGTCGCAGAGAATTGCAATGGAAAATGAATTTCAGCGTCTGGTGCAGGGTGATAAGACCGTAGACGATTACCTGCATGAGTTTACCAGACTTGGTCGGTATGCGGGGTCGACGTTTGCGGAAGAGGCGCGAAAGACGAATCGGTTCTATGAAGGACTGCGTGATGAGCTGAGGTTGGCTCTCCCGAGTTCAGTGAACCAAGGATTTCAAGTGTTGGTACATACCGCTAGTGCGCTGGAGAAGTATTTGAAGCGGGTGCGGGAGAAGGAGAATGCGGCAGTGGAAAAGTCCGACTTCAAAGTTCCGCAATCAGAACAATCAGATTTGAGGAAACGCGATAAGAAGCGGTTCAGGCCTGCTGAACAAACTTCGGATGTTGCGTCAGGAGCTACGTTTGGGCAAGGACGGTTTGAATCGCGTACATGTTTCATTTGTGGGAAGCAAGGGCATATTGCCCGATTTTGCTGGAGTGGTACTTCAAAGTGTGAGCAAAAGACCGGTGCGTCCTATGACGAAAAGGGAAAAGCCATGGTAGAATCATCTGCATCGCGGGCGCAACCTCGAGTCTACACTCTTAAGTTGCAGGAGCCGCAAAGTTCCAACCAAGCAGAGCAACAAATCCATGCTTTGGACTTAATGGAAGCAGCTAAACGGATTTTGCGAGATGCGGAGAAGCCGAAATAAAGTGACGTTGCACTTTATTATCTTTTGTTATATTGTATGTATGTATTTATGTTTGTGACAAACAGTTGTGGTGGTACGATTCCATGGGGCGAGACAAGCTGCGGCCTCTGAGCTCTAAACCTGGATCGTTTTGGTTTGTATCGCAACAGCGTGGTTGTGTGGATACATGTGTGTTGCGCTAAATTTCGGGACGAAATTTCGTTAGGGAGGGGAGGATTGTAACACCCCAAATATCCCCAAGACAAAATGGAGATTTTGTAGGCTGACACGGCCTGGGACACGGGCGTATCCCAGGGCGTGTCTTGCTCGGGATCGTTTACTCAACAATGTGCGCGATAAATGTTGAGGGAGGGGCTGACACGCCCGGCGACACGGGCGTGTCGGGGGGGCGTGTCCAGCCAGGTGTCGTGTGTGTTGGCCAGCGACTTGCAGGCGGCAAGGTCGAGCGGCGTGTCGTTTGACACGGCCTGGGATACGGGCGTGTCCCAGGGCGTGTCCGGGGAGTGTCTGACACGTGTCCATCCTGGGCGTGTCGAGGTGTCGACCTGGCGGTTGGCGGTCGTCAAGCGGCGACACGGCCTGGAACACGGCCGTGTTCCAAGGCGTGTCCAGGCTTGGTCGACGAGCGTGGGGCAGCGGTCGACGTCGGCGATAGTCGAGCTTGAGGGACACGG
This sequence comes from Platanthera zijinensis, assembly GCA_039513925.1. Taxonomy (NCBI): domain Eukaryota; kingdom Viridiplantae; phylum Streptophyta; class Magnoliopsida; order Asparagales; family Orchidaceae; genus Platanthera; species Platanthera zijinensis. The sequence goes on along the minus strand of CM077093.1, from coordinate 111,736,604 downwards.
CCATGGACACGGGCGTGTGCCTTGGCCGTGTACTTCTCTGGTCGTTTTGGCAATTGTGTAAGGCCGTGTTACAGGGGTGACACGGGCGTGTCGATTGACTGACACGGGCGTGTCAGGTCCGACACTGGCGTGCCCAAGTCCGTGTTCTGGTATCTTTTGAGTCGGTTGCTAACCGACTGGGGGTACACGGCCTGTGACACCGGCGTGTCATAGGGCGTGTCAGGCCTGTTGAAATGTTTTTCAGAGCAGATCTCGGCCGTTCGTTTCCTTCTATTTGGATCTTGTGGTCCAAAGCCTTTCCAGCTTCTATATGGCCGTGGATTGAGATGAAATCTCATTCTCACTTAGCCATTCTCTTTCTAAAGAGAAGAAAGAGAGGAGAGCTTGGAGGAGGAGGAGTAGGAGCTTTCCGGCCGCCGGTGGAGCTTTGTTGGTCCGAATCGAGAGCTGAGTTCAGCGTTGCGGAGGCAAGGCCGCTGCGGTGATTTCCATCCGGCTAGTTCATTCATGGCGCCGAAGCGATCGTCAAGGGTAACTGTCTTTCTTCCTTGGGCAGGTGAAGCCCTTTGTTTATGCATGTGCATGGGATCCTCCATCAAGAGATGGAAAAGCGTAAGCGATTCCAGCAGTTGAGTCTGCATCTAGAGCCGGAAGTATGTAGTACGACATAGGCATGCTGTGTGAAGCCCATCCAGACGTATGTCGGGATTGGTGATGTTTATATTGCGAACCGGAGAAGACTCCGTGTATTCATCGTTTAGCCTGCGGAGATGGTGAGGACGATGTGCTTGGTGTGAAGGATGCTTTGCATAGCTCCTTTGGTTGCATGCTTGTTAAGAGCTGGTTATTGGAGTGCGGACACCTCTGAGTGGGTGGGCGTGTGAGGTCTTCAATAGGGGTTTGGAGGCTTATGCCCATTCCACCAAGTGGCGATGTTAAGATCGGATGAGCAGTCGATTGGTAGCAAAGCAGCAGGGCGAATTCCCTAGGCTTGTTACACTACGGGGGTAGGTCGACTGGTAGTGCTCACGGGTTTTGGTGAGGTGCGTACCCCTGAGTGAGACGGGTGCGTGAGGTCTTTAACAGGGGTTTGGAGGCTTATGCCCGCCTACCAAGTACAAACCTAAATGTGCCCTGAGTGCACGGAGCGCCTGGCATTGAGGCCGGCGTTTGTGATGTTATGTGTGATATATATATTGTGATTGTTATACATGCAGGGAAGGAACCACTGTCCCGGGTAAGGGGTAGGGACGTTATAATTGGTCAGCGGAATGCTGACCGTTGCTTTGTTTATCACCCATGGGGTGGACGTCCATATGCAGGTGTTGCGGGCTGATTGGATGGAGCGGGTGGAAGCCCATGCTGCTGGTAGGCCCTTGAAGGCCATGCGAAGTGTTGGATTTCATGTGTGGTCGGCCTGCGTGCCGATGTATGAACTTATATATTTGTAAAGAGAAACCCGTAAGGCCTTAAGGCCGTGTGCGGTGTATTCGTGTAAACATTCCTGGTCATATATAAATGTGTTATTTATATATTTGTAGTGGACATTCAGTGTTATGAGTTCTGTAACTTAAAATCTTCCGCTAGAATGCTCTGAGTTAGGATGTGTGTCTAAAGGTTTTTGATACTCTCAAGTGGCTCTCTCGTCTGTCTGTGAAATATGGCGTGGGGCCCCGACCGGACCTTCTGTTATATTCCATGTGACGAATGGGGGCGTTACAATTGTACACTCTGGGCTGCGCCTGGGATGCAGAGGAATCAACCACTGCTTTGCCCTTCTCAGCATAAGACACACCCGACTTCTTTTCTCCATTGGGTTGAGCAACACGACAATCACGGGCTATATGACCCACCTTGCCATAGGTAAAGCATGTACGAGACTCCGGCCTCGACGTTGCTCCCGATGCAACCATCATAGAAGCTTGCCCAGAGGGCTGGGACCTCTTGCCCCACTTCTTCTGGTAATACGATTTGCAAGAGCGGGGTGCTTTGAACTCGGGCTTTGCCACAACCAAGTCCTTCCTGCCTTGCACCCGCTTCATGTCCTTCTCCAGCGCATACGTCGTATCAACCAAAGCCTGAAATCCTTGGTTCACTGAACTAGAAAGCAGGAACCTCAACTCATCCCGCAATCCTTCATTGAACCGATTCGTTTTTCTTTGTTCATCGGCGAAGATTGACCCTGCATACCGTCCCATTCTTGTAAATTCATGCAGGTACACATCAACGCTATTTTCTCGTTGCGTTAACCGTTGTAACTAATTCTCCATAGCATTGCGTTATTTTGCTGGTAGATGTTTTGCCAAAAACATGTGAGAGAACTCCTCAATCGATACTTGAGTCAATTGCCTGCCCTCCAAATGGTTTAACTCAACCTCATCCCACCAAAACCTCGCCTCTCCTTCTAACAAGAAGGTGGCCAAAGTGACCTTTTGAGTTTCCTCCATCCTGATCACCTTCAAGATACGCTTGGCTCGCGATAACCAGTCATCTGCCTGCATTGGGGATCCCAATGTCGTGAACGTAGGCAGATTGAAGCTCATGAATTGCTTCAATTGTCGTTCAGCTGCTCGCGGATCAACAGCCTCAACCGGTTCGGGTATGACACCAACACGATCTGGCACCACTACCGGCGGAGCCTGCTCGGTCGGCCGAATCATCGCAAATAGAGCCTCAACAACTAATTAAATAGTTTCCGCAGATGGAGGAGGTGTTGGCACCGTAGCTGGTATCGCACTCTCCTCAGAGCGCTGGGGCTAAGAATGCCCAGCACCGCTACGAGTCACCTATGGGTGGACAAGACACACATTAACGACCATACGCAAGCAATATTAACAAAATAGGAATACGAAGATTCCTCAAACAAGTGTATTTGAATTCCTTAGTGGATATTCCAGAGTTCATTAGTGTTACAGCGGTTCGTACAAACACGTGCGCGCCACACCACAAAATAATTTGACCACAAATTCGAAAGAGGAAGACCGAGACAAGCTGATACCAAAATGTAACGACTCCACCCGTTACACAACATATAAGAGAAGGTCCGGCCGGGGCCCCACACTATATGCCACAAACAGACGGTGAGGTCACACGTTAATACCACCAACGCCTCCAACTCAGAGCATGCTAGCGGAATAATAAACAGTAGGTTGAACTCATACCAGGAATATCCACTATATATATATTATCAAGGTTATATATACAACCACTCGAACGAGGGGATAGAAAATACCACAGTTTGGCCTTAAGGCCTTACGGTTCCTCTTTATATAGTATGGATTACAAACATAGGCGCATAGGCCGGCCATACATTAATAAAAGAAAACATAACTAGCTAGCCTTCAAGGGCGAGAAACGACAGCAACAGCAAGAGCGGCAACAACAACAGCAGGGGCATCAGCCCTTCACTTCCCGCTCGGCTCTCCATCACCTGCACAGGGACAATCCACCTAGAAGGTGGCAAACAAGGCAACGGTCAGTATTCAGCTGACCAATTTATTACAATCCTACCCCTTTCCCGGGGCAGTGGCATTCCTTCCCTGCAAAGCCTCACATCAACAATATAGCATATATTGTACTGTCACGGACATTCAAGCCAACACAACCGCCAACCATATGGCCCGACGATCCGTGCACTCAGGGCACATTCTTGGTGCACCGACGAACCAGGGTCAACACCACCGTTTACACAGTATTGAGCATTTAGTCTTAATGGCGCGCATGCCTAAGACTCTCATTATGCGCACCATGACCATCACTCAGGTCCTCCCGTCGGACGGACATAATGCAGGTACAGATCAACAACCCCCCGTTGCTCAAATCTCCTTGTCATCACCAAATACAGCGTACTCGAGGCAACACTAAAGGCACGGGTCGGTTTCACCTTTCCTGTTCGGCACGAAACCTTTTTAAGAGCTCGCAGCTTACACTAGCCATAACGTCCGCCAAGGACTGGCTTCACAATAGCCACACTGTACAAAAAGGACTGGCTTCACAATTGCCACACTGTCCACCTAAGACAGGCTACATTGTCCATCAAGGACTGGCTACCCCGTAGCCACAGCACAAACAGAACAAGGGCGTTTTACTTGAATTCCACATTCTAGTACTTCCTGCTACTCCCCTGAACAGGCATCACCCATCGACCCAACTAACTACACCAGTATACGCGGAGTCTTCTCCGGTGCGTAAATGCAACATCACCAATCCAGACCAACATGTCCAAATGGGCTTAACACAGCATGCCTATCCCGTACTACACACTTCCGGTTCTAGATGAAGACTCAACAGGGGATAGCAACTATCAACCCACCGGAATCACTCACTCTTTCCACATTTTTGTGGAGAGGATTCCTTACTCATATATAAAGGAGGACTTCACATTTTCAAGAAGGAAGATTGTTACCCTTGACGATCTCTTGAGAGCCATCAAAAATCTGGCCGATTGGAAAGCACCGCAGCAGCTTGGCCTCCACAGAACTAGCCTCGGATCTCAAATTGGACCGCAGGAGCTCCACCAATGGCTTGCCCTTCTCCTCCTTCTCCTTCCTCCAAGCTCTCCCTTTTTCACTCTTGATATAAATGAGAGAAGATGCAAACCCCCAGTCTTATCACTGCAGGAAAGCACCTGGGTCATTGGATCTAAATAGAAATAATTGGATTGCCAAGATCTGCCCAAAAGTCAAAATTTGACTTGACACGGCTTGTGACACGCCTGTGTCAAAGGCCGTGTACTCTAAGCAGTGCATGAACCGACTCAAACCAGACAAGAACACTGGCTCCAACATGCCCGTGTCACATGGTAGACACGCCTGTGTCAACTTGACACGGCCGTGTGACTGGCCATATCATTCTCTCAATACATGCCCAAATCACCCGAGAAAAACACGACTAAGGCACATGCCCGTGTCCTTATCCGTGTACCAAACACGCCCATGTGACACGCCCGTGTAATTCTCCGTGTACCAAACACGCCCATGTGATACGCCCATGTCACAGGACGTGCTCGCCACTCAACGCTACATGGTATTCACCCGAGCTGGACACGCCCTTGGACACGCCCGTGTCCAAGGAAGTGTTTGTAACGACCCGGTCCTTTAGGCCAAGCATCGCTACAGGGATGCATCCCTCACAACCCAATGCCATCCCTGTACGGCCATTTAAATCCACACAGTAGGTTGTTGGCACAAGGTTTTGAACCCGCAACCATTTAACAGCTTTGCCGAACAGCAGCTGTCACCAAATGAGCTGCAGCTCAGTTGGTGACAGCTGCTGTTCGGCAAAGCTGTTAAAGGGTAGCGGGTTCGAAACCTTGCGCCAACAACCTACTATGAAGATTTAAATGGCCGTACAGGGATGGCGTTGGGGTGTGCGGGCTGCAGCCCTGTAGCGACGCTTGGCCTAAAGGATCGGGTCGTTACATAAAAGTGCACTTTTATGTAATGACCCGGTCCTTTAGGCCAAGCGTCGCTACAGGGCTGCAGCACGCACACCCCAATGCCATCCCTGTACGGCCATTTAAATCTGCACAGTAGGTTGTTGACGCAAGGTTTTGAACATGCAACCCTTTAACCGCTTTGCCTAACAGCAGCTGTCACCAACTGTAACGCCCCCGGCTTTTCTGTGTTTTGTTTTATAGATGTTTGGCATTACGATGACGCGTTTCCGACCTTTTTACAATTGTTGGAGCGTAGTCTTAGCTCTTTAAGTTCCTTGTGTAGCCTGTTTTCAAGATTCCCTAGCTAGCCGGAGTTTGTTGTGGTGACTCGACTGAGCCTCTTAGGGAATGCTTGTGTTTTGGCTTCGAGTTGTTTTAGCCCAAGTTTTGATCATCGGAGGTTGTTTTCGACTTTGTCGTTGTTTTCGTTGCTTGTGTGTTTAGCTATGGTGCGAGTTTTGTCGAAATCGTAGATCTTTGATTTTCACGTCGTTCTGACGTGTTGTTATGCTGCTTTATGATTATGGCCGGTTTGGTGTGGCTTGTTATAAGTAGGATTTATTAGCTTAAGTGTTAAATTATAAGCTTTGTTTTTAGTGGCTGGAGCTTGTACGAGGATTTATGCTATGTCTTATTTTATGCATTTAGCCTGAGTTAGCTAGTGGAGCTCGGGTTGGGCTAAGTGCGAGCTAATCCTGAACCTCTATATATTTAAGCATAGGTTATAGCAAGCCGTACAGGTTGCTTGGGAGCTGATAGGCTGAGAATATTTAATTATGTATATATCTATATAGTTATGCCATATAGCTTCGGGTTGGGTCAGCTGGGTGGCTAGTTTTCTGTTTGTAGAGTACAAATGTATATACATACATAAATATGTAAGTGATGTATAGCTGGCGGTTTGAGTGGTAGATTTTCTGTAGCTAGTGCCCGAGTCTTCCAAGCTTAGGATTATTTTAATAGCTTGAGTGGAGGGAGTTTAGTTTTCTATTATATCTTAGTCTTGGGTGGAGCATGAAATTAAAAGGCACGCAGCTATCTTTTTATTTCATTTTCCCTTTTTCCAAGCCAGGTGCTAGCTTCCTACGAAAGTAGCTCGGGTGGAGGTGCTGGAGTGTTGACCAGCGGTGGCAACCAGCTTCGGGCTCGTTTCTCTCTAGCGATGGTGGATCCGAGCTGCTCTCGCCGAGAGCTTGTTTTCTAGGTCGCTGGTTTAGCATCAGGCCGAGCCGCCAATGCCAAGCTTGGTGTTCCAGAAGTTTTTCTCCTTGCCCGAATTAAGGCAAGTGGCTCCTTGCCCTTGCAGTTTTTATTTTTTTTCCTTTTACCTTTGTTAGATTGCTATAAATAGCCGTTCGCCCTTCCCTCTAGGATCTGGAGCATCAGTGTTTACTTTGCTCCAGCCCTTTCTCTTCCTCGGCTCCAAGAAACCGTCTAGATCGAGCCCTAGTTTTCCTTTTTTTGAATTTTTTTTTCTCGTTCTTGGGATGGGGTCCAGGATATAGCTGGAGTTAGGTTTTAGTATTATTTAAGTGGTGGGCTAAGTTATTTTGGCTGTTGAGGTCGAGTAGGGAAGGTAGGAGTGAAAGTTGGAATTAATTTCCAACTCTCTGTCTCAAGGCGTTGAGAGGGTTGTGGGCTTAGTTTTAGATTTTTTTGGCTAAGTCAAAAGCGTTGAGTGAGTGCACCTCACTCAATGCCTAGACTGTTAAGCCTCTGCCGTTGAGTATGGTGCAATCACTCAATACCAGCTTTGTTTTTTTGCGGTTAAGTGTCGAGGCGTTGAGTGAGTCGACCTCACTCAATGCCATGGCAGGGTTGGAGTTGAGTGAGGTGAACTAACTCAACTCCACAGCTAAGACTTGCGGCTAAGTCTTTGGCATTGAGTGAGTAGACCTCACTCAACGCCGCAGCTGTTTTTGCGTTGAGTACTCAACGTCGTAGTCTTTTCAGCAGGTTTGGCATCGAGTGAGTCGACCTCACTCAATGCCAAAGCAGGGTTGGCGTGAGTGAGTCGACCTCACTCAATGCCAAAGCAGGTTTGGCGTCGAGTGAGGTAGACTAACTCAACGCCACAACAAGGGCTTGCGGTTAAGTCTTTGGCATTAAGTGAGGCTGTCTCACTCAATGTCGTGGCTGTTTTGGCGTTGAGTGAGGTAGACTATCTCAACGCCACAGTTTTTTTAGGCTAAGTCTTTAGCCTTGGGATGTGTTCTTCTTTAGGACTGTTAGAGGAGTTTTTCCTTCCTAAGGGGGATGTTGGGGTGTTCGGCTAGTTTTTTGCATGCCGACTCATGGACTATTGCCGGAGGGAATGTTTTCTGGAATCTGGAGGGGTGAAATGTGTGTGCTGAGCTGTGGACACCACGAAGTCTGGACAATGGGGCCGACTTGTTTAGGTGTGTGGACCCTAAGGCTGCCACCGGTTGTCTTCACCCTTGAGTATTTATTTTTGGGGTCTGGTTGTTGGTGTTGGTACTGCCACCCACTCCAGCCCCTTATTATTTACACCCCGGTCATTTGCCCACAAAGTTAGGATTGTTAGCTCTTTCTTTTCCTGCTTTTGGCTATTCCTGCTAGTATTCTTATGCTTTACTACTGCAGGTTATTTCTTTCTGCCGAGCAGGTAGCTTTTGTGCTCACACTTGGTTTGATTTACCTTTACTGTCCTTTTGATAATATTTTTCTTCTTACTGTCATACTTTTCACTTACTGTTAGCTGCTGCTTTTCTTATCGGGTTGTTAAACCCTTTTTACTCGCACTGAAATCCTATATTCTTCATGCTTTGATATTGTGTTGATGATTTCTTTCTTGAATGCCTCAGGTCCAGGTTGTAGCCAATAGAACGGCTAATCCCTTTTAGTGGGTTTTGCGGGTAGCCTCCAGGGTAGCTGAGCTTCAGATCTTCCACTTTGTGAGGTAGTTATTCTTCTTTTCTGTATGGGCATGCACACTCACCGGTGGGTTCGTGTCGAGTTGTCGACGCCCACGTATGGCTTACTGGTTTTGCTGGATATGAATTAAAACTGATGTTTTTGCCCTTTTGAGGTTGCTTACTTGCTTTTGAGAAGATTTTATGCTAGGTTGCATGTTAGGTATTTTAAAACCCTAAACTATTATATGTATCTCATGCATATCATATGTGTAAAACTAAAACACTATCTTCTTTAAGCGTAAAGAATATCTTTCATATATAAATACTATACTCAGCTTAGGAGTCGTGCATACCATAAGTGGTCCCTTGAGGGCTCTTATACTCATTTAGGGTGTTAAATCAACTAAATCAAAATATTTTTCCGCTGCAAGCAAATATATTTTCATATCGTGGACTAGCTGATCCACTGTGTCGGGGGATACGGCCTTTAAATTAATTGTGTTTTCTACTATTTTAAAACTTGTGATTTGAAGTCTTAGTGTGTTGCCTGAGCGTCAGCAGTTATCCTCTGCTCGATGTGGCATCACAACGCGTGTTTTCCCATACTCTGATACTTCTTAATCTCGGGGAAAATGCGAGTTGTGACAATTGGTATCGGAGGGAGGTTGCTTGACAAGTTAGTCGGGCAACCTTTCCTTTTGATTGCATTAGAAGTTTTGCTTCATAAGCATACACACACTGATATGTCATCAGCACGTCTTGGACAAAGCACGAACACTACACTCATAAACATAAAGAAGTATACGGGGGCATATTATGTAGTATGTGATGCATAATGCATAATATGTGTTTGTATATGGATCCACCATAGAAGGCAACATGTGAGGGTTATGTAGTATGGGATGCATAACTTCACCACATGAATGCGGCTAGCACGCTTTCTTTTTTCGTTGCATGGGAATGTTATGTAGTATGGAATGCATAACATTTTCATGTGTACGCCGTCCATGGTATGCATTAAGGCCTTTTTAGAATGCATAGCACATCATGCATAGCATAACATTGCATAGGCACAACGTGTCAAGCTAAAGATTTTCATGATGACATATGTACACACATGGTTTTGAGTCAAAACGAATATAACAGCATGCATTCATAGTTTAGGCACAGGAGTTAATATGATGGTGGTGAACCATCTCAGCTTAAGCATAACATCATCTTTATAAAACAAATCTCAGAGCAAGTTTTGCAGTTGAAAATCATATTTAAGTATGCTTGTATGTACCTGGTAGTTTTGTTTTAGCTGTTGGGCTGGGTTTTAACTAGAGTGGGTGCGATTTTAGGATGGCGAAGCATCCTGTGACGCGATCGACTCCCCAATCTAACGGTGAGTCTTCGGGATCCCAGAGCGAGGCGATAATCGAAAGCCTGCGTCAGAGCAATGAAGCCTTATCTAGGCAGATGGTGGACATGCAGACCCAGATTATGTCCTTGGTTGCAGTAGTGGCAGGGCAGGCTCAAAGAGTTCAGGACCCCGTTGGGGGTGTAGCTGTTCCTCCCCCTCCTGCTCATCTTGTGCCTCAAGTTTTTGTGCCCCCGGAGATGGCCTTCATATCTCAGTTTTAGCGGCTTAGGCCCCCTACTTATGACGGGCAAGCGGATTTCCTTATTTTGGATGACTGGCTGATTTCCATATAGGAGATGTTCTCATATTCTGGGATTACGGATGATCATAAGGTAATGCTCGCTGCCTACCAGCTCAAGGGATTGACGAAGAGTTGGTGGCTATGGGAGAAAGAAATCTTGGTGGCAGGATGCACCTAGGAGTCATTTAAGGTGACGCTGTTAAGTAAATTTCTACCCTCGGTCGAGCGGGACAGTTGATGAATGACTTCCTTCATTTGAAGCAAAGGAAACTCATGGTCAGTGAGTATGAGGTTGAATTTAGCAAGCTGAGTCGGTTTTCTCATGGACTTGTAAGTGTTGAAGCAGACCGGGTTAAGCGGTTTCTGGGTGGGCTAAGAAGCGACGTTGACCAGTTAGCAAATGCCTACGGAGCAGTCAGTTATGCCGGTGTGGTTGAAGCTGCCTTGAATGTAACACCCCCGATTTTTCTGCGATTTTTTTTCACGTTTGGCGTTACGGTGATGCGTCTTCGTGTCTTGTGCCATTTGTGGAGTGTGGGTTAGCTCCATAGAACTGAGTGGCCTATTTTGTAGCCTATGGGCAAGGTCTCCCTAGCAAGCCGAGCCATTTTTGGTGACCCGGTGTGGCCTCTTGGGGGATGTTTGTGTTCTGTCTTTAGGTGGGTATAACTCGAGTTCTATTCGTCGAAAATTAATTTCAACTTCGTTGTTGTGTTCGTAGCGTGGGTATTTAGCAACGACGCGAATTTCATCGAATTCCGAGATAGTTTGGTTTTCGCGTCGTTTTGGGTGTGCCATTAGTAAAGACTATTGGAATTCTCTTAATTTTGTAAGGGAGCCGACAGTTGGGATTCGGTTTTGCTGAACTGATGCGTTTAAAGCTTATATAAAAGCTTTATTAAGAAGTGGCGGGTCATCTTCTCCTTCCTCCTTCCCGATACCAAAAGCAGAAAACCGCTGCTCCTGTTCGCGGAAAACAGAGGTGGAAACGACGGGCTGCCCTAGCTTTCGAACGGTGATTCCGGGAGTGTTCGTGGACGGATTTCGATTTCTAAAGCGGCGTTGTCTTGCTCTCGCTCAGATCTACGTTTCGATGGAAAGAAATTCGATTTTCGTGGAGTTTTAGGAGATTTCAGGATTTCGGTCTTGTGGTTTTCCGCCATTTAAAGTACGGGAGTGTGCTTTTAGGTGCTGTTGCTGCTAGTGCCAAGTAAAGAGGAGGGAAAGCAATCCAAGCTTCGCCGGAAATCGAGGCAAGTGGTATTCTTTCCCTTGCCATTGTTGTTCTTTTGAAATTCTGAAAAATGCCCGGTTAGCCATAGGGTAGAAGCCAAGCATGTTCTCTTTTATCTTGCTGAAATTAGGGTTTAGATATCCTGTTGAGCCCCCCCCCCCCACTTTGTGCTGTTAGTGCTCAACCCGCCGGCGTAATGCCATCAGTTTAACTCCTGATTGCAGTCTGGTTGGTGGCTTTTGGGTGAAGCCGTGAGAGAGAGAGGATGGGGTGCCTACTGTGTTTGTTGGAAAGAGCCTTTTTGGATTCTGTCCGGCTGGCGTTGACTGTGGTGCACACACTCAAAGCATTTGCGGGTTTGGCGTTGAGTGTGGTGCATACACTGAATGCCACAGCTGTAGCCAGTCAGAATTTTGCTAAGTACTAGGGCGTATAGTGAGGTGGACTCACTCAAAACCGCAGCCCCTGCTAGCGGATAAGTGCTTTGGCGTTGAGGGAGTCGACCTCACTCAACGCCATTTCTGTTTTGGGATTGAGTGAGGCAAGCTCACTCAACACCGCAGTTTCCTAAGAAGCTAAGTGTTTTGGCATTGAGTGAGTCGACCTCACTCAACGCCATTTCGGTTTTGGCGTTGAGTGAGGTGGACTCACTCAACGCCATCGCTTCTGTGCAGCCAAGTACTTTGGCGTTGAGTGAGGTGTGCTCACTCAACTCCATAGCCTTTTCTGAGGCTAAGTACTTTGGCATTGAGTGAGTTGACCTCACTCAACGCCATTCCTGGTTTGGCGTTGAGTGAGGTGGCCTCACTCAACGCCGAAGGCATGTTTGCGGCCAAGTCCCGTTGCGTTGAGTGAGTTGACCTCACTCAATGCCATTTCTGCTTTGGCGTTGAGTGAGGTAGACTCACTCAATGCCAACACCCTTCTTTGAGGCCAGGACTTCTGGCGTTGAGTGAGACGACCTCACTCAACACCATTGCTGTTTTGGCATTGAGTGAGGTCAGCTCACTCAACGCCGCAGATTTGCCTTGTTGCGGCTAAGTGCCAGGGCATTGAGGGAGTGAACCTCACTCAACGCCATTGCTATTTTGGCATTGAGTGAGGTGGACTCACTCAACGCTGTAGTTTTCTTTTGTGGCTATGTGTAAGGGCGTTGAGTGAGTGAGCTTCACTCAACGCCATTGCTGTTTTGGCGTTGAGTGAGGCCAGCTCACTCAACGCCACTTCCTCTGAGTGTGGTTAAGTACCGGGGCGTTGAGTGAGTGTACCTCACTCAACGCAATTGCTGTTTTGGAGTTAGTGAGGTTAGCTCACTCAATGCCAGAGTATTCTTGAGGGAGGCATTGAGTGAGTGAACCTCACTCAACGCCATGCCTCTTTTGGCGTTGAGTGAGGCTAGCTCACTCAACACTAGAGTTGTTCTTCTGGAGGGCGGTTAGTGAGTGAACCTCACTCAACGCCATGGGTGTTCTGGCGCTGAGTGAGGCTTACTCACTCAACACCAAGGCCTTGTTAGGCGTTGAGTGGGTCCCACTCAATGCCAAGCCGTGTTGAGTCATTTCAACATATTTTTTCCCTACCTTGATTTTTGCCCCCGAGCGAATTCCTTGATTTTCTTTGAGGTTCCTTATCGGCTATGTTTTCTTTCCTAAAGGCCGAATCGTGGGTCGTGGTTAGTAGTGGTGGTTTGGAGCTCTTAAGAGGGGAGGTATTTTGTAATTTAGCCAAGGCCACCCTTTTTCTTCTATCTTGCTCTAGGTACGGGCTAGGCAAGGGGGTGGAAGGTCCCTAGTTCTTTCACATGTAGACCCTTGAGCTTGTTGGCATGGAAATGGTGGTTGTGGGACTGAGTTTGCCTCTGACCCAGATCCATGTTGTTTGTTTTTCTTCTACCATCTCCCACAGCTTAGGGTGTTAGATATTTCTTCCTTGGTAGATTGCAACACTTTGGGCTCTTAGTAGCTTACTAGACTCTGTAGGAAGTAGTTTCTTGGCAGGGTTGATGTTGTTTCCTCGCACCTTATGCATTTCTTTTTGTCTTGCCTTGGGCAGTTGTGACCTTTTACTGCTTTGTTTTTCCTCTTTCATTTATCATCTGGTTGACACTTTCATGCATTTTTTCCTTGTTTTGCTTGCTGAGGTATTATTTCTCCTTTTGAATGGCTCAGGTTTTGAGCAGTAGCAAGTTTGGTGGCTAGGTTGCGGAGGTGTTGCTGGTGGTCTCCTGGACTTTGGAGATCCTTCTGAATTTGTTTAGTGAGGTAGTTTTCTGCACTTTTCTTACAGACATACATATTTGCCAGTGGGTTCGTGTCAGATTGTTGGCGCCCACTGGTACTTTGTACCTTTGTACTAGATATATTACTTTTGCTACTACCATATTCTGGAGATAGTCTACTTGCTCGGGGGAGGATTTATGCTAGGTTGCTAGTTATTTTAAAACTACAACTATTACTATAAGTATAGCTCATGATCAGCATGTTTTATAAAACTAAATCACTATTTTCCAAACCACATATAAAGATCGTTTTCTTATATATAATATAAAATAAATGTAGAGTCTTGCATAGCATAAGCTGTCCTCTTGGGGCACTTATGCACTCCTTAGGATGTCAATCCAGAATAAAATATTTTTCCGCAGCGTATAAGTATAGTTTTTAACTGTGGACTAGGTGATCCACCGAGCCGAGGGATACGGCCTCTAAAATATAACTGATTTTCTAATCATTAAACTAATGAATTTCTTTCATAAAGTAAAGTAGATGGTTTTGCCTGAGCGTCAGCAGTTATCCCTTTCTCGACGTGGCATCATGATGCGTGTTTTCTCATACTCTGATAATTCCTAAATTAGGAGAAAATGCGGGTTGTGACAGTTGGTATCAGAGGGAGGTTGCTTGACAAGTTAGTCGGGCAACCTTCTTATGATTGCATTATAGTTCAGCATCATGTCATTCACAAACCGATATGTCATCAGCACGTCTTGGCAAAAGCACGAACACTACACTCATAGCATAACATGAAGTATACGGGGCATATTATGTAGTATGGGATGCATAATATGTGTTCGTATATTGATCCACCATAGGGGCAACGTGTGAGGGTTATGTAGTATGGGAGGCATAACCTCACAACATGGCTGCGACTAGCTCGTTTTCTTTTTCGTTGCATGAGAATGCTATGTAGTATGAGATGCATAACATTTTCATGTATACGCTGCTCATAACATGCATTAGGGCTTTTTTAGAATGCATAGCACAAACATGCATAGCATAACATTGCATAAGCACAACGTGCCAAGCTAAAGACTTGCAGGATGACATATGTACACACATAAGCTTTCAAGTCAAAAGTAATATAAAGTCATGCATTCCCGATCTAGGCACATGAATTAGTATGGTGGTGGTTAACCATCCTAGGTTAGGGCATAACATCATTTTTTTGTAAAAAGATAAACTCCCATAGCAAGTTTAGCAGCTTTAAGTTATATCTATATATGTATTGTCTGTACTTGTAGTTGGTTCTAGCCGTTGTAGTAGGATCTAACTGTTGTTGCTATGATTTTAGGATGGCGAGACGTCCTTCGACTCGATAGACTCCCCTGTCTGAGGGTGAGTCATCTGGAGCTCAGAATGACACAGTGATCGAGAGCCTGCGGCAGAGTAGCGATGCCTTGAGCAGGCAGATGGTGGAGGTGCAGGCCCAGATTCAGTCCCTGGTGGCGGTTGTGGCAGGTCAGACTCAGGGAGTGCAAGGCCCTATAGGGGGGTTAGTTGTTCCTCCTCCTTCTGCACCCCTAATACCTCAAGTGGTGGTGCCAGCAGAGATGACCTTCATCTCGCAGTTTTAGAGGCTGAGTCCTCCCACTTATGATGGGAAGGAAGATTTCATGGTGATAGACGATTGGCTGATCTCCATGGAGGAGATGTTCTTGTACTCAGGGATTGTAGATGACCAGAGGGTGATGATAGACGCCTATCAGCTTAAAGGTTTGGCTAAGAGTTGGTGGCTGAGACAGAAGGAGAGCTTGGTAGCTGGATGCTCTTGGGAAGTGTTCAAGGAGATGCTGTTGAGGAAGTTCTTACCCTCAGTCGAGCGTGACCGCCTCATGAATGACTTCCTCCATCTGAAGCAAAGGAAACTCATGGTGGGTGAGTATGAGATAGAGTTCAGCAAGTTTAGTCATTTTTCCCCTGTATTGGTCAGCATTGAGGCTGAACGAGCTAAGCGATTTATCGGTGGTTTGAGGAGCGAGGTGCAGCAGTTGACCAGTGCTTATGTGTCAGAGACTTATGCATGAGTAGTGGAGGCGGCTATGAAGGTGGAGGCTATTGAGACCGCAAAGAGCATATGCCAGCAAATGAGGAAGGATAAGAGGAAGTCTGTGGAGGAGAAGAAACCCTAGGTACCCGGTGCGGCTCTTAGAAAGAAGAGCAAAGTGGTGTGTAGCTTCTGTGGCCAGAAAGGCCACTCTGTCGAGAGATGTTTCAAGAAGGCAGCAGCTCCGAAGAAGGAGCAGGTTCATGGGATTCAGGGTGCTCCTAGGAGGGATGTTTCATGTTCTATTTGCAAGCGACCTGGGCATGATGCTGCCCAGTGCTGGTCTAAGGATAAAGTCTTCTTTCAATGTGGGCAGAAGGGTCACATCAAGGATAGGTGTCCTCAGGTCCAGCCTGCTTTTCATGCAGTTCCACTACAGGCATTACCTCCACCTCAGCGTGTGGACAAGGGAAAGGGAAAGCTGAACGTGATCTCTTCCGAGGAGGCTCAAACTTCGACTCAGGTCATCTCAGGTTAGTTGTCTTTCATGCCTGAAGGTTTTGTTCTTATTTTACTAGAATGTTTGCAGTATTGTTGTGGTAGTTCCTTAGTTTTATATGTACCTATAGGGAAATTTAAGGTGAAGAACCGTTGGGCGCGTGTTCTGTTTGACTCAGGTGCTACCCACTTGTTCGTGGCTAAAGCCTTTGTAGAGCGAGATCGGTTTACTTTAGATCGAGTTCGGGATACCTACCGTGTCAAGTTCCCCTCTGGTGAATCTGTGTTGTAAGATTTTGGCATGTTAGATATCCCTGTTATGTTGGGGGACTTCCTTGCGAAGGCAGACCTGAAGATGATTGATCTGGAGGACTTCGATGTTATTCTGGGCATGGACTGGCTGTTTAGGTATGATGCCGTCATTCAGTGCAAAGGGAAGCGCTTGGACTTCATCAGGGACGACGGTTAGCCCGGAAGCGTGTATGCTTATCTGTGCCAGGATTCTCCTGTCATCTCTGCGGTATGTGCTCAGAAACTGTTTTCTTCGGATTGTTTTGCTTATTTGGTCTCGGTGGTTGGGACTGATGTTAGTGTACCGCGCTTGGAGGAGATTCCAGTTGTTCGTGATTTCGCCGATGTTTTTCCGGATGATCTTCCTGGTCTTCCTCCGGAGCGAGATGTGGAGTGGGTGATTGATTTGGAGCCGGGTACGCGTCCTATTGCTAAAGCGTCGTACCGGATGGCCTCTCGTGAGTTAGAGGAGTTGCGAGTTCAATTGGATGAGCTGTTGGCAAAGGGATTTATCAGGCAGAGTTCGTCGTCTTGGGGTGCTCCTGTGCTATTTGTGAAGAAGAAAGATGGGTCGATGCGGCTTTGCATTGACTATAGGGAGTTGAAAAAAGTCACCATTAAGAACAGGTACCCTCTGCCGAGGATCAATGATTTATTTGACCAGTTTCGCGGTAGCACGGTGTTATCAAAGATCGATATTCGTTCTGGCTATCATCAGTTCAGGATCCGTGAGGCAGATATTCCACGGACGGCGTTTAGATCGAGGCATGGGCACTTTGAGTTCTTGGTGATGTCGTTTGGTTTGACCAACGCACCATCAGCCTTCATGTATATGATGAACCGGGTGTTCAAGGATTTCTTAGACAAGTTCGTTGTGTTCTTCATCGATGATGTGTTGGTTTATTCTCGCAGTGCTGAGGATCATGAGCAGCATCTGCGCTTGGTTCTATCGGAGTTGAGGAACCACAAGTTATTCGCCAAGCTGAGCAAGTGCGAATTTTGGTTGCCTCAGGTTTCATTTCTAGGCCACGTGGTGAACAAGGATGGGATCTCGGTCGACCCAGAAAAGGTCGCAGCAGTGATGGATTGCAGTAGGCCGAATACGCCTTAGGAGATCAGGAGTTTCCTAGGGTTGTTCGGCTACTACAGGATGTTCGTGGAGGGTTTCTCTACCCTAGCTGCACCTTTGACCAAGCTGACTCAGAAGAACGTGGATTTTGTTTGGAGCGAGAAGTGCGAAGAAGCCTTCCCGGAGTTAAAGAGGATATTGTGCACTGCTCCCGTTCTGACCCTGCCTACTGAGGGTGTGGATTATGATGTTTATGTGGATGCTTCGTATGTAGGTCTGGGTTGTGTGTTAATGTATGTTGGAAAAGTGATTGCCTATGGGTCAAGGCAGCTGAAGACTCATGAGAAGAATTATCCTACGCATGGCCTCGAGTTCGCAGCGGTTATTTATGCGTTGAAGCTGTGGAGACACCTACTTTATGGGGCTCAGTGCAAGATCTTCACCGACCATAAGAGCCTGAAGTATGTGTTCACGCAGAAGTAGTTGAATCTGTGCCAGCAGCGGTGGATAGAGTATGTGGCCGATTATGATGTAGAGATCCAGTATCATCCAGGCAAGGCCAATGTAGTGGCCGACGCCTTGAGCCGAAAGACGGGAAAGATCTTTAATGTCACCGCCGATCGTTTAGTGGAGGAGTTTCTCCTTATGGATATATAAGTGGGATGTTGTGGCTTGTAGAGTAGTTTATCAGTGGCAGAGTCGTCTTGGATTTCTTTGACCAGACTGCACTAGAAGGACGATCCGAATCTTCTGCACTTATTCACCAGGACCGAGAAGGGGGAGTTGCCTGACTTTGCTATCAATGATGCGAGAACTTTGAAGTACCGCGGCAGATTTTGCATCCCCGCTGTTGGGGACATTAGAGGTATGATTTGCAGAGAAGCTCATGGATCCAGCGTTGCCTACCATCCAGGATTTACGAAGATGTATCGTGACTTAAAGAAAATTGCATGGTGGTATCGCATGAAAGGTGATATAGCCCGATTTGTTGCTGAGTGCCACACTTGCAAGCGTGTGAAGGCCGATCATGGAAGGCCTGGTGGCAAGTTGACTTCTTTAGAGATCCCAACTTTGAAGTGGAAAAGTATTTCTATGGATTTCATCACGGGCTAACCGAAATCCCCCAGGGGATTCGATTCTGTATGGGTTATAGTGAATAGACAGACGAAGTGTGCTCACTTCGTGCCATATAAGATTGATTACCCGATGAAGAAGATAGCGGAGTTGTACTTGAATGAAGTCATTCGACTGCACGGTGTGCCTGTCAGCATCATTTTTGATCGAGACTCCCGGTTTATTTCTCGTTTTCGCAGAGTCTGCAGGAGGGTTTGGGTACGGATCTGAGGTATTCTACTGCTTACCACCCACAGACTAATGGGCAGATGGAGTGGATCAACCTAATAGTTGAGGATATGATCCGATTCTACATTTTAGACCATGGTGGAGCGTGGGATGAGCGGCTGCGACTTATGGAATTTGCATAAAACAATAGTTATAAGGAAAGCTTGCAGATGGCTCCTTTTGAAGCCATGTATGGGAGGCACTGCAGAACACCATTGTTTTGGGCTGAGGCTGGTGAAAGTCCTTTGTTGGGTCCAGATGCTCTTGAGGAGATGGAAGTCGTAGTGAAGCTTATTCGTGAGAAGCTTCGTATAGCTCAGGAGAGATACGAGAAGAATTCCAATCGGCGTAGGTCTGCCTTGGAGTTTTCTATAGGGGACCTTGTATTTCTTAAGGTTTCCCCGATGGTGGGTGTAAAGAGGTTAGGTAAGAATCAGAAATTGGACCCGAGGTATGTGGGCCCGTTTAAGATTTTGGAGCGGATTGGCGTGTCGGCTTACAGGTTGGATTTGCCAGCAAACTTCCTAGGTGTTCATAATGTTTTCCATGTAAGCCAATTGCGGAAGTGTGCGCGCAGTAGTGAGCAAGTCTTGGACGTTGTGCCCCAGTTGGAACCCAACCTCTCTTTTGTTGATGTGTCGGTCCGTATTTTGGATACTCAGGAATGGGTGTTGCGTAAGAAGTGCATTCCGATGGTGAAAGTTCTATGGAAGAATCAGGATTTGTAGAGCGCGACTTGGGAGCTAGAGTCGGCCATGAGGAAGGCATACCCTCACCTGTTTCCCTGATTTGATCAGAATGTTTTCCTTCTTGTAACTCCTATTTGTTACATTTCCTTCTTTAGTAGGAGTGTTGTGCGTAAAGTTTCGGGACGAAACTTTCTTTTAGGGGGAGTGACTGTAACGCCATCGATTTTTCTGCGACTTTTTTTTCACGTTTGGCATTACGGTGACGCGTCTTCGTCGCTTGTGCCATTTGTGGAGTATGTGTTAGCTCCTTAGAACAGAGTGGCCTATTTTGTAGCCTATGGGAAAGGTCTCCCTAGCAAGCCAAGTCATTTTCGGTGACCCGGTGTGGCCTCTTGGGGGATGCTTTTGTTCTGGATTTAGGTGGGTATAACTCGAGTTCTGTTCGTCGAAAATTAATTTCGACTTCTCTGTTGTGTTCGTAGCGTGGGAATTTAGCTACGGTGCGAATTTCGTCAAATTCCGAGATTGTTTTGTTTTCGCGTCGTTTTTGGTGTGCCATTAGTAAAGACTATTAGAATTCTCTTAATTTTGTAAGGGAGCCGGCCGTTGGGATTCGGTTTTGCTGAACCGATGCGTTTAAAGCTTATATAAAATCTTTATTAAGAAGTGGCGGGCCCACTTCTCCTTCCTCCTTCCCGAGACTAAAAGCAGAAAAACGCTGCTCCTATTTGCGGAAAACAGAGGCGGAAACGACGGGCTGCCCTAGCTTTCGAACGGTGATTCTGGGAGTGTTCGTGGATGGATTTCGATTCCGAAAGCGGCATTGTCTTGCTCTCACTCAAATCTACGTTTCGACGATAATAAATTCGATTTTCGTGGAGTTTTAGGAGATTTGGGGATTTCGGTCTTGTGGTTTTCCGCCATTTAAAGTACGGGAGTGTGCTTTTAGGTGCTGCTGCTGCTAGTGCCAAGTAAAGAGGAGGGAAAGCCGTCCAAGTTTCGTCGGAAATCGAGGCAAGTGGTATTATTGCCCTTGCCATTGTTGTTATTTTGAAATTCTGAAAAATGCCCGGTTAGCCCTAGGGTAAAAGCCAAATATGTTCTCTTTTATCTTGCTGAAATTAGGGTTTAGATCTCCTATTAAGCCCCCCCCCCCCTCACTACTAGAAAAATGGCATTGAGGGAGTGAACCTCACTCAACGCCATTGCTGTTTTGGCATTGAGTGAGGTGGACTCACTCAACGCCGCAGTTTTGTTTTGCGGCTAAGTGTAAGGGAGTTGAGTGAGTGAGCTTCACTCAACGCCATTGCTGTTTTGGCGTTGAGTGAGGCCAGCTCACTCAACGCCACTTCCTCTGAGTTTGGTTAAGTGTTGCGGTGTTAAGTGAGTGTACCTCACTCAACGTTGAGTGAGTGTACCTCACTCAACGCCATTGCTGTTTTGGATTTGAGTGAGGTTAGCTCACTCAACGCCAGAGTATTCTTGAGGGAGGCGTTGAGTGAGTGAACCTCACTCAATGCCATGCCTCTTTTGGCATTGAGTGAGGCTAGCTACTTCAACGCCAGAGTTGTTCTTTTGGAGGGCATTGAGTGAGTGAACCTCACTCAACGCCATCGCTGTTCTGGCACTGAGTGAGGCTTACTCACTCAATGCCAAGGTCTGGTTAGGCGTTGAGTGGGTCCCACTCAACGCTAAGCCGTGTTGAGTCATTTCAACACTTTTTTCCCTACCTTAATTTTTTCCCCCGAGCGAATTCCTTGATTTTCTTTGAGGTTCCTTGTCGGCTATGTTTTTCTTTCCTAAAGGCCGAATCGTGGGTCGTGGTTAATAGTGGTGGTTTGGAGCTCTTAAGAGGGGAGGTATTGTGTAATTTAGCCAAGGCACCCCTTTTTCATCTATCTTGCTCCAGGTACGGGCTGGGCGAGGGGGTGGAAGGTCCCTAGTGCTTTCACATGTAGACCCTTGAGCTTGTTGGCTTGGAAATGGTGGTTGGGGGACTGAGTTTGCCTCCGACCCGAATCCATGTTATTTGTTTTGCTACTACCATCTCCCACAGCTAAGGGTGTTAGATGTTTCTTCCTTGGTAGATTGCAGCACTTTGGGCTCTTGGTAGCTTAGTAGACTCTGCATGAAGTAGTTTCTGGGCAGGGTTGATGCTGTTTCCTCGCACCTGGTGCATTTCTTTTTGTCTTGCCTTGGGCAGTTTTGACCTTTTACTGCTTTGTTTTTCCTCTTTCAGTTATCATCTGGTTGACACTTTCATGCAGTTTTTCCTTGTTTTGCTTGCTGAGGTATTCTTTCTCCTTTTGAATGCCTCAGGTTCTGAGCATTAACCAGTTTGGTGGCTAGGTTGTAGTGGTGTTGCTGGTGGTCTCTTGGACTTTGGAGATCCTTCTGGATTTGTTTAGTGAGGTAGTTTTCTGCACTTTTCTTACAGACATACATATTTGTCAGTGGGTTCGTGTCAGGTTGTTGGCGCCCACGGGTAGTTTTTACCTTTGTACTAAATATATTACTTTTGCTGCTACAATTTTCTTGAGATAGTCTACTTGCTCTGGGGAGGATTTATGCTAGGTTGCTAGTTATTTTAAAACTACAACTATTACTATAAGTATAGCTCATGATCAGCATGTTTTATAAAACTAAATCACTATTTTCCAAACCACGTATAAAGATCGTTTTCTTATATATAATATAAATTAAATGTAGAGTCTTGCATAGCATCAGCTGTCCTCTTGGGGCACTTATGCACTCCTTAGGATGTCAATCCAGAATAAAATATTTTTCCGCAGCGTATAAGTATAGTTTTTAACTGTGGACTAGGTGATCCACCGAGCCGAGGGATATGGCCTATAAAATATAACTGATTTTCGAATCATTAAACTCATGAATTTCTTTCATAAATTAAAGTAGATGGTTTTGCCTGAGCGTCTGCAGTTATTCCCTACTCGACGTGGCATCATGACGCGTGTTTTATCATACTTTGATAATTCCTTAATTCGTAGAAAATGCGGGTTGTGACATTGAAGGTCGAGGCCATTGAGAATTCTAAGATTAGAGGCCAGCAGGCAAGGCAAGACAAGCAGAAGTCTGTTGGAGGGAAAGGCCCCAAGGAACCTGATGCAGTTTCAAGGAAGAATACTAAGGGGACTTGTAGCTTCTGTGGCCGGCTGGGCCATCCTTTGGAAAAGTGTTTCAAGAGATTGACAGCGCAGAAGAAAGCGCAAGTCCATGCTATTCAGGGTGCTCCCAGAGGGGATGTGGTGTGTACTTTATGCAAAAAGAAGGGGCATGATGCGGCCCGTTGTTGGTTAAAAAATAAAGTTTTATTTCAGTGTGAGCAAAAAGGCCATCTCAAGACGAGGTGCCCTCAGGCGCAGCCCGTTCTCCCAGCAATTCCATTGCAGGGGTTGCTGCTACCCCCGCGCGTGGATAAATGGAAGGGGAAGCTGAATGCTATCTCCTCGGAGGAAGCGTTGACCTCGACCAAGGTTATTTCAGGTTAGATTTCTTCCTAACTTGAATATTTTACTTCTTGTATAGTTTAGCTTCTGTTTTCCCTTAGTTGCGTGGGCAACTTTATAGGGAGATTTAAGGTAAAGAATCGTTGGGCGCGCGTTTTTTTCAATTCTGGCGCTACCCACTCTTTTGTTGCTAGGGCTTTCGTGGAGCGTTTCCTCTTGGGCTTAGATCGTGTTAGTGGAGCTTTCTGCGTCAGGTTCCCTTCTGGTTACTCTGTGATTTCAGATTTGTGTATTCAGGGCTGCCCAATCATATTGGGGGACTTTCTAGCAAAGGCGGATCTGAAGGTGATTGACCTGGAGGACTTCGATGTTATCCTAGGCATGGATTAGTTGTCTAGATATGATGCGGTACCTAGTGCAAGGGTAAGCGCTTGGATTTCATGAAGGACAACGGTCAACCCGGGAGCGTTTTTGCCGATCCACTTCTGGAGTCTCCGGTTATTTCTGTGGTACGTGCTCGCAAGTTGCTTGATTCTGGCTGTTTTGCCTATTTGGTCTCTCTGGTAGGGGCAGATGTTAGTGTGCCGCGGTTGGAGGAGATTCCTGTTGTTTGTGAGTTCTCTGATGTTTTTCCTGAAAATCTTCCCGGTCTTCCACCCGATAGAGATGTTGAGTTTGTTATAGATTTGGAGCCGGGTACGCATCCTATTGCTAAGGCACCGTACCGCATGGCCTCGCGAGAGCTGGAAGAGTTGCGGATCCAGCTAGATGAGATGTTGGCAAAGGGTTTTATCAGGCCGAGTTTGTCGCTCTGGGGTGCGCCTGTGCTGTTCATAAGGAAGAAAGACGGGTTGATTAGGCTATGCATCGACTACAGAGAGCTGATTAAGGTTACAATTAAGAACAGGTACCCTCTGCCTCGTATTGATGATTTGTTTGACCAGCTGCGTGGTAGTGCTGTGTTTTCAAAGATAGACCTTCGTTCGGGCTATCACTAGTTGAGGATTCGGGAGTCCGATGTTCCGCGGATGGCGTTTCGTTCTCGTCATGGGCATTTCGAGTTCTTAATCATGTCATTTGGTTTGACTGATGCTCCTTCAGCTTTCTTGGATTTGATGAACCGCTTGTTCAAGGATTGCCTAGACAAGTTTGTGATTGTCTTTATTGATGACGTTTTGGTGTACTCCCGGAATGCAGAAGAGCATGATCGACATTTTCGTCTGGTCTTGGCGACTCTGAGAGACCATAAGCTTTACGCCAAGCTGAGCAAATGTTAATTTTTGTTGCCTCCGATATCTTTCCTCGGCCATGTGGTTAGCAAGGAGGTCATCTCAGTGGACCCAGAAAAGATCGTTGCGGTTATGGAATGGGCGAGACCTGTTACTCCTCGAGAGATCAGAAGCTTCTTGGGCTTGGCGGGCTATTATAAAAGATTTGTGGAGGGATTCTCCACCCTATCTGCTCTGTTGACCAAGTTGACGCAGAAGAATGTAGCCTTCGTATGGGATGGCAAATGTGAAGAGGATTTTGAGGAGCTAAAGAGAAGGCTATGTTCAGCTCCTATTTTTTCCTTACCTACTGAAGGTGCTGAGTATGATGTATATGTGGATGCATCGCATATCAAGCCGGGATGCGTACTGATGCAAGACGGGAAGGTGATTGCGTACGGGTCGAGACAGCTAAAGACTCATGAGAGGAATTACCCTACGCATGACCTGGAGTTTGCTGCTGTGATCTATGGTCTCAAGTTTTGGAGGCATTTGTTGTATGGTGTGCAGTGCAGGATTTTTACTGATCATAGAATCTTGAAGTATGTCTTCACAAAGAAGGAGTTGAATCTGCGTCAGTGGAGATGTCTAGAGTACGTGGACGACTATGATGTTGAGATTCAGTATCATCCGGGCAAGGCCAATGTGGTGGCCGACGCCCTGAGTCGGAAATCAGGGAAGATTTTTTGTCTCACAGCCGAGTTGTTAGTAGAGGAGTTTTCGTTGATGGGCATTTCTGTGGATAGCTGCAATGTGCAGAGCAGCCAGGCAGTGGCAGAACATTCATGGATCGCGCTCACAAGATTGCATCAAATGGATGATCCTGACCTTCAACATTTGTATCTTCGAGCTGAGAGAGGTGAACTGCCAGATTTTTCTATAGGTGATTCAGGTAACTTGAAGTACCGTGGCAGGTTTTGCATTCCCACGGTGGGAGACATCAGGTTTATGGTGTGCAGGGAAGCCCATGGATCTAGCGTTGCCTACCACCCAGGATCAACCAAGATGTACCGCGATTTGAAGAAGATTTCCATGTGGTATGGGATGAAGGGAGACATAGCCAGATTTTTTTCTGAGTGCCACACTTGCAAGCGAGTGAAAGATGATCATGGAAGACCAGGTGGCAAGCTGACTCCCTTAGAGATTCCAGCTTGGAAGTGGGAAAGCATCTCGATGGATTTCATTACAGGGTTGCCAAGATCTCCTAGGGGGCATGATTCATTATGGGTGATCGTGGACAGACTGACGAAGTGTTCTCACTTCGTGCCATTCAATATCGACTACCCGATGAGGAAGATAGCAGAGTTATATTTGGAGGAGGTCATCAGACTGCATGGTGTACCTGTGAGCATCATATCGGATCGAGACTCCAGGTTCACGTCTCGTTTTTGGAAGAGTCTACAAGAGGGGCTGGGAACAGATTTGAGGTATTCCACTGCTTATCACCTGCAGACAAATGGTCAGACGGAGCGGGTAAATCAGATTGTGGAAGATATGATCCGATGCTATATTCTGGACCACGGTGGGGCGTAGGACGAGCGTTTACGGCTTATGGAGTTTGCGTATAACAACAGCTATCAAGAAAGCTTGCAAATGGCTCCTTTTGAGGCTTTGTATGGAAGGCGCTGAAGGAATCCTTTGTTTTGGTCTGAGTTGGGCGAGATACCCTTGGTGGGTCAAGAAGATCTCGAGGAGATGGAGATTTCGGTGAAGCTTATTCGAGAAAAGATTTGAATCGCCTAGGAGATATATGAAAAGAACGCCAACCGGCGTAGAACAGATTTGGAATTACTTGTAGGGGAACGGGTATTCTTAAAGGTTTCCCCAATGAGCGGGATTAATAGGTTTGGCAAGAACTGGAAATTGGACACGAGGTACGTGGGGCCATTTTTTATTACTGAGCGGATTGGAGTATCAGCTTACAGGTTAGTTGCCTGTAAATTTTCCTGGCATGCATGATGTCTTTCACGTCAGTCAGTTGCGGAAGTGTTTGTAGAGTGACAGATAGGTTTTGGCTTATGTGCCCCAGTTGGAGCCGAACCTTTCTTTTGTGGAGGTGCCTGTCCGCGTCTTGGATGCTCAGGTTCGCGTGTTGCGGAGGAAAACTATTCCTATGGTTAAGATTCTGTGGAAGAACCAGGATGTGGAAAGTGCGACTTGGGAGCTAGAGTCGGCGATGAGGAAAGCTTACCCTCATCTGTTTCCCTGACCTTTTGCCTGGTATGTATTGTGTTTTTTTCATAGCTTTGGCTTAGCTATTTCTTTTTCCCTCTTGATAGAAGTGTTTTGTGTAAAGTTTCGAGGCAAAACTTTCTTTTAGGGGGGGTGACTGTAACGCCCCCGGCTTTTCTGTGTTTTGTTTGATAGATGTTTGTCGTTACGATGACGCGTTTCCGGGCTTTTTGCCGTTGTTGGAGCGTAGTCTTAGCTCTTTAGGTTCCTTATGTAGCATGTTTGCAAGATTCGCCAGCTAGCCGGAGTCTGTTGTGGTGACTCGGCTGAGCCTCTTTGGGAATGCTTGTGTTTTGGATTCGGGTAGTTTTAGCCCGAGTTTTGATCTTCGGAGGTTGTTTTCGAATTCGTCGTTGTTTTCGTAGCTTGTGTGTTTAGCTACGGTGCGAGTTTTGTCGAAATCCGAGGTCTTTGATTTTCACGTCGTTCTGACGTGTTGTTATGTTGCTTTATGATTGTGGCCGGTTTGGCATGGCTTGTTATAAGCAGGATTTATTAGCTTAAGTGTTAAATTATTAGCTTTGTTTTTAGTGGCTGGAGCTTGTAATAGGATTTATGCTAATTCTTATTTTATGCATTTAGCCTGAGTTAGCTAGTGGAGCTCGGGTTGGGCTAAGTGTGAGCTAATACTGTAACTTTATATGTTTAAGCTTAGGTTATAGCTAGCCGTACAGGTTGCTTGAGAGCTGATAGGCTGAGAGTATATAATTATGTATATATCTATATAGTTGTGCCATACAGCTTCAGGTTGGTCAGCTGGGTGGCTAGTTTTCTGTTAGCTGAGTACAAATGTATATACATACATAAATAAGTAAGTGATGTATAGTTGGCAGGTTGTGTGGTAGATTTTCTATATCTAGTGGCCGAGTCTTCCAAGCTTAGGATTATTTTAATAGCTTGAGTGGAGGGAGTTTAGTTTTCTATTATATCTTAGTCTTCGGTGGAGCATGAAATTAAAAGGCACTCAGCTGTCTTTTTATTTCATTATCCCTTTATCCAAGCCAGCTGCTAGCTTCCTCCGAAAGGAGCTCGGGCGGAGGTGCTGGAGCGTTGACCGGAGGTGGCCGCCAGCTTAGGGCTCGTTTCTCTCTGGCGATGGTGGATCCGAGCTGCTCTCGCCAAGAGCTTGTTTTCTAGGTCGCTGGTTTTGTAGCAGGCAGTGCCGCCAGTGCCAAGCTTGGTGTTCCAGCGGTTTTTCTCCTTGCCCGAATTAAGGCAAGTGGCTCCTTGCCCTTGCAATTTTAATTTTTTTTCCTTTTACCTTTGTTAGATTGCTGTAAATAGCCGTTTTCCCTTGCCTCTAGGAGCTGAAGCATCAGCGTTGCCCTTGCTCCAGCCCTTTCTCTTCCTCGGCTCTAGAAAACCGTCCAGATCAAGCCCTAGTTTTCCTTTTTTTTGTTTATTTTTCTTTATTTTCTCATTCTCGGGTTGGGGTCCAGGTAATAGCTGGAGTTAGGTTTTAGTATTATTTAAGTGGTGTGATAAGTTATTTTGGTTGTTGAGGTCGAGTAGGGAAGGTAGGAGAGAGAGTTGGAATTAATTTCCTCTCTCTGTCTCCAGGCGTTGAGAGGGCTGTGGGCTTAGTTTTAGATTTTTTTGGCTAAGTCAAAAGCATTGAGTGAGTGTACCCCACTCAACGCCTAGACTGTTAAGCCTCTGGCATTGAGTATGGTGCACTCACTCAACGCCAGCTTTGTTTTCTGCAGGCTAAGTCAAAAGCATTGAATGAGTGCACCTTACTCAATGCCTAGACTATTAAGTCTCTGGCGTTGAGTATGGTGCACTCACTCAACGCCAGCTTGGTTTTTTTGTGGTTAAGTGACGAGGCGTTGAGTGAGTCGACCTCACTCAACGCCAAGGCATATCTGGTGTTGAGTGAGGTGAACTAACTCAACGCCACAACTAAGACTTGCGGCTAAGTCTTTGGCGTTGAGTGAGTAGACCTCACTCAACGCCGCAGCTGTTTTGTCATTGAGTACTCAACACCGCAGTCTTTTCAGCAGGTTTAGCATTGACTGAGTTGACCTCACTCAGCGCCAAAGCAGGGTTGGCGTCGAGTGAGTCGACCTCACTCAACGCCAAAGAAGGTTTGGCGTCGAGTGAGGTAGACTAACTCAACGCCACAGCCAGGGCTTGCGGTTAAGTCTTTGGCGTTGAGTGAGGGTACCTCACTCAACGCCGTGGCTGTTTTGGCATTGAGTGAGGTAGACTAACTCAACGACGCAGTTTTTTTAGGCTAAGTCTTTAGCCTTAGGAGGTATGCTTCTTTAGGACTGTTAGAGGAGTTTTTCCTTCCTAAGGAGGATGTTGGGGTGTTCGGCTAGTTTTTTGCATGCCGACTCGTGGACTATGGCCGAAGGGGGTGTTTTCTAGACTCTGGAGGGGTGAAATGTATGTGCTGAGCTGTGGACACCACGAAGTCTTTATAATGGGGCCGACTTGTTTAGGTGTGTGGACCCTAAGGCTGCCACCGGTTGTGTTCACACTTGAGTATTTATTTTTGGGGTCTGGTTGTTGGTGCTGGTACTGTCACACAATCCAGCCCCTTATTATTTACACCCCGGTCATTTGCCCACAAAGTTAGGATTGTTAGCTCTTTCTTTTCCTGCTTTTGGCTATTCCTGCTAGTATACTAATACTTTACTGTTGTAGGTTGTTTCTTTCTTCCGAGCAGGTAGCTTTTGTGCTCACACTTGGTTTGATTTACCTTTACTGTTCTTTTGATAGTATTTTTCTTCTTACGGTCATACTTTTCACTTACTGTTAGCTGCTGCTTTTGTTACCGAGTTGGTAAACCCTTTTTACTCGCACTTAAATCTTATATTCTTCATGCTTTGATATTGTGCTAAGGCATTATTTCTTTAATGCCTAAGGTTCGGTTGTAGCGAATAGAGTTGCTGATCCCTTTTAGTGGGTTTTGCTGATAGCCTCCAGGGTAGCTGAGCTTCAGATCTTCAACTTTGCGAGGTAGTTATTCTTCTTTTCTTTATGGGCATGCACACTCAACGGTGGGTTCGTGTCGGGTTGTCGACGCCCACTGGTGGCTTATTGGTTTTGCTGGATATGAATTAAAACCTGGACCTATTGGGGTTGCTTACTTGCTTCTGGGAAGATTTTATGCTAGGTTGCATGTTAGGTATTTTAAAACCCTAAACTATTATATGTATCTCATGCATATCATATGTGTAAAACGAAAACACTATCTTCTTTAAGCGTAAAGAATATCTTTCATATATAAATACTATACTCACCTTAGGAGTCGTGCATACCTTAAGTGGTCCCTTGAGGCTATTCTACTCATTTATGGTGTTAAATCAACTAAATCAAAGTATTTTTCCGCTGCAAGAAAATATATTTTCATATCGTGGACTAGATGATCCACTGTTTCTGGGGATACGGCCTTAAAATGAATTTGTTTTCTACTATTTTAAAACTTGTGATTTGAAGTCTTAGTGCGTTGCCTGAGCGTCAGCTGTTATCCCCTGCTCGACGTGGCATCACAACGCGTGTTTTCCCGTACTCTGATACTTCTTAATCTCAAGGAAAATGCGGGTTGTGACTGTGTTGCCTCTCGACGATCGTCGACCGTGCTATCTCGATAACTCGACTCAACGCCCACCGTAAAGGACATACCCTGGGACACGCCCGTGTCCCAGGCCGTGTGCACTAGACACGCCCTTGGACACGCACGTTTCCCAGGCCGTGTCACCCTGCATTACCCCATTCTGGGACTTATGGTTTTTGGGGTGTTATTGGTGGTACTTGGTAATGTACTGATCCGATATGAGATTCTTCATAACTAACCAACCTACAAGTGGTACGTCACGTCCTGTCCCTAATCGTCTCTCCTCATTGAGGCAAAAAACTTTGGCTCGACCAGTTATCTTCATCCTTGCAACCTGGACCTTTTGGTGGCTCGTCAACTTGTGCCACTCTAAATAAAACTTCATGTCGGTCACCAAGTGAAGGAAGATTTGGGGATCGCCCATCCCGTTGTAGGTGGGCGCATAAATTTTAATCGACCTTGTAATATCAACCTCTCGTTCTAGGCCTCGATTATGGGGTCGTGCTCGTGGGGACCCGTCGTGAGAATCATCCTCATCTAAATGTTTGCTCCGGTTGGGCGGCCTGAGCTCACATTGTGGCACAGGAGGATGGTTAGCCATGTAGAGGGCTAACATACCACGAATCTCCTCCATTTGACGATTCATGTCCTGCCTTAAGACATCTACTGGAGTTTGTGCTAGGTTAGGGTTCCGTTCGTCATCCATTTACGTCGTGGATGTTTCGATATATTCTTTCCCCGTCCTAGTGCGCATGCAGAGAAATTACTCTACCCCCTAATTTTTATATATATCATTTTTTTTCCAAGAGGCAAGCATGCGCGTGCATGCACGTAATCTAGGTGATGTGCTAACGACGCTCTAGTCGAGTGAGGGAGAGGGTCGCCAACGGAAAGGATAGTGTTAATTAGAGAATTGACACAATTTAACGAATCCATCTGTTACATAACATATAGTAGAAGGTCCAGTCAGGGCCCCACACCATATGTCACAAAAAGGCGGCGAGGTTACAGGTAAATATCAAAAACCTATTCGACTCCTAACTCAAAGCATGCTAGGTGAAGCTTAAGATTAATATTGAACTCATCAACAACGAATGTCCACTATAAATAAACAACCACATTTAAATATCACACTTAAGGAATGTACATCAAATACACAAAAAGTTTGGCCTTTAGGCCTTACAGTTAAGCTTTACAAGTGTGGATTACAAACATTGGCGCGCAGGCCGACCACACATGAAAATAACAAATTTCTTTGCTCAGCCTTCGAGGGCGAGCAGCATTAGCAGCAACAGCAAGGGCTTCAGCCCGCTATTTCCCGCTCAGCTCTCCAACACCTGCACAAGGACAGCCCACCAGAATGGTGGCAAATAAGGAAACAGTCAGCATTCAACTGACCAATTTATAACGACCCTACCCCTTTCCCGGGGCAGTGGTATTCCTTCCATGCAGGAATAGCATTTCATAAGAAGATATATCACACAATGTGCACTCACGCACAAACAATATATAACAAACGTCGCCCACGCGACCCGACAATCCGTGCACTCAGGGAACATTCTTGGTGTACCAGAAATACCAGGGTCCCACCACCGTTCAAGCTCCGAAATCTAACAGTATTAAGCATTTAGTCTTAATGGTGTGCATTCCTATGACTCTCATTATGCCACTGATGAAAGCCTAATGCCTTGACGCTCTCTTGTCAAGCCGACATAATGCAGGTACAGCTCCACCCTTACCCGTTGCTCAAGTCGTCATACCATTGCTGAATACCGCAGTACTCATGGACCAACGGAAGACGCGGGTCGGCTTCACCTTTCCAGTTCGGCACTAGCCTTTTAAGAGCTTGCAACTCATAATAGCCACACTGTCCACCAAGGTCTGGCTTCACAATCCAAAAGGGGAGCTAATGCAAGCGTTCCTCGCAGTTGCTTGGCAGGTTCAGCAGAAGCTCTCTTTTTGCACCCAAACTCAATCCAAACATATCATATAACACAAGAATCACGAGGGTATTTTCCAGGAACTCCACTCTTGTACTTCCTGTTACTAGCCTTCACAGGCCTAACCCATCTACTCCATAACATATACGTTTATATGCAGAGTCTTCTAAGGTGTGCAAAATGAAACATCACCAATCCAGACCAACCTGTCCAAATGGGCTTCACACAGCATGCCTATTTAATACTACATATTTCCGGATCTATATACAAGACTTGTTGGGGATATCAAGAATCAACCCAAGGGAAATCCCTCCATAATCGACCTTTTGGTGGGGGAAATCCATGCATATGCCAAAACAAGGACTTCACATGTCCAAGGAAGAAAGATCGTTACCCTTGACGATCTCTTTGGAGCCATGGAAAACTATTAGGATGAAAAGAACCGCAATGGCCTTGCCTCCACAAATCTGGACTCGGCTCGCGATTCGGGGCTTTGAAGCTCCACTAGTAGCTGGATTCCTTCTCCTCCTCCTTCCTACTCTCCCCACTCTCTAACACTTTAGAAAGAGAAAGGCTTGATAGAAATGAGAGTTTACCCTTCAACTCTCGGCCTTAACACAGTAGGGATAGCTCTGGACCGCCGGATCCTAATTGAAGGAAATGAACGGCCATGAATTACCCTGAAACTGAATTTCCTGGGCCAAACACGGCTTGTGACATGCCCGTGTCACTGGTTGTGTGTCATAAGCGACAAAGAAACCTACTCTGCCAGAACAGGACACGACCCTGTGACACGCCCGTTACATGCACGTGTCGCAGGCCGTGTGCCAGACACAACTTTGGACATGCCTGTGTCCAGCCCGTGTTCAATAGCCCTCACAAACCTGGCCAAACATTGAGATGGACACGGCCCCTGACATGCCAGTATCACAGGTCGTGTGCCCAATACGACTTTCCTATCGAGGATCGTCAAGTGCTTTTCGTCGAGATCATTTCGTCAAAATCATAGGATACGGACCTGGACACGCCCGCGTGCCCCACTCGAGATCACCCTGTGCCACACTCGAGATCGCCCCTGCACATAGAAGGACACAACCTATGACACGCCCTTATCACAGTCCGTGTTCCTCACTCGAGGACCACTCGAGACTCGCTCGAGACACTCCTGCGCTACACTCGAGTACACAGAGACGGACACGGCCTTTGACACACCCATGTACTAGGCCGTGTTGCTCAGTCTCCACAGCCCACTCAAAAATTGAGATTTGGGGCATTACAAACCTCCCCTCCTAACAAGAAATTTCATCCCAAAATTTGTAAACAGGACTCAGGAAACTCTTCAACAAAATGTTGTTACAACATATCATGTTCTATACAACATAAAACACAAACTGTTATAGAAGATTAGACAAACAGTTCGGGAAATTCAGCACGCATGGTCTGCTCTCGCTCCCATGTTAGCTCCTCACGGTCGCAGTTGTCCCATCGGACCTTGAACATCCCGATTGCCTTGTTCTGTAACTACTTCTCGGCTTCATCCTCGATACGAATGGGCCTAACCTTCGTCGTTTGCCCAAATTCGACCTGTACGCGATCATTAGAAATCACTTGAGCTGGATCTTTTACTGCTTTTCGAAGTACTGATATGTGGAACACATCATGCAATCCAATCAATTCTTCCGAAAGAGCTAGCCGATATGCATCTTCTCCAATTTGTTCCACCACTTCAAATGAACCAAGATATCTAGGACTTAACTTTTCATGCGGCGAATCCTGGACATGCCTTTGAAAGGCTTAATTTTCAAATAGACTCAATCGCCAACCGCAAACTCAACGTTTCGGTGCTTGATGTTGTAATACTTTGCTTGTCAATCTTGGGCTATCAGTAACCTCTCCCGAATAAAGCGTATAGTCGAATTAGCTTCTTCGATTTCCTTACGCTTATATAGTTTCAAGTCTCCTATCTCCTCCGAAGCTAATGGTGTCCGACATTTCCGACCATACAAAGCTTCAAACGGTGTCATACTTATGCTAGCTTGGTAGCTATTATTGTAGGTAAACTCTGGCATATAGAACTGATCTTACCATCTCTTACCAAAATCCAAGGCGCACATTCGGAGCATGTCCTCCATCGTTCTGTTGGTCCTCTCTGTCTGGCCATCCGTTTGGGGATGAAAGGTTGTACTAAACGTTAACTTTGTTCCCAACAACTGATGGATTAGCCTCCAATCATTCGATGTGAAGCGCCCGTCACGGTCACTTATGATGCTACAGGGAACACCATGCATTCGTACGATTTGCTCAACATAAAGTTTCGCCAAGACTTCCACTAAATCGTCCCTCTTGTTCGGAAGGAAGTTTGTAACTTTAGTCAACCGGTCTACGATCACCTAAACTGAATCGTTATCGCATAGAGATCTCGGCAAACCATGCACGAGATCCATCGAAATATCATCAAACTTCCATTCCGGAATAGGTAACGACTTCAGGAAACCTCAGGGCTTATTACATTCAGCTTTTACCAAGGCACATTTTTGATATTTAGCAATGTATTGTGATATGTATTTCTTTAACCCTTGCCACCAGAAAAGCTTTTTCATGTCCTTGTACATTTTGGTGCTCCCTGGGTGAATTAAGTATTTTATAAAGTGAGCCTCATACATCAATTCTTACCTCAACTTACCTATACTTGGGATGCACAAACGAATCTCTTTCCTCAAAAGGCCGTTATCCTAGGAGAATTGGTCATTTGAACAATCCACTGCGTAGTGTTGTAGACTTTCATCAAGTTCCGTTGCTCGCCGAATTCTGTCCACAAGGTCATACTGTACCTCCGTCCAGTTCAAGCAAGCATTTACTGTGGAATTCTTGTAAACAAAAGAAATCTTTAACGCTTCCAACAACTGGATCAGATGCTCATCATGCATCTGTAACCAATTTGCCCTTGACGGAGTCCTACGACACAAGACATCAGCGACCACGTTTTTCTTCCCGGGAGTGTAGTGAATATCAAAGGTGTAGTCCCTGAGGAACTCCATCCACCTTCGTTGTCGCATATTGAGATCTTTCTGATCCAATAGGTACTTTAGGCTCTTGTGGTCCGTAAATATGTCCACTTTTACAACATATAGATAATCATGCCACAATTTAAGTGCAAAAATCACCGCCGCCAACTCCAAGTCGTGGACGGAATAATTTTGCTCATGCACTTTCAACTGGCATGAGCCATAAGCAATCAGAATTCCAAACTGAAGAAGAACGCAGCCTAATCCGCACCTTGAAGCATCGCTATAAATCTCGTAGCCGTCTGTACCACATGGCGATGTCAAAACAGGCGTCGTGGTCAAACGAATCTTTAGCTCTTCAAAATCTCACGCGCACTCTGGCATCCAAACGCACTTCTGATCCTTCCTCGTTAATGTGGTAAGAGGCAAAGCGATCCATGATAAGTTTTCTACAAAACATTTGTAGTATCCTGCCATTGCAAGGAAACACCTGACTTCGGCCACCAAAGACAACACTGGACACTCCCGTATGGCTCTTATCTTTGACGGATCCACCGCAATTCCCTCTCCACTTACCACATGGCCAAGAAAAGCCACTGACGACAAACAAAACTCACACTTTAAGAACTTAGCAAAGAGCTTATTTCTTAGCAGGGTATGCAACACCAACCGTAAATGGATCGCATGGTCAGCTTAAGATTGAGAGTACACCACGATATCATCAATGAAGGTGATCACAAACAAGTCTAAGTACTCTCAGAATGTTCGGTGCATTAGGTCAATGAACATTGATGGC
This sequence comes from Platanthera zijinensis, assembly GCA_039513925.1. Lineage (NCBI taxonomy): Eukaryota > Viridiplantae > Streptophyta > Magnoliopsida > Asparagales > Orchidaceae > Platanthera > Platanthera zijinensis. Next base: position 111,700,996 of record CM077093.1, on the reverse strand, counting down.
GCATTACATAGTCCAAACGGAATTACAGTGAACTCATAATGACCGTAGCATGTTCCAAATGCTGTCTTGGGAATGTCACCTTCCCGAATCCTCAACTGGTAATAACAAGATTTTGAGTCCAGTTTAGAATAAACAGTTGATCCCACTAGCTGATCGAACAAGTCATCTATCCGTGGAATCGAATACTTGTTTTTCTCTGTCAGCTTATTCAATTCGCAATAATTGATACACCACTGCAGACTACCGTCCTTCTTTTTCACAAAGAGAACAGGTGCGCTTCAAGGTGACATACTTGGGCGTATGTATCCCTGTTCCAATAACTCTTACAGTTGAACTTTCAGTTCTGAAATTTCCTTTGGCGCTACTCGATATGTCGAGCGGGCCACAGGTTTTGCACCTAGGACAAGCTCAATAGTGAAGTCGATCTCCCGCTAGGGTGGTAACCCAAGAAAATCTTTAGGAAACACATCAGCGAACTCCGATACAATCGGAACATCATTCACACTGGCCTTTGACTCAAAAGCCTGAATAAGCGTGAAGAATAACTCCGCGCCCTTCCGAATAGCATTGACGACTTGGAGTGCAGACATTAAGGTCCCGCTCACTCCTCGCATACCAGCGAAATTAGTGTCAAGCTTGGTATTCTAACCTAGTGAGATCTCCTTTGAATTACAATCAATAAAGGCACGCTGCTTGGTGATCGCTTTCTGCTTAAGAAAAGAGAGCAAAACTAGCAATCCAATTAGGAAGGTATACCTATCAAACTATAGCTAGGGGACACAAGTGTCGTATTAAAATTCGGGAATCGTTGAGTAAACTTACTAACACGAAGACTATTATTTTATCGACGGAAATCTTTAGGGTTGAAGAGAAATCTAAATGCACTAAAGAAAGGAAATATTGCATAAAAAGAGAACTAATTGCAGCTAAATAGAAAGCTTAAAGGAAGCGATTACGATAAAGGGTTGGAACAATGAGATGGAAAGCACTCGATCGAGAATCACCTCGGCAAGAGTCGATTAAAAACACGATAAATAACTGAAACTTAATAGGGTGAAGGTCCTTGACTGTGGAGGTCATTGAGTGCGTTGAGTGAGCTATCCTCACTCAATGCATATGGACATAGATTTTACTGTCTATCTTTCTTTAGGCTTTGACTGATCATTGCTCTGTCGATGCCTTCTACTTTGGCGTTGAGTGAGCTGTCCTCACTCAACGATTCTAGAACGAGCTAGAATTCCTGAAAGAATCTTCAAATGCTTTATAACGTCCCAATTCGCGCTAGGCCCCTTGATTGCGTATTTGAGTCAAGGGGGCTGTGGTGAGCCCAGTGGGGGTGTGGGAGAACAGGTGTGAACGTACGGGAAATGAGGAAAACAAGGCAAAACGGTGATTTTGGCCGACACGGGTATGGACACGGTCGTGTCCATACCCGTGTGCCTCATGCCAATATTAGGCTTACCAGTCAGAGAGGTACACGGGTATTGGGACACGGGCGTGTCCCTACCCGTGTGCTGAGGACACGGGTCGAGACACGGCCGTGTCTCTACCCGTGTGCCGCAACCCCGACACGGCAGAAAGATATTCTGGGATGAACACAGCCCTAAACACGGCAGGCGACACGGCCGTGTCACCTGAACACGGGTAGGAACACGGCCGTGTGCCTACCCGTGTCTGCGGTGTATAAAAACGAAAAAGATGTGAAACCCTAGCATTTCATCTCCTTTCTTTTTCCCCGAAATTTCTGAGAGAGTTCTCTTGGCTGGAGGAGGAAGAGGCTTGCCGGAGCCATCCTTGGAAGAAGATTGCCGGGCCATCCTTGGCGGAAACGAAATGCCGCTACGAAGGAGTGCGAGGCTCATGGCCGGCCATGGTGGTACCGCTAGACTTGAGGTGAGCTTCCTCCCCTCTCCCTTGGTGCTAGATCTATAGTTATTTTAGGAGAGACATCGACTCCATAGAGTCTTGATGGTGAGGAGGAGAGTTCTTAGGATAAGCCATGCCTAGGTTTTCTAGGCTTAGTCTCCCTCAACCTTCTCATCATTCAAAGTGGAGATGAGAGGGGTTTTCGTTGAGGGTTTGGCTTTGAAAGGAGAAATAAGGTTGGGTGTGATTTCTGGAGAAGTTTATGCGAGGTCGTTGCAAGGAAGAAGATGAACGGATGCCGTTCATCTCGCCTTAAGATGCCTGCAGAAATCTGATTTCTGCACGCGGCGACCTTCGTGGCCAATTTCAGAGGTGTTCTGGCCAAATCTGGGTGATCAACTCAACACGAAAGTCGTAGCCCTTGAAATTACCTTTCCAACGAGTGGTTGCACGTTTCCATGCGATACCCGTAGCCACGGGAATGCTGGTTTGAGTCCGCTGCGTTTGGGAAAATCCTGTACAGGAAACTGTTTCCTGTACGTATTCGAGTTGAATTTCTGGTATGTTGCGACCAGATCTGGGCGATCGACTCAACACAAAAGTCGTAGCCCTCACGAATACCTTTCCAACGAGGGGTTGAGCATTGTGATCGGATTCCTGTAGTTCCGGGAATCCCAGTTTTAGTATCGGGCTATCCTATGTTAATGCACTTGTTAATTTATAATGCTAGCACTCTTGCAATGGTTGTGATTTGCTCATTTGTTATCTTGCTCCCATATATCTATAATGTTGTTGTTACTATAATTTAGCATGGTTACTCATTTGGTTGTGTAATAAGGAATAACCATGTAATGGTAGAGAAATGGATTGGATGGGAAGGCTAGATATTAAGAGTTGAGATTGGTATAGAATATATTTATACAGTTTGGTGTTGAACATATTTATTATGCGTAGTGTTGAGGTGAATTCATTGAATAGATGGGCGTGAATATGATGAACACTATGTGAAGAGTATTTTGTAACCGTAATCCGAGCCCAAGGGGTTTATTAACAACCGATGCTTAGAGTTGAAGCCTCCCTACGGGTAGCATCGAGTGAGTTGTTTTGGGGCATGTGATGTGCGACGATTCATCGTGTCGCGATATTGAGATAATGACTGTGGCAGGTCTACGGGTTCGCCAGTCATCACACCGATGGGAGCCAATGGGTAGACCTTGGGCGGTAGGGTTAGATGCTTGGTGTCCATAACCCGAGATCTCCTCCGCGCCATGAGAACGGTTGGGCTTGCACCTCGTGCGTTTCCGAGGTTCCATCCGGTTCGAAATCAAAGGCCAGGTTGGGCTGTGTTCTTGGTGCACATTTACCCAAGACCCCTTCTGAGACGTAGTACGCATGTGAGCTCCGCTGTTGTGTTTTAGCGTTGAGGCGTACGGGGGCCTAGGATAGGTAGTGTGATACCACCTAGTAGTGGAGACGCCCGCTCCACTGTCGCCGTCTGGCCACGACGGACGACGCCTGAGAGGTTAGCTACCTGCTCGAAAAGTGGGAACTTCAAGTCTGTGTCGACATAGCAACTTGCATGTGCGTGCGCATGATTCGGTCATAACATAACATTCATATCATGTCATTCATTGCATACACAAGATCCTCATCGTATAAGTTGTATGGGCACTCTTATACGATGAGTTACTTTACTGTTAAGCCGATCCTTAACTTATAAGTTTGTATGGGCACTCTTATAAGTTAAGTTAATATTTTGATTACTTATACCTGCTGTCATATATTATAGATATTTGTAGAACTGCTAGTTGTGTAGCGTAGTTTATACTCCACCATATTTACAGTCACCAGTTTGTTTACTTGCTTATATATATATACATTGTACCTTTGTTCCTTTCTCCGCCCGGTGCCGAGGAGTCGTCGGGGGAGCGGATGTGAAGCCACTTAGTCTTATGACTAACGGTTGCTATGTCTTCCTTTTTAGGAGGAAACCCCGCAGGTAGAGCAGTAACGGACTATGCAGCAGGACAGCCAGGCCCGGACGATAGGACCTGAAGTGGTGGTGCCATCGGCACCGTCAGTGACAGTCGTGAGTGTTTTTATGTAGCCGTTTGGCAAAACATTTCTAGACTCTTGTTCTTTTGTACAAGCCTGTTGTGCTTGTTATCTTCCGCTCTTTTGGACTTAAACTTAGCTGTGAATTGAACTACTTTACTTTTCTGTTATGGTTGGGTTGGCATAGTATATGTGATATGGATTGTAGCCGGCGGAATAGGCATCTTATGGTAAAGGCTAACCCGTGTGTTAGTGCTACCGCAAGGCGGCTATTTCGGGCATAAGACTCCCCTCGTGCCGTGTGTTGTGTTCCGGGAGGGGGGGGGGTCTTACAAATGGTATCAGACTTAGCCGATCTTCAACTAGAGCAGTCAGGTAACAATGGGCCACTCCCGTTCGATTAGTCGGTTTGGGGACAAACCGACTTAGCGGAAGCAGTGGTGTGCCCATATGTAATTCACACTAAGTTGTCCAACTTTGACATTAGTTTTAGCCAACCTGACCCTAGTTTGTAACATGCGTATAGGTCCCAGCGCAGGTGGAGCCGGTTGGGGGCACTCCTACCCCTTCCGTCCCTTCACAATTCCAGCAGTCGGAACTGGGACAAACGCTGTCAGCCATATTGGATGCATTTAAAGCCCAGCAAGCTCCGGTGCAACAACAAGTGCCAGGCTCCAACTGGTTGAGCACCTTCCGTGCCCTGTCCCCTCCTTCCTATCTTGGGACAAAATCGCCGGTGCGCACCGAGGAATGGCTTGATACCGTGCAGGAATTGATGGCTGGCATAAGATGTCCGAACAGCATGGCAGTGACATTGGTAGTGACGCTGCTAGAGCAGCACGCCAAAAGGTGGTGGAAGTCCCTCATGGGCTCCACCTTCCAAGGGCGGTTGTACACGGGCATCAGTTGGAACGAGTTCACCGAGGCCTTTCTGGATCACTTCATCCCTTCTTCTGCTCGAGATGAACTTGAAGAAAGATTTCTGCAGCTGAAGCAGGGATCGAAATCGGTAACGGAGTACCAGAGGGAGTTCCAACACCTCGCTAGGTTTGCCGATTCCTATGATTTGGATGATAGAGGCTACGTGAAGCGCTTCTACAAAGGATTAAGGGACCCCCCTGAGGCAGGCCCTTTTATTTATAGTCGATACAAGCCTGGCAGAAATCATCGACATGGCAAAGAGACTGGAGGCGGACCACATGGGATGTGGCAAGAGACCTGCGGAAGGAGTAATTGAAGTCGGCCCTAGTAATAGAAGGCGGAATAATCATGGCAGAGGAAGCGGAAACCACAGAGGCGGTCGGTGGGTCAACCGGTACTATCGGGTGGAGTACCCAATTCCACAACCACCAGCTTTACCTCCACCACCGCAGCAGCAACATTATCAACAACCTGGGGGCCGACGTGAGGTGATATGTTTTGAGTGCAACCAACCGGGGCATGTCCGACGAGTTTGCCCGCGACTGATCGGGAATGCTCCTATTGCTCTCCCACCAGTAGCTCCACGGGGGCGAGGGCACATGCGTGGCCGAGGAAGAGGACCACCAGGGAGAAATCAAGGACATGCACGGGAGCATGTATTCACATTGGATATGACTCAGGAGAGAAATCCGCAGGAAGTCATCACCGGTACGTGCAAAATTTATTAATATTATATGACTTGTTAGATTTACGATACAAATGATACGCGCAATTCTGAATAGTGATTACCTTTTTGGAACCTAGGCACTGTCATGGTTAGCGGGAGACCCGCCTATAAGTTATTTGACACGGGTGCGTCTCACTCGTTCATTTCGGCGGACTTCGTGAAGGACTTGGAGGGAGTGCAACACTTCACGGGCACTACTCAAAGGGTGCGCCTTCCGGACGGCTCTGAGATGACGTCGTCAGCAAGTTGAGACTTCGACACCCTTATTGGAGGAAAGTTCTTTGAAACTCCGGCTACAGTGTTAAGAATCCTGGAGTTCGATCTCATCCTGGGCATGAAGTGGTTGGACTGGCACCACGCCAGGATCAATTATGCGGAGAAGCAAGTTATGTTGAGGCATGGACACTCGGAAGTCATCTTCCAAGGTATTAAATTCGCACCCCGTAAATTATTATCTTCAATCCAACTTATGAAATCTCATATGGAAGGGGACGAGGTCTATGTAATTTGCTTCGAGTTGAAGAAATTGACATTAGAGGTCAAGGATGTGCGGGTGGTGCGAGAATTTCCCGAGGTATTTCCCGAGAAATTGCCGGGACTACCCCCGCATAGGGAAGTGGACTTCCAGATCAAGCTAATTCCGGGTGCCAAGCCCGTCTCGCGAGCTCCATACCGAATGGCTCCGAAGGAACTTGCAGAGTTTAGAGTCCAGCTTCAGGAATTGGTGGAAGCAGGGTTCGTTCGCCCAAGCTCGTCGCCTTGGGGAGCGCCCGTTTTGTTCGTCAAAAAGAAGGATGGCACCCTGCGGTTATGTATTGATTATCGAGAGTTGAACCGGTTAACGGTGCGGAACACCTATCCCCTACCGCGCATTGATGAATTGTTTGATCAATTGGTGGGATCGTATTGGTTCTCCAAGTTAGATCTGCGTTCGGGGTATTATCAGCTGAGGATACAAGAAGATGACATTCAGAAGACGGTGTTCAGTTCGAGATATGGTTTGTATGAATTCACCGTTATGCCGTTTGGGCTCACAAACGCTACTTCCGCCTTTATGAGCTTGATGAACAAGGTGTTCAGCCCTTATTTGGACATCTTTGTCATCGTGTTCATCGATGATATCCTAGTCTACTCCAAGACGGAAGCAGAACACGCCGAACATCTAACTTTAGTGCTGAGGAAGCTAAAGGAGCACACTTTGTTTGCCAAGTTCAGCAAATGCGAGTTTTGGCTTCAAGAGGTCGCGTTCTTGGGCCATGTGATTAGTGGGGCGGGGCTAGCAGTAGATCCGGCCAAGGTGCGGGCCGTGAAGGAGTGGTCGCCATTGAAGTCAGCGGCCGACATACGGAGCTTTCTTGGACTTGCCAGGTACTATCGCAAGTTCGTGAAAGGCTTCTCGAAGATCGCCCTTCCCCTTACTACGCTGACCAAGAAGGGTGTGCCGTTTGAATGGACACCCCAGTGCGAAGCTGCATTCTAAGAGTTGAAGGACAGATTGACCACTGCACCCATCCTAGCTCTTCCATCTGGGAAGGAGGGCTTTCAAGTTTACACGGATGCGTCGTATCAAGGGATGGGAGCTGTGTTGATGCAGAATGGGCATGTGATCGCTTATGCTTCAAGACAGTTGAAGAAGCATGAAGCCAGTTACCCGGTGCATGATCTAAAGTTGGGAGCGGTGGTATTCGCCTTGAAGATTTGGAGGCATTATTTATATGGCGTCCACTGCGAGATCTACTCGGATCACAAAAATCTGAAGTACGTTCACACCCAAAAGGAGTTAAACTTGAGACAGCGGCGGTGGTTGGAGTTCTTGTGCGACTACGAATTCACCTTGAACTACCACCCCGGGAAGGTTAATTCCGTAGCTGATGCCTTGAGCCGAAAGGCACCGGGAACGAGCACGGAATCCCGCTTGATGAGGATGGAGTTAATCCAGACACTGCAAGAGATGGAAGTCACTTTGGTCTTTAAGAATCAATCGGAGGAGTATACCGAGTATTTGGCCGCGATGAGTATAGTTTGCAACATACGAGACCGGATCCGGACGGAACAAAAGAAGGATGCGGCTTTAACCCCGGCTTTCAAGTCAATGGAGGATGGGACTACGGAAGAATACTCCCTAAAAGACGGCCTCGTCCATTTTCGTGGCCGGCTTTACATCCCCGAAGGTGACAACATTCGGGAGGATATTCTAAAGGAGGCCCATTGCTCCAAGTACTCGGTGCACCCGGGGATCGCGAAGATGTACACCGATTTGAGAAAGACAATGTGTTGGCCGGGCATGAAGAGGGATGTCAAGTACTTTGTTACTCATTGTGTGGCCTGCCAAATGGTGAAGGCGGAGTGCAGAAGCCCCGGTGGGATGCTACAGTCGTTGCCCATCCCCGAATGGAAATTTGAGGACATCTCCATGGACTTCGTCCACGGGTTACCTCGCTCGCGCTCGGGGAATGATTCTGTGTGGGTGATAGTTGACCGGTTGACCAAGGTAGCCCGATTTATCCCAATGAAGAAGGTGGCGCAGGTGGGCGTCCTAGTGCGTCTCTTTGTGGAGCAATTTGTGCGGTACCATGGTGTGCCGAAGACGATCGTCTCCGATCGGGATGGTCGGTTTACTTCAAGAGAATGGAGGGCTGTACAGGCTTATTTGGGCTTGCGCCTCGCCTTTAGCACAGCCTTTCACCCTCAAACGGACGGGCAATCTGAACGAACCATCCGAACATTGGAGGACCTTCTGAGGTTGTGTGTGCTAGATAAAGGAGAACCATGGGAGAGGCTCTTACCTCTCGTGGAGTTCTCTTATAATAACAGTCATCAAGCCAGTATTGGAATGGCACCTCATGAAGCTTTGTATGGAAGGAGGTGTAGAACACCCTTGTCCTGGGTGCAAGACGAAGATCCGAAGACATTGGGAAATGAGTATATTGATGACACGGACGCGGTGGTTAGGTTGATCCGGGATCGAATGCTAGAGGCTCAAAGCCGACAGGCGAAATATTACAACGCAAGGCACCGTATGGTGGAGTTTCAAGTGGGTGATAAGGTGTTCCTGAAGATTCGACCGATGCACGGAGTGTCGCGGGTGCGTGGAGTCAAGAAGCTCAGCCCAAGGTATGTCGGGCCCTATGTCGTAGTGGAAAGGATTGGCCCTCTGGCCTATCGATTGGAGTTACCACCGGAGCTGGAGAACCTTCACGACGTGTTCCATGTATCGTCGCTTCGGAAGGCTTTGCTGCGGCCTGAACAGTATATCCCCACGGCGGATGGTGTCGTGGCGTCTGATAGGTCTGTGCGACTGGAGCCAGTGCAGATCGTTGATAACGAGATAAGAACCTTGCGCCGCAAAAGTGTTCCCTTGGTGAAAGTGCTATGGTCTAATCATGGGAAGGAGGAGTTCACATGGGAGCCAAAGGATTTGATGCAAGGGCGCTACCCGGAATTATTTACCCCAGGTAAAAATTTTACTTGAAAGCATAGTTCCCTTTTATGTGTTTCACTCCCATAGCCTTACCCTGATTTCGGGGACGAAATCTTTTATTTTGTTTATAGGATTTGTAACGTCCCAATTCGCGCTAGGCCCCTTGATTGCGTATTTGAGTCAAGGGGGCTGTGGTGAGCCCAGTGGGGGTATGGGTGAACAGGTGTGAACGTACGGGAAATGAGGAAAACAAGGCAAAACGGTGATTTTGGCCGACACGGGTATGGACACGGCCGTGTCCATACCCGTGTGCCTCATGCCAATATTAGGCTTACTAGTCAGAGAGGTACACGGGTATTGGGACACGGGCGTGTCCCTACCTGTGTGCTGAGGACACGGGTCGAGACACGGCCGTGTCTCTACCCGTGTGCCGCAACCCCGACACGGAAGAAAGATATTCTGGGATGAACACGGCCCTAAACACGGCAGGCGACACGGCCGTATCACCTGAACACGGGTAGGAACACGGCAGTGTGCCTACCCGTGTCTGCGGTGTATAAAAACGAAAAAGATGTGAAACCCTAGCATTTCATCTCCTTTCTTCTGCCCCGAAATTTCTGAGAGAGTTCTCTTGGCTGGAGGAGGAAGAGGCTTGCCGGAGCCATCCTTAGAAGAAGATTGCCGGGCCATCCTTGGCGGAAACGAAATGCCGCTACGAAGGAGTGCGAGGCTCATGGCCGGCCATGGTGGTACCGCTGGACTTGAGGTGAGCTTCCTCCCCTCTCCCTTGGTGCTAGATCTATAGTTATTTTAGGAGAGACATCGACTCCATAGAGTCTTGATGGTGAGGAGGAGAGTTCTTAGGATAAGCCATGCCTAGGTTTTCTAGGCTTAGTCTCCCTCAACCTTCTCATCATTCAAAGTGGAGATGAGAGGGGTTTTCGTTGAGGGTTTGGCTTTGAAAGGAGAAATAAGGTTGGGTGTGATTTCTGGAGAAGTTTATGCGAGGTCGTTGCAAGGAAGAAGATGAACGGATGCCGTTCATCTCGCCTTAAGATGCGTGCAGAAATCTGATTTCTGCACGCGGCGACCTTCGTGTCCAATTTCAGAGGTGTTCTGGCCAAATCTGGGTGATTGACTCAACACGAAAGTCGTAGCCCTTGAAATTACCTTTCCAACGAGTGGTTGCACGTTTCCATGCGATACCCGTAGCCACGGAAAAGCTGGTTCGAGTCCGCTGCGTTCGGGAAAATCCTGTACAGGAAACTGTTTCCTGTACGTATTCGAGTTGAATTTCTGGTATGTTGCGACCAGATCTGGGCGATCGACTCAACACGAAAGTCGTAGCCCTCGCGAATACCTTTCCAACGAGGTGTTGAGCATTATGATCGTATTCCTGTAGCTCCGGGAATCCCAGTTTTAGTATCGGGCTATCCTATGTTAATGCACTTGTTAATTTATAATGCTAGCACTCTTGCAATGGTTGTGATTTGCTCATTTGTTATCTTGCTCCCATATATCTATAATGTTGTTGTTACTATAATTTAGCATGGTTACTCATTTGGTTGTGTAATAAAGAATAACCATGTAATGGTAGAGAAATGGATTGGATGGGAAGGCTAGATATTAAGAGTTGAGATTGGTATAGAATATATTTATACAGTTTGGTATTGAACATATCTATTATGCGTAGTGTTGAGGTGAATTCATTGAATAGGTGGGCGTGAATATGATGAACACTATGTGAAGAGTATTTTGTAACCGTAATCCGAGCCCAAGGGGTTTATTAACAACCGATGCTTAGAGTTGAAGCCTCCCTACGGGTAGCATCGAGTGAGTTGTTTTGGGGCATGTGATGTGCGACGATTCATCGTGTCGCGATATTGAGATAATGACTGTGGCAGGTCTACGGGTTCGCCAGTCGTCACACCGATGGGAGCCAATGGGTAGACCTTGGGCGGTAGGGTTAGATGCTTGGTGTCCATAACCTGAGATCTCCTCCGCGCCATGAGAACGGTTGGGCTTGCACCTCGTGCGTTTCCGAGGTTCCATCCGGTTCGAAATCAAAGGCCAGGTTGGGCTGTGTTCTTGGTGCACATTTGTAACTCCCCTATCCGTCACATAGCATATAGCAGTAGTTCCGGCCGGGGCCCGACGCCATATACTACGGACAGACCGGTTGGTTACGCGTTGAAACCACACAACCAATCAGAGCGTCCTACACAACACCTAGCGGAAGCAATTTAATTAAGTTGCAAAAAGATAAGAACCCTGCCACAGAGCATGAATGTCCATTATAACCCAGGAATGAGTACATACACAAAAGAGTTCACGGCCTTAAGGCCTTACAAAAGTGTTCGCTTAACAAGATAGCGTCTTTCATATATCGGCGCGCAGGCCGGCCATACATGAATATGAAAAAGCTAATAACTAAGCCTTCGAGGGCTGGCGCTGCAACTTGGGCTTTAGCCCGCTATTTACCGCTTGGCTCCGCAACAGCACCTGTATAAAGCAATCCACCCAAGAGGTGGCAATACACAAGGGCAACGGTCAGCAAAGCTGACCAAATTATAACGACCCCGTCCCGTTTCTCGGGACGGCGGTGCTCCTTCCCTGCATATAAAACTACCATAGCAAATCTATAAGGTATTCTATTCGCCACAAGTGTCGGCACGCACGGCCGCACACTCCGTGCTCTCAGGGCACTAATCGGTGAACCCGGTCCGGACCCAGTCCGACACCGCGATTCCACCACCATCCCTCGGATGGCAACACTCGTGAGCATTTAGCCCTTTCAGCCGAAGCCTAGGCCCGTTTCCAGCCCCCCGGGAAGTCCCATGTACTTTAGGTCGCTTCTACCGAGACCACTTGGAATGGGTAGAGTTCCACCCGCCCGTTGCTCACTTCACCACGGCTATTTAGCCATCGGTGCGGGCCAAGTTTCTCCTCATTCCCACAATCGATCAAAACACGCACATAACCCCGTTATGTACCGATTTGCCCTCCAAGGCAACATCGTGGTGGCAATTTGATCCCGCCCAAGCTTTCCGGGTGCGCCTTGAGGTTAACCCCTAAGGATCCCTGTATGCAATCTACCGCGTAGAATTTTCGGAAAACTAAAAAAACATCTGCGCGGAGTCTTCTCAGGCCATGCAATGCAAACATCACCGATCCGGGTTAAACCCGAATAGGCTTCACACACAATGCCTACGCCCGTACTCCGATTCCGGGCTCTAACAACGGGGACTTTACATATCTACCCGAAGGGATTCCGCGCCTCAACGCTCACTCGCGAGAGGGGGATTTCCCTATGCATAGAAAGAAGGGCGACTACACATGCCCTATGAAGAGGATCGTTACCCTCGCATTTTTCCGCGGCGCCATGAAGATGTAGTCGGATGGAAATCTTCGCCTCGACCTTGCCTTCGAGGATCCAGACTCGGATCGCGAATCGGTGCTTCACAACTCCTCCGGCGGCCGGATCTTGGGCTCACACCACCAAGGGAGTTCTCCCCTCTCTCTAAATTGAAGAAAGAGAAACTCAATATGAAAATGAGGGTTTCTCCCCCCATTTCCCGGCTAATAACCCCCCAGGAGCAGCCCCCACCGTTGGATCCAGATCCAAGGGAACGAACGGCCGAGATTAGATCCAAAATCCCAAAAACTGGGCCGAACACGGCTTGACACACGGCCGTGTGTCTGGCCGTGTAGCTCATTCGCCGATCGACACGGCTCCTGACACGGCCGTGTGCCACGGGCCGTGTTACCTGGAGCTTCAAGACGATTGTCGGGCTTCCAGAACACGGCTTCGAACACAGCCGTGTTCGAGGCTGTGTGCCCCACACACGGCTTGAGACACGGCCGTGTGTCTCAGGCCGTGTACCTCTCTGACTCGAGACAGCACAAAAACCCAATAAATCCCTGAACACGGGTAGGCACACGGCCGTGTGCCTGGCCGTGTGCCCCTGTTCAGATCTCCAAAAGAGCCGTTTGATCGCCCCGCGATCATCTCCGAGGTTGGGGTCTTACAACTCCCTCCCCCTTAAGAGAATTTCGTCCCGAAATTAAGAACAGAGACTACACAAAAGAATAAACAAATCGAGTACCTGAGGGGAACAACTCGGGGTACTCCTCGCGCATTGTCAGCTCTCGCTCCCAAGAGAGCTCCTCGCGCCCGCAGTTATCCCAACGGACCTTCACCATGCTGATTTCCTTGTTCCGAAGCCGCTTGACTTCGAAATCCTCAATAGATATGGGCTTGACTTTCGTTGTCAACCCTTCCTCAACCGGTACTTGATCAGCCGCGATCACCTGCGAAGGCTCTTGCACCGCCTTCCGCAACACAGAAATGTGGAACACATCATGTAATCCACTCAACTCCACCGATAGCTTCAAACGGTATGCCGCTTCGCCGACTCGCTCCAGGACCTCAAACGGCCCAAGGTACCTCGGACTCAACTTTTTCAAGCGTCGAATCCGTGCGACACCCTTGAACGGCTTGATCTTCAAGTACACCCAATCGCCTACCGCGAACTCCACGTTCCGGTGCTTGGCATTGTAGTACTTCGCCTGCCGGTCCTGAGCGATCAACAAGCGCTCCCGAATGATCCGCACTAACGTGGTAGCACACTCCACCTCCTGCTTCTTGTACAACCTTGCCTCACCCGCTTCAAGCCACGATAACGGCGTGCGACACTTCCTACCATACAGGGCCTCGAAGGGCGCCATTTGTATACTCGCTTGGTAGCTGTTGTTGTACGCGAACTCCACCAAATAAAGATGGTCTTCCCAATGCTTACCGAAATCCAGAACACACATGCGTAGCATGTCCTCCATCGTTCTATTGACCCTCTCGGTCTGCCCATCAGTCTGCGGATGGAAAGCTGTACTGAACTTTAACTTTGTTCCCAACATCTGCTGCACCAACCTTCAATCATTTGACGTGAACCGCCCATCGCGATCACTCACAATGCTACGAGGCACACCATGCAGCCTAACAATATTGTCAACGTACAACTTCGCCAATTTCTCCACTGGATCATCCTTCCTATGCGGAATGAAATGCGACACCTTAGTTAGCCGATCTACGATCACCCAGATGGCGTCGTTCCCCTTCTGCGACCTTGGCAACCCGTGCACAAAGTCCATAGATATATCGTCGAATTTCCACTCCGGTATAGGCAAGGACTTCAGAAATCCTCCCGGCTTTTGGCACTCCGCCTTCACCAAGGCGCACGTTTGGCATTTAGCCACGTACAACGCCACATCTTTCTTAAGCCCCGGCCACCAAAACAACTTCTTGAGATCACGATACATCTTCGTGCTCCCTGGGTGGATTGAGTACTTGGTATGATGAGCCTCGTACATCAACTCCGCCCGGAGGTTGCCCCCACTTGGGACGCACAAACGATGATCCTTCCTTAATAACCCATCTTCTACCGAGAACTGGGAATTTGACCCATCCGAAGCGGCCTCCAAAAGCTCCTTCATGGAATCATCCAACTCCAATGCCTGCCGAACCCGGTCAGCCAGGTCATACTGCACCTCTGTCCAGTTTAACATTGCTTTGGCGCTCGTCTGCTTGTCAACGCAACAGATCTCAAGCTCCTCCAACTCCCGCACTAGCCGCTCATCATGCACCGACAACCAGTTGGCTCGGGCGGGAGCCCTGCGGCTCAGCGCATCCGCAACTGCGTTGCCCTTCCCGGGTACATAATGTATTTTGAAGGTGTAGTCCCCCAGGAACTCCATCCACCTCCTCTGCCTCATATTGAGATCCTTTTGATCCAACAAGTATTTTAGGCTCTTGTGATCGGTGTATATATCGACCCTTACTCCGTATAGGTAGTGCCTCCACAACTTGAGTGCAAATATCACGGCCGCCAACTCCAAGTCGTGCACCGGATAATTTTTTTCATGCACCTTTAGCTGACGCGATCCATACGCTATCACGCTACCATGCTGCAACAACACGCAGCCCAAACCGCTACCCGAAGCGTCGCTATACACCTCAAAGCCCTCGGTCCCACTCGGCGAACTAAGCACTGGCGCCGTGGTCAACCGCCTCTTCAGCTCCTCGAAAGCCTGCACGCACTCTTGCGTCCATAAGAATCTCTGATCCTTCCTTGTCAACTTTGTGAGAGGTAACGCTATCCGCGAGAAGTTCTCCACGAAGCGCCTGTAATAGCCGGCAAGCCCAAGGAAACTACGGACTTCCGCTACCGAAGACAACACAGGCCACTCCCGTATCGCAACTATCTTCGCCGGATCCACCGCTATACCTTCCCCACTCACTATATGACCCAGGAACGCTATCGAAGGTAGCCAGAACTCGCACTTGGAGAACTTTGCGTAAAGCTCATTCCTCCTCAAAGTCTCCAACACCAAATGCAAATGCTTGAAGTGGTCTTCTTCGCACTGCGAGTACACCAAAATATCGTCAATAAAGACGATCACAAAGCGATCCAGGAAATCTCTGAATGTCCTGTTCATCAGATCCATAAACACTGATGGCGCATTCGTCAGTCCAAACGGCATGACCGTGAACTCGAAATGCCCATACCTCGTACTGAACGCCGTCTTCGGGATATCACATTCCCTGATCCTCAGCTGATAGTACCCCGACTTCAAGTCCAACTTGGAGTATACAGATGATCCGACTAACTGATCAAAGAGATCATCAATCCTCGGGATCGGGTACTTGTTCTTCTCCGTCAACTTGTTCAATTCTCTGTAGTCGATGCACAGCCGCATACTACCGTCCTTCTTTTTAACGAAGAGGACCGGTGCGCTCCAAGGCGATGAACTTGGACGCACATAACCTTGCTCCATCAGTTCCTCCAACTGAACCTTCAACTCCGCCATCTCCTTTGGCGCCAATCTATAAGGAGCACGTGACACGGGTTTGGCACCCGGCACGAGCTCGATAGTAAAATCAATCTCTCGCTGCGGTGGGGCTCCGGGAAGGCTATCCGGGAACACATCAGGGTATTCGCAGACCACGGGGATGCTATCCAACGGGGACTTTGGCTCCACAGCCCCCACTATCGCAAAGAACAGCTCTGCACCAGCACGAACCGCCTTCACCACCTGAAGAGCAGACATTAATGTCTTGCTCGACCCCTTAAGCCCCTCGAAAGTAGTCTCCCGCCCTACACCCAGCTTGACCTCCTTACGGTCGCAATCAATCCAAGCCTTCTGCTCTGACAGCCAATCCATTCCAAAGATAACATCGAACTCTACTAACGGCAATAATGACGCTAGCAAGTCGAACTCCTGGCTTCCAATGTGAACCTTCACGGTGCACACTCTGTCCGCACGCATCGAGCACCCGTTTGGTAGCAACACATCTAGCTTGTCCTTTGCCATCGAAGAAGGGACTCCGATGCGCGATATAAACTGTTCGGACAAGAAAGAATGCGAAGCACCAGTGTCGAATAGTGCTCGTGCCGGACTATCGCTAATCAACACAAAGCCTAAGCAAAAGACATTAGCTTAACAAGCAATAGGTAATAGTATTCTCAAGTCAACTTGCATAAATTAACTCATACCTGTCACCACATCCGCTTGCTTGATGGCCTCCTGCTGGCCCAAGTTGTAGACTCTAGGCTGAGTCGGAGCATAGTGGGATGCGGTCGACTCCACCGCTTTGCCCTTTTCCTCGTAGGTGGCTCCTTGCTTCCTTTCGGACTTTGCGCGTCCACTCCAGCAGTCACGGGCAAAGTGCCCTGGCTTTCCACACGTGAAGCAAGCGCCCGGGGTCCGATGGGTAGTTGCCCCCGAGGCACCTGCAGAAGAAGCTGGACCCGATGTCTTAGCCTTCTTGAAGAATCTACGGTAGCCCGACTTCGATGTAGTCGGCGCCTTGAACTCTGATTTCTTGCCACCGGATTCCCTTTCTTTCTTTGCTTGCACGTTTCTCATATCCTTCTCCAAGGACCGGGCCGAACTGACCAGGGTCATGAAACCCTGCGTCTTGGGCCCCGACAGTAGCAACCTCAAATCATCCCTTAGCCCTTCATAAAAGCGGCTCGTCTTGCATTCCTCGTCTGCGAAGGTAGCGCCGGCATATCTCCCCAACCGAGTAAACTCGTGGAGGTATTCATCAACGGTGCTATCACCCTGCACCAACTTCTGGAATTCGCTCTCTAGCGCAATCCTCTGCGCCGAGGGGAGGTATCGAGCCATAAATAGTCTCGCAAACACCTCCATCGGGACTTCGGCCAATGGCCTTCCCCTCAACTGATGCAGCTCTAGGCCCTCCCACCACAGTCTTGCGTCCCCATCCAAAAGGAACGTCGCTATAGTGGTCTTCTGCCACTCTTCAGTTTGCGTCGCAGTCATCACCCTGTTGACCCTTGAGAGCCAATCCTCTGCTTGGGTCGGGGTTTCTGCCCCCGTGAACACTGGTGGGTGAAAGCCCATCACGTGCTTCAGTTGTCTTTCAGTTGCTCTCCGCGGCAACTCTGGTTCCACCACAACTTGCTCAACCCTCCTTCGCTCTGCCGCCTGAAGCGGTACCTGTTCCACAGTAGGAGCAGGCTGCTGCACCTGCCTTGCAGGCTGCGCATTGATCATTGCCATGACCGCTTCTGCCACCAACCTAATGGTCTCAGCAGACAAAGGTGTTGCAGGCGCATCGCTTGGCGCACTGCTCGCCTCAGAACCTGGCCGTTCAGACGGCCCAGCGCCACTTCTGGTCACCTAAAATCGTGCAAAACACCGATAAGCGACCCAAAAATTACTGCAAACAGCAATTATAGGAACACGCAGGTTCCTCAATCTTGTGTATTTTCATTCCTAAGTGGACATTCATGGGTTCTTTTCATGTTATAACGATGACGCACACAATATGCTCACCACCCCTTAAAGTGAATTCGTCCACGAATTCATTTAAGCTTGACCGAAACCAGAAGTCTGATACCAATTTGTAACACCCCTATCCGTCACATAGCATATAGCAGTAGGTCCGGCCGGGGCCCGACGCCATATACTACGGACAGACCGGTTGGTTACGCGTTGAAACCACACAACCAATCAGAGCGTCCTACACAACACCTAGCGGAAGCAATTTAATTAAGTTGCAAAAAGATAAGAACCCTGCCACAGAGCATGAATGTCCACTATAACCCAGGAATGAGTACATACACAAAAGAGTTCACGGCCTTAAGGCCTTACAAAAGTGTTCGCTTAACAAGATAGCGTCTTTCATACATCGGCGCGCAGGCCGGCCATACATGAATATGAAAATGCTAATAACTAAGCCTTCGAGGGCTGGCGCTGCAACTTGGGCTTTAGCCCGCTATTTGTCGCTTGGCTCCACAACAGCACCTGTAGAAAGCAATCCACCCAAGAGGTGGCAATACAAAAGGGCAACGGTCAGCAAAGCTGACCAAATTATAACGACCCCGTCCCGTTTCTCGGGACGGCGGTGCTCCTTCCCTGCATATAAAACTACCATAGCAAATCTATAAGGTATTCTATTCGCCACAAGTGTCGGCACGCACGGCCGCACACTCCGTGCTCTCAAGGCACTAATCGGTGAACCCGGTCCGGACCCAGTCCGACACCGCGATTCCACCACCATCCCTCGGATGGCAACACTCGTGAGCATTTAGCCATTTCAGCCGAAGCCTAGGCCCGTTTCCAGCCCCCCGGGAAGTCCCATGTACTTTAGGTCGCTTCTACCGAGACCACTTGGAATGGGTAGAGTTCCACCCGCCCGTTGCTCACTTCACCACGGCCATTTAGCCATCGGTGCGGGCCAAGTTTCTCCTCAATCCCACAATCGATCAAAACACGCACATAACCCCGTTATGTACCGATTTGCCCTCCAAGGCAACATCGTGGCAGCAATTCGATCCCGCCCAAGCTTTCCGGGTGCGCCTTGAGGTTAACCCCCAAGGATCCCTGTATGCAATCTACCGCGTAGAATTTTCGGAAAACTAAAAAAACATCGGCGCGGAGTCTTCTCCGGCCATGCAATGCAAACATCACCGATCCGGGTTAAACCCGAATAGGCTTCACACACAATGCCTACGCCCGTACTCCGATTCCGGGCTCTAACAACGGGGACTTTACATATCTACCCGAAGGGATTCCGCGCCTCAATGCTCACTCGCGAGAGGGGGATTTCCCTATGCATAGAAAGAAGGGCGACTACACATGCCCTATTAAGAGGATCGTTACCCTCGCATTTTTCCGCGGTGCCATGAAGATGTAGTCGGATGGAAAGCTTCGCCTCGCCCTTGCCTTCGAGGATCCGGACTCGGATCGCGAATCGGTGCTTCACAACTCCTCCGGCGGCCGGATCTTGGGCTCACACCACCAAGGGAGTTCTCCCCTCTCTCTAAATTGATGAAAGAGAAACTCAATATGAAAATGAGGGTTTCTCCCCCCATTTCCCGGCTAATAACCCCCCAGGAGCAGCCCCCACCGTTGGATCCAGATCCAAGGGAACGAACGGCCGAGATTAGATCCAAAATCCCAAAAACTGGGTCGAACACGGCTTGACACACGGCCGTGTGTCTGGCCGTGTAGCTCATTCGCCGATCGACACGGCTCCTGACACGGCCGTGTGCCACGGGCCGTGTTACCTGGAGCTTCAAGACGATCGTCGGGCTTCCAGAACACGGCTTCGAACACAGCCGTGTTCGAGGCCGTGTGCCCCACACACGGCTTGAGACACGGCCGTGTGTCTCAGGCCGTGTACCTCTCTGACTCGAGACAGCACAAAAACCCAATAAATCCCTGAACACAGGTAGGCACACGGCCGTGTGCCTCGCCGTGTGCCCCTGTTCAGATCTCCAAAAGAGCCGTTTGATCGCCCCGCGATCATCTCCGAGGTTGGGGTCTTACAACATTTACCCAAGACCCTTTCTGAGCCGTAGTACGCATGTGAGCTCCGCTGTTGTGTTTTAGCGTTGAGGCGTACGGGGGCCTAGGATAGGTAGTGTGATACCACCTAGTAGTGGAGACGCCCGCTCCACTGTCGCCGTCTGGCCACGACGGACGACGCCTGAGAGGTTAGCTACCTGCTCGAAAAGTGGGAACTTCAAGTCTGTGTCGACATAGCAACTTGCATGTGCGTGCGCATGATTCGGTCATAACATAACATTCATATCATGTCATTCATTGCATACACAAGATCCTCATCGTATAAGTTGTATGGGCACTCTTATACGATGAGTTACTTTACTGTTAAGCCGATCCTTAACTTATAAGTTTGTATGGGCACTCTTATAAGTTAAGTTAATATTTTGATTACTTATACCTGCTGTCATATATTATAGATATTTGTAGAACTGCTAGTTGTGTAGCGTAGTTTATACTCCACCATATTTACAGTCACCTGTTTGTTTACTTGCTTATATATATATATACATTGTACCTTTGTTCCTTTCTCCGCCCGGTGCCGAGGAGTCGCCGGGGGAGCGGATGTGAAGCCACTTAGTCTTATGACTAACGGTTGCTACGTCTTCCTTTTTAGGAGGAAACCCCGCAGGTAGAGCAGCAACGGACTATGCAGCAGGACAGCCAGGCCCGGACGATAGGACCTGAAGTGGTGGTGCCATCGGCACCGTCAGTGACAGTCGTGAGTGTTTTCATGTAGCCGTTTGGCAAAACATTTCTAGACTCTTGTTCTTTTGTACAAGCCTGTTGTGCTTGTTATCTTCCGCTCTTTTGGACTTAAACTTAGCTGTGAATTGAACTGCTTTACTTTTCTGTTATGGTTGGGTTGGCATAGTATATGTGATATGGATTGTAGCCGGCGGAATAGGCGTCTTATGGTAAAGGCTAACCCGTGTGTTAGTGCTACCGCAAGGCGGCTATTTCGGGCATAAGAATCCCCTCGTGCCGTGTGTTGTGTTCCGGGAGGGGGGGTCTTACATGCTTGAGCTTGACTCAATGCTTCTCTTCAGGCATTAAGTGAGCTATCCTCACTCAATGATTCTGGACATAGTCAATTTTTCTACTTCCCAATGTTGAGGCTTTGATAGACGTAGCTTTACTCGACGCCTCTTGATATATGGCGTTGAGTGAACTGCCTTCACTCAGCGCCAGTGGACTTAGCCGCATTTCTATCTTGCGAATTATTAGGCTTTGACTGTCCACCGCTACTCGATGATTTTTGGAATCTGGCGTTGAGTGATCTGGCTTCACTCAACGCCTGTAGACTTTGATGATTTTCACTCTTTCCAACATCCTTCCTTGACATATGGCATTGAGTGAACTAGCTTCTCTCAATGCATGTGGACTTAGATAGATTTCTGTCTCTCCACCTTTCTACCTTGTGATCACCTATCAAAATCACATACACAATCTGTCTAAACTTGTTCTAAGGAACATCCTCCACATGATGAGCTTGAATAACATCAAAAACATCTATTTTCTTAGTGTTGATGGTGATGGCTCTTAAAATCAAATCTAGGGAACATTGAGGGAAATATTCCCAACAATCTTCCCCTATTTGAAGAAGGAAGAACACCCAGAAATAATAAGAAGCATTTTTTATAAAGAAAATAAATGTGGAAGCACCTGTAAGCTATCTCATACCACTTGAAAATTCAGAGCTATATGAAAATTCAAAGCAGCTTACAACTCTCCTCACTAATTAACACTTAAGTGGAGGACTTTTTTCAAGCCACTTGATGGTGTAAACATAATATGCAGTGGATTAACAATGCTCTCTTCATATTACTTGAATGTTTTAAAGTAATATCCACTTACTTAACATGAATTAGTCATGTCAAGTATTTCTTCCACATCTCCCCCTGGGCATGTATTGTCCACCATCTCCCCATATCTAATAAGTATAGCTTCACAAAATATTATACTCAGTATACTCTACTCCTCCCCCTTTAGGGTTTAGGGTATTGCCTACCTCTCCCCCCTTTTGGCTTCTTCAAAAAAAACATTTTCCTAATGAGGGAGGTGATAAGATCAAGGGAGAAATTTACTCTTGATCCTAGCCAACATCTTGTGTTGATGCCACTTAAGAAATTATACTAGTAATCAAACTACTTGACTAGGGGTCAGATCTTTTGTGTTGATACACTAATACAACACATCACTATAGCCACTTGAGCTACCTGCTAACATTGTTCCACTTGAGCTAAGGCCACTCCTATACCACTTAAAGCTTCATGTCGCTGTAGTAAGGGAGGTGCTGACTATTCCTCTTCTCCTGCAGCAGCATGACTTTACAGCAATAAAAGTGACTGTACAATAGTAGCCATCCCCTAGGGTTGATCTCCCCTCATACAGTGCATAGTAATGAGATCCTGCAGATCAGCTGTGATGATTTTTGATCCGCTGTAGCTGCTGGCTGCCTCTTAACATGAAGCTCAACTTGTTCCCAACTGCTGGATTTGTCCCCCTCAATTGAAGAATCTACTATCTTCTCTTTACTGGACACATGAGTCCATCTTAGTCTTGATACCATTTGATATCACTTGAGAGTCTTGATGTCAAGTGACAGACTTGACAATCTTGATACCATTTTGGAGACTTGTCTACCTACAAGAAGTGTGAGCTCTGCAACAGAAATATTACATGGAGCAACTGAAGCTATACCAAGTTCAACATACCCAACTCAAACTTGAAGGTGTTAAACTTGACTTCATCTAGTGGATTAGTAAAGATATCAACCACTTGCTTGTCTGTGGGGACAAACTCAAGACAGATATCCTCATTTTCCACATGCTCCCTAATAAAATGATACCTAATCTCAATATGCTTAGTCTGCTATGAGAGATAGGATTCCTAGTAATTGAGATTGCACTTGTAGAATCACAGAACATGGGAGTTCTACTTATCTGAAGGTTACAGTTCTAGAGCTGATGCTAGATCCGAAGCAACTGTGCATAGCAAATTCCTACTAAGATATACTCAGACTCAGTTGTTGAGATTGCAATACTGGTCTGCTTTACGCTGCTCGAAGACACTAGTCTTCCTCCCAAGAATTGACAGGTGCCTGATGTGCTCTTCTTTTCCTCTTTGCAGCCTGCAAAATTTGCATCTGGATAGCCTGTTAGTTTAAAATCCCTATTTTTAGGGTACCATTAGCCAAGATCTGGTATGTCGTTAAGATACCTCAAAATCCTCTTTGCAGCAAAGTAGTGATATTCTTTAGGGCTTACCTGATACCTAGCATAAACACATGTAGCATACATGATGTATGGCCTACTTGTAGTAAGATATATAAGGGAGCCAATTATCCCTTTATAAAAAGTTCATCAACAGGTTTCCTTGCCTCATCTTTGTCTATGAGAGTTTTCATGGTGGAGGCATTCTACATACCAATCTTTTTAATCAACTCCATAGTGAACTTAGACTGTGAGATGGAGATTCCATCTTTAGTCTTCCTTACTTAAAGGCATAAGAAGTTCTTAAACTCACTCATACTGCTCATTTCAAACTTTCCTTGTATAAGTTTGGCAAACTTCCTGCAAAGGTTTTCATCAGTAGACCCAAAAATTATCTCATCTACATAAATTTGGACTACGATGATCTTGCCCTTAGATTCCCTTAGGAATAGGGTCTTATCTATCTTCCCCCTTGAGAATTTGTTCTCAATGATGAAGCTAGACAATGTCTCATACCATGCTCTAGGGGCTTGGTTTAACCCATGTAGAGCTTTCCTAAGTCTACAAATAAATTCAGGTGAGTTATTGATGGAGACGACGACCCCTAACTTGTGGAAGAAGATGAAGGCACGCTCGTGGAAGATCCGTCTCAAACAAAGGATTTGCGTCGCCATGGTGATCGTGTGGAGTGGCGGTACAATCTCCGCCCTCGGCGCAAGACTACTTAATATTATTGGGTTGCATAAGTTTAATATTATTTAGTTGAATTAATTATGCTAGTTTGTTTGAGCATTTTTATTATTTCATTATGATTTTAAATGACAATAGAGTTATTTTTTTTTGGGCTGCATATAGCCTATGTTGGTGTAAGCCTATATAAGGCATTTTGATGCTCATTTGGATTAAGTGGAATGAAAGATTAAACAAACCCTAAAATCTCTCTCTCACATTTCTCTCTTTTTTTCCTCTCTAGCCTCCAATCCAGCTCCCTACTCTCTCCCTATCAAGTTTTGGCCAGCACCTTACTTTCTCTCCTCTTTCCACCTCCTCACCATTACCTGAATAGCCTCCTCTTCTCCACAACCCGATCATCCCCCCTCCCCCACAACCCAAGCAGCCACCTCCCTCCTTTACTTGAACAGCCTCCTCTTCTCCACAACCCGAGCAGCCCCCTCCTCCACAACCCGAGCAGCCACATCACTCCTTCCACACGAGCAACCATTTTTCCTTTCACCCCATGGACAGTTTTTCCCTCTCAAACCTCCCTCTGATACCAAATTGATGTAGGCTATAGCACCTCCCACCTCTACTTATAAGGATAAGGGTAATTTCTGGTCCACTGACTCGAACTCCATAGTTGTGACTGCCAGGAATACTAGAAACCCAACGGGTGAGAGAGTTCCTATAGGTAGGGTCAACAAAACAAATGCTACTTGTTTCGCTTGCGGGATTCAAGGTCACTATACTAGTGAGTATCCCACTAAGCCCAAGCCCTTAGCCCTTTTAGATTTCACATGTGAGTCCGACGACATTATATATGAGGTAGGATAGGATAGCGAGTCAGAAGGAGTGCTGAGTGATATGGAGGAGGAATCGAATATGATGGTAAAGCAATGTATTCTGGCTACCCCCTGTGCGTTAGATGACTAGAATAGGACAAATATATTTTTGTTGAATTTTAAGAGTGGAGATAAGTGGTGCAAGTTGATCATCTACAGTGGTAGCTGTATGAATGTCATTTCTGAAAATGTGGTGACTCGTATGTCTTTAGTTACTGAGCTGCACCCTCATCCTTATAAGGTGGCATGGGTAAATAAGACATCCCTCCCCGTGTCGAAGCGTTATTTGGAACCGCTTACCATCAAGGCTTATTCTGAAAAGATTTGGTGTGATGTAATCCCCATGGATGGTTGTCACGTCTTATTAGGTCGTCCATGGATATATGACCATGATGTAACTCATTTTTGGAGAGCCAACTCATATGAATATAAATATAATTGTAAGATCGTTATCTTTAAACCAACTCCACCTAAAGATACGTCGGTCTCCTCTAATGATACCATTGTGCCTGTCGAGAAGAAAACATTAAGTTTGATAGGAAAGGAGTTGGAGCGTGAGTCTTTTGTTAACGGAGTCATGTATGCGCTAGTATGTTTTCAAGTCAAGAAAAATAACTCCATGTTTGAGAATCTACCCGCAGTCTTGAAAAACCTTTTAGAGGAATTTAAGGATGTCTACCCGGATGACTTACTGTCTGAGTTACCCCCTATGCGGGAAATTCAACACGAGATTGATTTCGTTCCGGGTTCCTCGTTGCCTAACCTTCCCCATTATCAGTTAAACCCTTCCGCGCACCTAGAATTGCACAAATTAATTTCGGATTAGCTAAGTAAGGGTTTCATCCATCATAGTAAGAGTCCTTGTGCCATGTCAGCATAATTGGTGTCTAAGAAAGACGGATCTTAGCGGATGTGGATGGATTATAGGGCCATTAATTAAATAATCGTTATATACCGGTTTCCTATCCCTCGATTGGATGACCTATTGGATATGCTAGTCAGAGCGACGATTTTTTCTAAGTTAGATCTTAAGAGTGGCTACCATCAAATCAGGATGAGGGAAGGAGATGAATGGAAAATGGCCTTTAAATAGAAATACGGACTTTATGAGTGGTTAGGGCTTGGGGAAGGGCTCACTAATGGCCCAAGTACTTTTTCACGATTGATGACCTTAGTCTTCAAGCCTTATTTAGGAAAATTCGTAGTTATTTACTTTGATGATATCCTAGTCTTTAGCTCCTCACCGAACGATCATGAGTCTCATTTGAGGACGGAACTCACCACACTGCGATCAGAGAAATTATTTGTTAATTAAAGAAATGTACGTTTAACGTCCCATCTCTGGAGTTCTTAGGTTATATCGTAAGTTCGGAAGGTATTGAAAGTCCACCTAGTGCCAACTAGCTTCACCTATGGGGGGGGGGGAATAAGTGTCTTGTAGCATTTTTTCGGAATTAAAGTTTTACCTGCACAAGTAAATCAAACAACACAACACAGAAAATACCCAAGCAATTTATAGTGGTTCCCCGATTTGGGTACGTCCACTTTCCCGCTTCAACCTATTTCCCAGCCAGGGACGACTCGGTCACTTCACCAACAGGATTGAAATCCAATCCTTGCACTAACGGAAGGAACCCTTCCACACGTAGGAGTCACCACTCCCACAATACGGGTTGCACCCAACCCTTACAACTAGAGACCAATCGGTCCTTTACAAAGAAATTGAAAATAGATTGTATAAGAAATACAAACAACTTATGGAGACTAAGGTGTCCCTCTTCGTTCGACGATGTGTTCTTGAAGTCAACGAAGAGTCCACAACCCTAGATCTCTCTTGGAGTGAATCTTCCCGTAACCGACGGCGGCTTGGAGCGGCGGCAAGGTTCTCGGAATAAGAGGCGGCTACGGAGAGCTGCTGCAGTGCTAGGGGATTCAAACTTCGTAGCAAAGGAAGCAAGGTCTTCCAACGGTCGGTCGTCTCGATTAATTCGGAAGGGGAAGGTTTTTCCCGATCAACAAATCAAGAGACAAGGGATCTCTGGTTAGACGCATGAGACGCTATGCTAGACTAAGCTTCTCTCGCCGGAGATCTGGAAGAACTTGAGATCAACAACGGCGACAACTGCACGAACGGCGGAGACGGTCGGCGGAGCAAGATCGCGATTTAGGTCACTTCGGCGGCTGTTCTTTTGAATTCGCGTATTTCGTGTATCTTTCTGAAAGTCTACCTAGTGCCAACTTGCTTCACCTATGGGGGGGGGGATAGGTGACTTGCAGCGTATTTGCGGAATTAAAATTGTACCTGCAGAATCAAAACAAACCACACAGCACAGAAAATTACACAGGCAATTTATAGTGGTTCCCCGATTTGGGTACGTCCACTTTCCCCCTTCGACCTATCTCCCAATCAGGGATGACTCGGTCACTTCACCAACAGGATTGAAATCCAATCCTTGCACTACGGAAGGAACCCTTCCACACATAGGAGTCAACACTCCCACAACACGGGTTGCACCCAACCCTACAACTAGAGACCAATCGGTCCTTTACAAAGAATTAAAAATAGCTTGTAAGAAATACAAACAACGTATGGAGACTAAGGCGTCCCTCTTCGTTCGACGACGTGTTCTTGAAGTCAACAAAGAGTCCACAACCCTTGATCTCACTTGGAGAGAATCTCCCCGAGACCGGCGGCGGCGACGAGCGGCGGCAAGGCTCTCGGTTTTGGCGGCGGCAACTGAAGACAACAGCAAAGCACTGGAGATCCAATCTTCTTAGCGAAGTCGGCAAGGTCTACCAACGGTCACACGAGGATCGATCGTCTCGATCGATTCGGACGGGGAAAGATTTCCCTATCTCAAATCAAGAGACAAAAGATCTCTGGATAGACACATGAGACGCTGTGCCCGACTAGGCTTCTGTCGCCGGGAGAGGTAACGAAAATCCCGATCAACGGTGGCGAGCAACTAGCGAGAGGCCTAGAAGGTCGGCCGAGCTCGCTTCCGATCTAGGGCTTGACGGCGGCTTGTTTTTCTTCGATCTGTAATCCGTCTCTCTACTGTTCACAAATACAGCATATTTATACCTTAGGTCATGAAGATGACCGTTGTGGGCCCCACCAGCAGTAAGACCTAAGTCCGATTCAAAATCCCGCAGATAACGTGGACCGGTCCAGACAGAGTCGGAAAAATACCCAAGTCAAATTCGGCGAGAATCGTGGGTGGTTCTCGACGAATCGGCGAGAATCACTTACGATTCTCGCCGAATTCTACTTAGAGAATTCTGGCTGCACAGGTTATAGAGGCCGGGGAGAATCGGTGGGAATTACCTTGGATTCTCGCCGACTCGTCGAGACTGCAAAGTCATTCTCGACGAATCGGCGAGAATCACTTGGTGATTCTCGACGATTCTGCCTTAGATGAGTTTTCTGACTGCGTCGAGACAACCGGCCCAACCCGGTGAGAATCAACTAGTGATTCTCGACGACTCGTCGAGAATCACTAGTGATTCTCGACGAGTCTGTGAGAATCACTTAGTGATTCTCGATGATTTACACTTAGACGATTCTCGACTCTCAATCTGCAAGCTGGTCTTTGGCCCATCCTTGCTCCTTGTCTGCTCTTGCTTTATCATAGCCCTGTACTTGAAATTAAGTACACCCCAATAGAGAGAGTACACGTAGGCCAACACACTGATCTGCTCAACGAGGGATTACGTCGTGCAGACCCGTGTATATTGACCTACTGCACCCTGACATTGGTGTGTACTTAGCAATGAATAGCTGCAAGCACAACTAGAATAAATTCATCTAATACATAGTGAATTCAACTTAGCTTTGATAGGAGGCTTCCTCAAATCTAGGTAATTGTGGATACAATACCCAACAATCTCCCCCTATTTGACGAAGCTAAAATCCTACTAAGCTAAGATGAATTTCAACATTCTAGATAAAATATGCATAAACCAGAAGAGTGAACAACAAACGTAATCATACCAATGTGAGAGTCAATTAATAAACCACACACATGAATATATAAATATGAATATCCACACATAACTGTACACAAGTTTACTTAATAAAAAAGTTTAAATGAGATAATCACAAGAGCTAACATCCTACAGATCTTTGTCCTTAGCTATGTCTTCTTTGAGTTGCTGAGCTAAGAATTTTTTGCTTTGTCGCTCAAAATACTCCTTGGGCTTAGGATAGTATCTCGGAGGGGGAGCTTTGTTTGCCACAGTATTGCTTCTGAAGAACAAGTTTCTTTTGGCTTCATACATTTTGTGCTGCTCCCACTCGTATTGGCTATATACGTCATTCCTTTTGACTTGCCCTCCTTGTTGTAATGCAAAGGTGTCCAAGATGATACTTCGTGAGACTGGGCTCCACCTTTCATTCCGCACTTCGTCTTCCTTTAGTCTGATCTTCTTCTCTGCTGGTGTTTCTTTTGACATTTCTTCTTGGATTTGCCTTTTGCCCTTGGCTTTTGCTATGGCGTCTTGGTCAAACCAGCTTCTTCTTTCAGCCCTCTCCGCAGCTTTCTTCAACTCGACTTCCCCCAGTTGTACTTCTTCAGTCCTTATTTCACCCTCAGTAGTACCAGCACGGCCCTCATCCTCAGGTGGAGCAACAGGGACATGTATTCCCGATGCATCTGTTACCAGCCAGTGGGCTGTTTCAAACATGTACCTATTCGAATTATCGAATTTGTATTTGTCAATTATTATTTATTAAGTTGATTAAAGGTGCAGTTATGATGTGGTAGTTTTGAACGGCATACCTATTGGTCTGATCGAAGTTTAGAAGTACTAACTCTTGAAGCCCCGCCATCTTAGCGTTATACGCTTCCTCCCCCTTTATGGCTTCGGCGGCTATAGAGTTTGTATAGGAATGCAGAGATGCATTAATGTGCTTCACAGTTTTACTGAATTTGTCCAGCAGAGATTTCTGATTTGCGTTCAGCGTTACCATGTTGGCATCAAATTTTTGTATGGTCTGTGCCACAACATGAACATTTTTATTGACTACTGTCAGGTCGTCAATATTCTTCTTCAGTCCTTTCATGAGAAGATATACGGCTGTGCCTGCCTCTGTATATTTTTCATCAAATTTCTTCTCCATCGTATCTAGTTTGTGGTTAATCTGTACCACATTCTTAAGCATGAGATCCTCAGAGTCCCGCAGTCTCTTTACCACTTTGTTGTGGTATTTCTCAAACGTATCCTTGAGCTCATCTAGCATTCCTTGGACAAAATTGACAGTGTGATTTGCTATGTTCGCAGAAGTACTGGGAGAGCTGGATACTAGAATGGAGTCCACAGGTGGAACAAAGGATTGCTCCCCCTCCATCCTTGCATCTGACCGCTCAGGAGCTTGTTCCTCAGATGGAACCTCAACATCCTCCTGAGAATCTACTGCTTTCTCATTCTCTGGTACTTCTTCCTCTATCTCAGTCTCCAAGTGATCAGGCTTATCGGCAGAGTTGTGCACATCTTCTTCTACTTCTTCCTCCTCCTCCTCATCAGCCACCTCATCTCCCAGATCATCGTCGATAAGAGCTGCCTCATCGTTCTCAACCTCCTCATCATCTGCTACTTCATCTGCCACCATCTCCACAGCATCTTTAGCTATCTGAGAAATATCAGATACGATGTTTGCAGAACCGGTTACAGGCTCCCCCTCAGTTCCTGCAATCAGGGCGTCAGGAACTTCACTGGGTGCTGCTATAGAATGAGCAGGAGCACTGGTGTCCACGGCCGGAGATGCTGCCTCTTGGTCTATTTCCCTGGCAGCCTGCCCAATTCGACGTTCCCACCGGTCGAATATGCTAGCATCCATCCTTTTCAAGTAGTGCAGAGGCACTCCCTTGCTCATGTCGAATGTGTCTCCGTCCAGTTGATTCAGATATAGGCTAATGATTCTGCCAAAGCTGGGGGTTCGGAGTGTGTCTTTAATCCTGTCAAAAAGCATGGCTCCCCAGTTGAACCGCTTTCGGCATACGATTGCCACCAGAGTCTTGAACATTTCCCCAGAAATATGGTCGTGGGATCCAGGTTTGCAGATTAGAGCCTTCCCAACGATGTCAGACATCAACTTTCCTTCCTCGTTCATATCTTTCCTTTTGATTGACCTGGTCCACCTGGCCAATCCACAGAAGGATAGGGTCCTTGCTCTATCCTCTTCCTCCAGGTACTCTCCCTCTTCAAAACTTGATAACCGCAGGCATTGGGTCAGTTTCGTGGCGGATAACTTGATTTTCTTCCCGGCCACTTTGCTCTTGATGGAGGTGTCTTCATGATGGAGCTTCGCAGTTGCAAAGAACTCCAATACTTCCTTGTCCAACATCTTGCATGGGTGCTCCAGCACGAACTTCAGTCCCGCTTCTTCAAGCATGATGATTATGTTCCGGAACTCATCCAAGGCCTGGGAGAACCCGGTTGTCACTAGCTCACATCCAGTGACCAGGCCTGCAGTAGTCCGTGGGGCCATAGTAAACCTAGGAAGAAGGAGAATACCAATAGGATCTCCGATACCACGAGAGAGAGAGCAAAATCTAACCAAGCTCAAGTCACAGAAAGGGACAATATGGAGATTACCTAGTGGGGAGAGGCAGTGAAAGTTCCGGTTTCTTCACGACGGAGCACCCGAGGACGCCTGAGACGCGGACCTGCGGCGAGAGTGGGCGGCAGAAGGCGTCGGTCGTTAGTTCACCACGGAGTCACGAAGGAGGAACCCGCCGGAGTCACGTCGTTAGTTCACCACGGAGTTACGCAGGAGAAGGTCGCCGGGAGGTGAGAGAGACGGGGATTCCAGCGCGGGGTCTCGGCGAAACGGCGAACGACGGAAGACGAAGGGTCGGAGGGTATCGTCGGGAAGAGTTGGTTTGAAATAATTCCGGGTTTAAGTAATATCCGGATACTTGGCGACTAACCTATTCCCGCCGAATGGCTCCCCCGGTTTACAATTCGGCGAGACTTGTAATTCGTTGAGTATGTGATTTGATATGATGAGTATCGCCTATATTCCAACATAACATTTTTGTCAAGGGTTGGAAGGGCTCAGGAGGCATAATTGCTTCTTCATCCACTAAAGGGATTGCCAAACTACATGGCTTAGGGGGCACATCAAGTAGGATTTACTTGACATCATGACAGTGGCTTTGCCAATTTCACCGGTCATTTCTAGATGGATAAGTGCAATAATCTTGATGTCAGAGGTCATGTTCAGTGACTCTTCATAACGTATCTTTTCAATTTTCGGAGGCGGACTTATCCCAAAAAAAATGTCAAACTAATCTCTACTAGTGGAAGTAAAGGTTATCTCACACATATACTCCTTCCCAAGGTGAATGAGCATACACGAATACTTTTTCTATAAGATCATCTAATTTCAGACGAGGTGAATTCATTATTAAGTGTGGATATGTCAACATACATATCTACATATATGGAATTATTTATGCGATATGGCTCAAACATTTGGGCTAATTGCAATTACCTGTGATAACAAGACGTAACATTCAAATCATCAGCACAGGTTATATCAGGAGGTCAGTATGCATGTGCCTGTAATGATGGCACTGCTCCCATTCTCGACACTTTATCCACGTCAATCTTGGAGCATCTCTTGTCCAGTTCCCGTCAGGATTGTGGGAACCTAGACCACCCTGCAGGAAAGAGTTATCTTACCTTAGGAACCCAATAAGTATTGGGTCCTAGGTTCCTGTTAGCATAATAATTGGGATGCCTCCCCTCAGGGATCCTGGAGGGAGGACTAACATTGCCTCGAGGATGTGGAAGTTCCCTGGCCTTTGACACAGAAGGGTTGTGGCAACAATTTATGGCAAAATGACCCACTTTGCCACAACACCAACATTCATGAATGTTGTACCGCCGTTTGTGACCTGAACTGGTGACTGAGGTAGTCATAGTCCTAGGTCTAAACGGGATAGTGCTGAATCTGCTAACCGAATTGTCTCTTCCACCGTGACTCATGGATGGGTGGAAAGAATGCATATGGTAGGCGTCATGAGGCCTGGGAGGTGGTGCCTTCCTTTCAGTCAGCCCCCTTCCAAGGTCCCCATGTGTGCCAACAACATGATTTCTAACCCCCCTTTCCTGAGTCCTAGGGAGGTGAGAGGCGCATTGTGAGCTGATGCTGGTAGACTCATGACGAGTAGGGGCAGTGGCCGAGAATACAAAAGGCTTGGTGGAAGCCTGAGGTATCCTCTTCTGGGTGGCCATGATATCCCTTGCATTCTGGGTGCTTCTACAAGAGGGCTGATCATTCTTGCAGTGACCATGGTTGTTCCTATGGTCATACCTGAATGCATGATGTGTGCCCTTCCTGCTCGGGGTGGGGGGTCTGATCACAGTTTCCCCATTTCTCCATGAATTGACGATTTGGGAGATCCACCCATTTTCTGCTTTCTTTTGATAGCATCTATCTTGGAAAAGTTAGAAACAATCCTCTTCTCAGTCTCTAGACGACTCTCTAGATCCGAGATCTTTGAGTCCTTTACCTTGATGGATTCCAATTGGAGATTCATCAAGGTCTTCAGCTGAGCAATCTCTTTAGCTTGCTCCTCCACAAGTAAGTTGCTCTTCTGAAGGGCACTCTCAAGAGAATCAGGATTTTCAATCCTTTGATTGAAGCTATCCATATCCCTTGTATCTCTGGAAGGACTACCCTCTGAATCATTCCTGTCTTCAGGAACTTCAAGAGGAGAGGGCATGAGGAAGAAGTTACCTGCTCATGGCTTTGCTGTTCAGGGTTACCGTAAATATCGACAGATACTGTTGAGTCAACTTCATCAGAACTGCTTTCCTCAACTTCTTCTTCAGTCTCTGACAAGGACACAGGAGCCCTGATACTGACAGATTGATCATGCACTTCATCTTCAGAAATGAGGACCCCTACATAGGCTTCATCCTCTTGTTGACGACAGGTCCCTGTTTTCTCTGATCCCTCCATGAGGTCTGAGATGGTTTGCCACTTGGACTTGGCAGTCCTACACTTGTCCACTCTAGAGCGAGATGGTCCAGACCAGACATCAGTGATGATCTGACGAATCACCTGGTCCAGGTTGAACAGTGAGAGCTCTGTCTCTGACATCTCTTTGGGACACTTGGGGATTTGAAGATCTTTCCCCGAGCTTGAAGCCTTCATGGGAATGAAGGGACCCTCTTCTAGAATGAGTGATGCTCGAGGGTCGATGGCCTCCAGATGAAATAGTACTCTCAACTTCCATATAGGATAGTACTCCTTTGTACATGAGGGGAGTCTTAGAGGAGGGACATCACAATCCAACTCCATGCTTGAGTCTGAGCTTCTTGTTGACACTGGTGGCAGGATTCTACTCAAGGTGTTAACCTTTTTGATGAGTAACCTCCTCTGATACCACTTGAAAGTCCACCTAGTGCCAACTAGCTTCACCTATTGGGGGATAGGTGACTTGCAGCGTATTTGCGGAATTAAAATTGTACCTGCAGAATCAAAACAAACCACACAGCATAGAAAATAACACAGGCAATTTATAGTGGTTGCCCGATTTGGGTACGACCACTTTCCCCCTTCGACCTATCTCCCAATCAGGGACGACTCGGTCACTTCACCAACAGGATTGAAATCCAATCCTTGCACTACAGAAGGAACCCTTCCACACGTAGGAGTCAACACTCCCACAACACGGGTTGCACCCAACCCTACAACTAGAGACCAATCGGTCCTTTACAAAGAATTGAAAATAGCTTGTAAGAAATACAAACAATGTATGGAGACTAAGGTGTCCCTCTTCGTTCGACGACGTGTTCTTGAAGTCAACGAAGAGTCCACAACCCTAGATCTCACTTGGAGAGAATCTCCCCGAGACCAACGGCGACGACGAGCGGCGGCAAGGCTCTCGGTGTTGGCGGCGGCAACTGAAGACAGCAGCAAAGCACTGGAGATCCAATCTTCTTAGCGAAGTCGGCAAGGTCTACCAACGGTCATACGAGGATCGATCGTCTCGATCAATTCGGACGGGGAAAGATTTCCCTATCTCAAATCAAGAGACAAAAGATCTCTGGATAGACACGTGAGACGCTGTGCCCGACTAGGCTTCTGTTGCCGGGAGAGGTAACGAAAACCCCGATCAACGATGGCGAGCAACTAGCGAGAGGCGGAGAAGGTCGGCCGAGCTCGCTTCCGATCTAGGGCTTGACGGCAACTTGTTTTTCTTCGATCTGTAATCCGTCTCTCTACTGTTCACAAATACAGCATATTTATACCTTAGGTCATGAAGATGACCGTTATGGGCCCCACCAGCAGTAAGACCTAAGTCCGGTTCAAAATCCCGCAGATAACGTGGACCGGTCCAGACAGAGTCGGAAAAATACCCAAGTCAAATTCGGCGAGAATCGTGGGTGATTCTCGACGAATCGGCGAGAATCACTTACGATTCTCGCCGAATTCTACTTAGAGAATTCTGGCTGCACAGGTTATAGAGGCCGGGGAGAATCGGTGGGAATCACCTTGGATTCTCGCCGACTCGTCGAGACTGCAAAGTCATTCTCGACGAATCGGCAAGAATCACTTGGTGATTCTCGACGATTCTGCCTTAGATGAGTTTTCTGACTGCGTCGAGACAGCCGGCCCAACCCGGCGAGAATCAACTAGTGATTCTCGACGACTCGTCGAGAATCACTAGTGATTCTCGACGAGTCGGTGAGAATCACTTAGTGATTCTCGATGATTTACACTTAGACGATTCTCGACTCTCAATCTGCAAGCTGGTCTTTGGCCCATCCTTGCTCCTTGTCTGCTCTTGCTTTATCATAGCCCAGTACTTGAAATTAAGTACACCCCAATAGAGAGAGTGCACGTAGGCCAACACACTGATCTGCTCAACGAGGGATTACGTCGCGCAGACCCGTGTATATTGACCTACTGCACCCTGACATTGGTGTGTAGTTAGCAATGAATAGCTGCAAGCACAACTAGAAGAAATTCATCAAATACATAGTGAATTCATCTTAGCTTTGATAGGAGGCTTCCTCAAATCCAGTTAATTGTGGATACAATACCCAACACTTTCCGCTCATACATACGGAGGTATATATACCTTAGGTCAAGCACATGACCGTTGTGGGTCCCACTAGCAACAAGACCTAAGACCGGTTCGAAATACCGCATGTAACATGGACCGATCCAGATAGAATCGGAAAATTGCCTAAGTCAAAATCGGCGAGAATCGTAGGTGATTCTCGACGAATCGGCGAGAATTACCTACGATTCTCGCCGAATACTACTTAGCAGAATTCTGGCTGCACTGATATAGAAGCGGGGGAGAATCGGCGAGAATCACACTTGATTCTCGACGATTCTGCCTTAGAGAAATTTCTCGTGCGTCGAGACAGCCGGCTCCAACCGGCGAGAATCAACCAGTGATTCTCGACGACTCGGCGAGAATCATTAGTGATTCTCGCCGAAATGGCGAGAATCACTTAGTGATTCTCGTCGATTCTTACTTAGATAATTTTTCCTCTTTCTTTCCGAGAGCTGGTCTTTGGCTCATCCTTGCTCCTTGTCTGCTCTTGCTCTATCATAGCCCTGTACTTTAAATTAAGTACACTACAATAGAGAGAATACACATAGTCCAACACACTGATCTGCTTAACGAGGGATTACGTCGCATAGACCCGTGTATATTGACCCACTGTACCCTGACATTGGTGTGTACTTAGCGTGGAATAACTACAAGCACAACTTAAAAGATTTCATCAAATACATTGTCTATTTACCTTAGCTTGTTCAGGGGCTTCTTCAAATCAGGTACATTGTAGATACAATACCCAACAATCTCCCCCTATTTGAAGAAGCCTAAACCCTACAAGCTAAGGTGAATAGAGCGTATGGGAATGAAAATCATAAACTTAAAATTGAGTTGAGAGAGATATTCATTACCAATTTCTTGAGAGCAAACTTGGAGCCACCTTAGCCTTAGCCGAGAGGGTAATCTCCCCCTTTTCGGCTTCTGCAAATCTGGGTCTGTTGCATTTGACCCCATGCTCCCCCTCAGTTCTTGCACCTGTGCTCACACTTGAGTTACTAGCAGAGGCTCCCTCTAGATGCACGAGCCTGAAGCTTCTGAGGTCTTCATTCCTCATAGTTTAGCATCCCCAATTCAGTTTTGAAAAGACTGAACTTGGCCTCGTCCAAAGGCTTTGTGAAGATATCTGCAATCTGCTTGTCTGTGGGGACATAACAGAGAGAGATGTCCTTGTTCTCCACGTGCTCCCGAATGAAGTGGTAGCGCACATCCATATGCTTCGTTCTGCCGTACGATACCGGATTGTTGGCAATTGCAATTGCACTGGAGGAGTCACAGTACATTAGTACTTCCTTGAACTGAAGGTCATAGTCTGCTAACTGATTTCTGATCCATAGGAGTTGTGCGCAACAACTGCCAGCCGAGATGTACTCAGACTCTGCTGTGGAGGTTGCTGCACAATTCTGCTTCTTGCTATTCCATGAGATGATCCTTCTTCCGAGGAATTGACACGTCCCGGAAGTGCTTTTCCTGTCATCCCTACTCCCTACAAAATCAGCATCTGAAAAACCTATTAGCTCGACATCAATGTTTCTCGGGTAACACAAGCCAAGATTAGGGGTACCTTTAAGGTATCTAAGAATTTGCTTTGCAGCGACATAATGAGATTCCTTAGTGTTCACCTGATATCTGGCACAAACACATGTGGAGAACATGATATCCGGTCTACTTGCAGTAAGATAGAGCAGAGACCCAATGATGCTTCTGTATTTGGTTTCATCAAAAGGTTTCCCTTTCTCATCCTTATTCAGAGACATGGTGGATCCCATTGGAGTCCTCATAGAGGTTGCATTCTCCATTCCGAATTTCTTGAGGAGTTCATTGGTGAACTTTGTCTGAGAAATGAAAATTCCTTCCTCAGACTGTTTCACTTGAAATCCCAAGAAATACTTTAGCTCTCCCATACTGCTCATTTCAAACTTTCCTTGCATAAGTTTAGAAATCTTTTTGCAAAGATTGTTGTCCGTTGACCCGAATATAATGTCATCGACATATATTAGCACCAGCAAGATCTTGCCTTTGACTTCCCTGAGAAACAATGTCTTGTCTATTTTTCCTCAAGAGAACTTGTTCTCAAGAAGAAAACTAGACAAGGTCTCATACCAAGCTCGAGGAGCTTGTTTTAACCCATATAGAGCTTTATTGAGAAAGTAGACATGATTAGGATAAGTAGGATTGACAAAACCTGGAGGTTGAGCGACGTATACTTCCTCTTTCAAGTCTCCATTCAAGAATGCCGATTTCACGTCCATCTGATAGATAGTGAATCCTTTATGAGAGGCATATGCTAGGAACAGACGGATTGCCTCGAGCCGTGCAACTGGCGCAAACATCTGGTCGAAGTCAATCCCCTCCTCCTATCGGTATCCTTGAGCCACCAGCCTGGCCTTATTCTTTATGATGACACCATGTTCATCTAGTTTGTTTCTGAAGATCCACTGGTGCCGATCACGTTCTGTCCCTTTGGTCTGGGAACCAGCGTCCAGACGTTGCATCTTTCAAATTGATGTAGTTCATCTTGCATGGCCAATATCCATGCTGCATCTTTGTTCGCCTCGTCGAACTTCTTTGGCTCAACCTGTGATAGGAAACTAAGATGCAAAATCTCATTAATAGTACCTCTTTGAGTTCTGATACCGTCGCCAGGATCTCCGATGATCTGATCTCTAGGATGATCCCTCATGTGTCGGAGCTCTAGAAGTCTTGCATCAGGAGCTCTAGCGATTTCTGGGGCTCCTTCCTCTTCAGGGAGGACTGCTCCATCCTGATTGTCATCCTCTTCGATAGGCATTGAGGTGGAGACCTTGACATATTTTGGAGTTGCATCTTTCTCGGGCTCATCCAGGTGTAGCTTTTCGAGTCTGGCACCTGCATCTTCAAGAAGACAACTAGAAGACTTGCAATTAAGCAAACTTCCTTCATCAAATACAACATTTATTGATTCCTCTACCACTAGGGTTTTCTTGTTGAAAACTCTATAAGCCCGGCTATGGCTACTATAGACCATGAATATGCCTTCGAAGCATTTTTCACCAAACTTAGTACGCGGGTACTTCCCATTATTCAGTACATAACATCTGCAACCAAAGATCCTCAAATAGGACATGGTTGGTTTCCTGCCTTTCAGTAGCTCGTAGGGCGTCTTACGATGACTTTTGTTGATCAACGCCCGGTTTTGAACATGACAAGCCGTATTGACAGCCTCGGCCCAGAAGTATTCTGGGAGTGAAGCGTCATTAAACGTTGTCGTGCAGGCTTCAATGAGTGTTCTATTTCTCCTCTCCACAACTCCGTTTTGTTGAGGAGTGCACGGGGAGGAAAACTCATGAAAGATACCAAGTTCTTCACAAAACTCTATCATAGCACCAGACTCGAACTCTGTTCCATGATCACTTCTGATTTTGACCACTGAGCAGTTAAGTTCGATCTGAATCTGCTTGACAAAGCTGGTGAAGATGTCAAACGTATCAGACTTGCATTTTAAAAAAAACACCCAAGTAAACCGAGAGTGATCATCTACAATCACTAGCGTATAAGACTTCCCTCCTAAGCTATGAACTTGCATTGGACCAAACAAGTCCATGTGCAGAAGATAAAGACATCTGGAGGAGTCTTTGTCTGGGATGCCCTTAAAGGTAGCCCGAGTCTGCTTGCCCATCTGGCATGCAGGACAGGGACTATCTTTAATACACTTAATAATGGGAGCATCCCTTACCAAGACTTTGGAAAACAGCATATTAATTGTCTTATAATTAATATGTGCCAATCTCTTGTGCCATTGTTCACAAAGAGATGCACTGCCTTTTGCAACGAGGCATACTAGGGTAGAAGAATCTAGACTAAGAAAATCTAAGCAGAAAATATTTCTGCTCCTAATGCCAGTTAATACTGTCTCCGATGAGGCACATGATATTATCAGGCATTTATCCTTGCAGAACTTAACGTCATACCCTTTATCACATAATTGGCTTACACTGATCAGGTTATGATTTAACCCCTCAACATAAGCTACGTTAGAGATAGAGATTATACCGTTGGAAATCGTACCGTAACCTCTGGTGACTCCCCGATCAGATCCCCCAAATATAACTTTGGGTCCATTCTCGACTAGAGAGTACTCCTGCAGCAGGCTTCTTGTCCCAGTCATATGATGGGAGCATCCACTGTCCAAATACCAAATGGGAGTTTTGTTGGCCTTTGGACATTCCTCCAAAACAGAATTAATTTGCCTTAGGAACCCAATCGAACTTGGGTCCTAGATTCCTCGTTAGCATACTCCCCCTCGATTGGTTAACCCTACGAGTGGTCAGCCTCGCATTGCCAACATGAGGAGTCTCGTTATTCATTGGATTAAACCAGCAATCCATGGCAAATTGACCAACTTTGCCACAGCACCAGCAGTCAAACCTGTTATACCTCCTCTTAGGCCCCTGCTTCACCCTTGGAATGTAGGGTTTAAATGGGGCTGAGGACCTGGAGGTGGAGGCATCAACATGACCACAGTCACATAATTTCTTCAACTCTTGGCTATTCAGTGTGACAGGCTTGGCCTTAGGTGCCTGCTTCCGATTATGGCCGCTAGAGAAGTGACCATAATTTTCTACGCGGATTTCCTCAAAAGGTGCCTTGAAGACACTCTCACTGAAGTTGCGGGGAAAGGTCCAACCATCATACCGGCTCTTTGGCTTTGCAACCGAGGGCCTGAAGTGATGGCCATATGTTGACTCAAAATCATGTTGGTTACAGGGAAAGCTGGGCTTTCTGAACTCAACAGGGCAGAGTGGGGCCTTTTCCTTTTAAGCAGCAGAGGCCTTCTTAGCAGCCTTATTCTTCCTCTGGTTCCTATTTCTCCTGGAAGAGGAACGAGGTGCCCCTACGTGCCCCAAACCAGCTCCTTTGGTCTGAGCAGTGAAGGTATCAACTAGTGGAAGAACTGTCTTAGGCATAGAGAATCTCTTAACGATCTTCTTTTCTGCCGCAAGTTGTTCTTCCAACTTGTCGATTTCCTCTTGCTTAAGATCGAGGAGCTTAAGGGACTCTGAATGCTTTGAAGTCAGGTCCAAGTGCTCCTGTCGGAGGGAGATCAAACTGGTGATCTCTTCCCTCAGGGATACACTCTCACCTTTAAGGAATTTAACTTCCTTTTTCTCAGCCTTCAGTCTCTTTCGACATTCCTCGAAAGTATTGAGCAGAAGCTCATACTTATCGAGGAGCTCAGCTTCACGGGCCGAAGGGCTATCCTCAGGGTCATCATCCTGAGACTCAGGATCAGAGTCAGAGTTGGAGAGAGGGGTGTGAGCTTTTACCTTCCCAGTAAATGGGGGGCAATCTCCTTCCGAGTCACAGCGACCCATTAGCCCAAAGTAGGCTTCCTCGTCATCGCTGGTGTCTGACGTGTCAGATTCACTCAGCGTCTTTGGCTTCTTCGCGATGTAACTCCTCTCATTCTTCTTGTCTTTTGAGGACCTGTGCTCCTCTCCCTTTCCCTTCTCCTTCTTGCCTTGATGACAGTCGGCCACGACGTGTCCTGGCTTGTTGCAACCAAAGCAAATAATATCAGATGAGCGGTGTTTGTTCGGTTTGGAAACATACCTGTCAGAAGATTAGTTCTTCTTCTGATCCCTTGAGGAGGAGCCGTCTCTCTTTCTCTGATTCCTCAGCTTGAGGAACTTCTTGAATTCCCGTGTGATAAGAGAGAAGTCCTTAGACAATTCTGAGCCGGAGGAGCTTGGCTCAGAGTCTTCCTCTTCATCCTTCTTCCACGCACGGGAAGAAGCAACACCCTTACCCTTTCTAGAATGAATGGCTTTTAGGGCCACGGTCTTTTCTTTGGCTGCGACTTTCTATGCTTCCTCTTCAGCCTTCCTTGTGTTCAATTGAAGCTCATAGGACATGAGCTTCCTGAACAGAATCTGAGGGTCGGTTTCCGCAAGTCTGCCAAACTCCCGGATGGCGCAGATCTTCGTGTCCCATTCCTTAGTAAGGGACCTAAGGAACTTATCATTGAGCTCACCGTCAGTGAACACTCTTCCATATCCCTTGAGTGCATTGACGATCTTGAGGAAGTTTTCGAAGGTAACTCCGATCTCCTCCTTGGGCCCTTGCCTGAAGGCCTCATATTTCTGGTTGAGGAGGGATCTCCGATCGTCCCTCACTTCATCTGTGCCCTCCATTAATACAATCAGGCAGCTCCAGAGATCCTTGGCTGTCCTGCAGTTGCAGAAGTTCTGCATCATAGAGTCGTCAACTGCGCTTACCAGGATGTTCTGAGCTTTCTTGTCGAGTCCGAACAACACCATTTCGTCCTTGTCCATTTCCGAATGTTTCTTGGGCACTTTCTTGGTAGGATCAATGGTGGAGGCTTTAGTGGGAATGTAAGGTCCCTCCTCCACGATCATGAAGAGTCGGGGGTTGACTGCTTCCATGTAGAATCTGATTCTTTCCTTCTAGATAGGAAAGTTCAGTCTGGTGCACACTGGGATTTTGCCGGAGTACTTGAGTCTGTCCATGGAAGATATCAGTCTTCTTCTTGACACTGGTGGCAGGATTCTACTCAAGGTGTAAACCTTTTTGATGAGGAACCTCCCTCTGATACAACTTGAAAGTCCACCTAGTGCCAACTAGCTTCACCTATGGGGGGGGGGGGAATAGGTGTCTTGTAGCGTTTTTGCGGAATTAAAGTTTTACCTGCATAAGTAAATCAAACAACACAGCACAAAAAATACCCAAGCAATTTATAGTGGTTCCCCGATTTGGGTACGTCCACTTTCCCCCTTTGACCTATCTCCCAACCAGGGACGACTCAGTCACTTCACCAACAGGATTTAAATCCAATACTTGCACTAACGGAAGGAACCCTTCCACACGTAGGAGTCACCACTCCCACAACACAGGTTGCACCAAACCCTTACAACTAGAGACCAATCGGTCCTTTACAAAGAAATTGAAAATAGATTGTATAAGAAATACAAACAACTTATGGAGACTAAGGTGTCCCTCTTCGTTCGACGACGTGTTCTTGAAGTCAACGAAGAGTCCAAAACCCTAGATCTCTCTTGGAGTGAATCTTCCCGTAACCGGCGGCGGCTTGGAGCGGCGGCAAGGTTCTCGGAATAAGCGGCGGCTACGGAGAGCTGCTGCAGTGCTAGGGGATTCAAACTTCATAGCAAAGGAAGCAAGGTCTTCCAACGGTCACACTAGGATCGGTCGTCTAGATCGATTCGGAAGGGGAAGGTTTTTCCCGATCAACGAATCATGAGAGAAGGGATCTCTGGTTAGACGCGTGAGACGCTATGCTAGCCTAAGCTTCTGTCGCCGGAGATCTGGAAGAACTTGAGATCAACAGCGGCGACAACTGCACGAACGACGGAGACGGTCGGCGGAGCAAGATCGCGATTTAGGTCACTTCGGCGGCTGTTCTTTTGAATTCGCGTATTTCGTGTATCTTTCCGCTCATACATACGGAGGTATATAAACCTTAGGTCAAGCACATGACCGTTGTGGGTCCCACCAGCAACAAGACCTAAGACCGGTTCAAAATACCTCAGGTAACATGGACCGGTCCAGATAGAATCGGAAAATTGCCTAAGTCAAAATCGGCGAGAATCTTAGGTGATTCTCGACGAATCGGCGAGAATTAACTACGATTCTCGCCGAATACTACTTAGCAGAATTCTAGCTGCACTGATATAGAAGCGGGGGAGAATCGGCGGGAATCACACTTGATTCTCGACGATTCTGCCTTAGAGAAATTTCTGGCGCGTCGAGACAGCTGGCTCCAACCGGCGAGAATCAACCAGTGATTCTCGACGACTCGGCTAGAATCATTAGTGATTCTCGTCGATTCTTACTTAGACAATTTTTCCTCTTTCTTTCCGAGAGCTGGTCTTTGGCCCATCCTTGCTCCTTGTCTGCTCTTGCTCTATCATAGCCTTGTACTTGAAATTAAGTACACTCCAATAGAAAGTGTACACGTAGGCCAACACACTAATCTGCTCAACGAGGGATTACGTCGCGTAGACCCGTGTATATTGACCCACTGTACCCTGACATTGGTGTGTACTTAGCGTGGAATAACTACAAGCACAACTTAAAAGATTTCATCAAATACATTGTCTATTTACCTTAGC
The DNA here is from genome assembly GCA_039513925.1 of Platanthera zijinensis. Classification (NCBI taxonomy): domain Eukaryota; kingdom Viridiplantae; phylum Streptophyta; class Magnoliopsida; order Asparagales; family Orchidaceae; genus Platanthera; species Platanthera zijinensis. The sequence continues at coordinate 111,657,141 of CM077093.1, read as the reverse complement.
TTGTTCAGGGGCTTCTTCAAATCTGGTACATTGTGGATACAATACCCAACAGGTATCCTTGTTGACTCGAAGAAGGTTCAAGCTATCACGGATTGGCCGGAGCCCACTAATATATGGGATGTTCAGAGTTTTAACGGATTAGCTACTTTTTATCGCCGCTTTATCAAGGATTTTAGCAGTATCATGGCACCAATCACGGAGTGCATGAAAAAAAGGAGATTTTTTATGGACTAAATCGGCCGCCAAAGCGTTTGACGTAATTAAATCCCGAATGTCGTAAACGCCTCTCTTACGATTACCAGATTTCAAACGAGATTTTGAATTGTCCTGTGACGCATCTGGAATCGGTATCGGTGGAGTCTTGAGTCAAGAGGGTCATCCTGTTGGATATTTTAGTGAAAAACTCTCGGGACCAAAATTAAATTATTCTAATTATGACAGAGAGTTTTATGCGGTTATTCGGTGTTTACAGCATTGGCGTCATTACTTGATATCTAAAGAATTTGTTATTTTATCCGATCACGAGGCATTGAGATTCATTAATTCCCAAAATAAAGTGAGCCCTAGGCATGCCAAGTGGGTCTCCTATCTTCAGGAGTATACCTTCATAATTAAACATCTAAAGGGAACCTTAAATCGTGTGGCGGATGCTCTTAGTCGCGTATCCTTGTTGTTGTCTACGTTAGAGGTTAAGGTGATTGGGTTCGATAGGATAAAAGATGAGTACGTTAATTGTCCGGATTTCAAGGACCTCTACTATTCCACTTAAAATAACTCACCCACTACGATTTCAGTGTATTATATTCTGGACGGGTATCTATTTAAACATTCGAAGTTGTGTATCCCTCGCTCTTCCCTTTGACATTTTATTGTATGGGAGTTACATAGTGGTTGTCTAGGTGAACACTTCGGGCGCAATAAGACTATTACTCTAGTAGAAGACAAGTTCCACTGGCCAGGCCTTAAATCTACGGTGAATAACAATGTGGGAAGTTGTCGCGTTTGCCAATTTGCAAAAGGAGGAAAAACAAATGCGAGCCTCTATACCCCTCTTCCGATTCTTTCCATTCCATGGGAAGATGTTAGTATGGACTTTATCCTAGGCCTACTAGTTACGTTTAGATGACATGATTCCATTCTAGTGGTAGTAGATCGATTTTCCAAAATGGCCTATTTTATTGCGTGCAATAAGACCGATTATGCGTCCAATGTAGCAAAACTATATTTTAAAGATGTTGTTGGGCATAGGGGGGGTTCAAAAAACGATAGTGACTGATCGAGACCTGAAATTTACTAGTTATTTTTGGAAAACCCTTTGGAGAATTATGGGCACCAAACTATTGTTTACTTCGGCCTACCATCCCCAAACAGAAGGGCAAATGGAAGTGGTAAACAGAAGTTTGGGGAGTTTGCTTCATTGTCTTGTGGGTTACCACAAGGGAACGTGGGACCTCATCCTCCCCCATGCTCAGTTAGCGTACAATAACTCGAAAAATAGTTCCACAGGATTATCACCAAATGAGATCGTTCAATGTTACAAAGCACCAGTGCAACTTGACTTGATCCCGTTACCGCCATATTATAAGTCAAGTCAGTTTGCACAGGATTTTTCTTCCCATTAACATAATTTATACAAATACGTTAATGACGAGCTCACCACTCAATATGCATCTTATCAAGTGCATTCTAATATACATAAGAGGGCGTCTCACCTTAAGGTTGCCGATTTAGTCATGGTGTGTCTCGTCCCTGAATGGATGCCTTCGGGCACTATAAAAAAAATAGGAGAAAAAGCATATCTGTTGGAGTTACCTACTGATTGGGGGTATTTCCCCTATTTTTATTGTTTCTGATTTAACGCTTTATGTATCTCCACCACCTGAATTATCTAACTGTCCATTTAGTTCCACTATAATTTCTAATAGGTTGGCGGGTGAATAAGTTTCTGGATCGCTCTCTCCATCGATCTCCAATGGAGGTACATTGGTTGTTGATGGTGAAAAGTTTCATCCTTTATTGCCTAACATTTTTCACAAGTTCCCAAGGACCAATTTTCTGCCAGACAGGAGCCTTCAAGATGAATGGCTTGCCTCTCCAAGTGGTGGTATACGTCATTACTTAATTCGATGGCGTGATCGTCCGGCCTCCGATGATTCTTGGCTTCCGGAGTCAGAGGTGGCTCTTTTGGATGATGCTCTTCTGCGCCAGTACCTGCATGCCAACTCATCGGCGATGAGTACTTTTGACCGGTGGAGGATTGAAGGAGACGACGACCCCCAACTTGTGGAAGAAGATTAAGGCACGCTCGTGGAAGACCCGTCTCCAACAAAGGATTTGCGTCGCCATGGTGATCGTGTGGAGTGGCGCTACAATCTCCGCCCTCGGCACAAGACTATTTAATATTATTGGGTTGCATAAGTTTAATATTATTCAGTTGAATTAATTATGCTAGTTTGTTTGAGCATTTTAATTATTTCAATTTTCTTTTAAATGACATTAGAGTTATTTTTATTTTTGGGCTGCATATAGCCTATGTTTGTTGTAAGCCTATATAAGGCATTTTGTTGTTCATTTGGATTAAGTGGAATGAAATATTAAACAAACCCTAAATCTCTCTCTCAAATGTTTCTCTCTTTTTTTCCTCTTTAGCCGCCAATCCCTTTCCCTACTCTCTCCCACTCAAGTTTCGGCCAGCACCTTGCTTTCTCTCCTCCTTCCACCTCCTCTCTATTACCTGAACAACCTCCTCTTCTCCATAACCCGAGCAACACCCCTCCTCCACAACCTGAGCAGCCACCTCCCTCCTTCACCTGAACAGCCTCCTCTTCTCCACAATCCGAGCAGCCCCCTCCTCCACAACCCGAGCAGCCACATCACTCCTTTTACCCGAGCAGCCATTTTTCCCCTTGGATAGTGTTTCCCCTCAAACAACCCGACCACCCAAGCAGTCCTTTATCCCCTTGGACAGTGTTTCCCCTCGAACCACTCGACCAGCCCCCATTAAAAGCAGGACACGGCCAGCACATTTCCTTGGTGGAAATTCGGTCAAGGTGAAACCGTCCATCCGGTGTGAAGCGAGGAAGGCAGAAAAAAAGTTCTCTCCATCCGGCGCGACTCCGGCGGAACCGCGGAAGAGTAATCCACGAGTGAATCAGAATGATCTATTTCGATTTGGGTAACGATTCGTTCTACTTTTTGTGTGATTCCCTTACCTAGATTTTTCCTGTGGTGGAAGTGATTTTTGCGTGATTTTTGAAACGTTAATTTTTCTGTTAGTCTCTCTGATAGTATTTAATCGTTCATCCTATTTGAATATTTTCCGAGAGGATTAGGCAAACCCCCGTACTTTTGTTGGGAGAGATCTACCATTTTTTGAATCGAACTTTTTGGTAGATCCCTTTTGGTACAACAATTGCTCGTTCGGACCGGGTGGGTCCTTTTTAGCATGATTGGACAATGGCCTATAGCCTATTGTTCGATCTCAAAAACAGCATGGCTACCGTACGTTAGCATTAACCTTATAACTTTCCCTACGAGTGTACTGTGTTTGAGATTCTGTGCGAGTGTAGAAACGGTATTTAGAGAGATTCACGTATTATTTCATAAAGTCTATTCGCATAGGTGCTATAGCCAACATCAGTTAGAATCAACAAAACCTGGAGGCTATTCAACATAGACTTAATCCTTTAATTCGCCATTCAGGAAGGCTGACTTCGCATCCATCTGGTAGACTTAAAATCCTTTGAATGCAACATATGCAAGGAAGAGTCTGATGAATTCCAATCTTGCTATAGGGGCAAAGGTTTGATCAAAGTCAATACCTTCTTCTTGTTTGTACCCCTTAGCTACTAGCCTATCCTTGTTCTTGAATATAATGCCATTTTCATTAAGTTTATTCCTGTAAATTCATTTGACTCCAATGTCATTATGTCCTTGTGGTCTGGGAACCAGCTTCCAGACCTTACACCTCTTAAACTAGTTCAATTCCTCTTGCATTGCTATAATACAAAACAAATCTATGTTGGCCTCTTCAAATCTCTTGGGATCAACCTATGACAGGAAACTTTCATACATTACTGTTTAAGGCTCTAGCTTCTTATCACCACTCCTTGGTTTGCATCACCAATAATCTGGTGTCTTGGATGATCTCTTAGATGCCTAACAGCTTGTGGAAATCTTATTTCTGCATCACCTTCAGTTGTAGCATATTGCTGATCTTCATCCACTTCATGTGAGTCTTGCCCTTCTTCTGGTATATCCAATCCATCTTAGACTAATGGAGCTGTAACTTTGATGGTTAACTTGTCCATCACAAGCTCTGTACCTGCAGTACTAGAAGAGCATCTTGGCAGCTCACTATTAATCATAATTGATTCATCAAAAACTACATTAACAGACTCTTCTACAACCTGACTTTCCAAGTTGTAGATCCTATAGGCCTTACTATGATTGTTGTACCCAACAAAAATCTCATCATAGGACTTGGCAGCAAACTTGGTAACATAGGACTTCCCATTATTCGGCACATAGAACATGTAACCAAAGATCCTAAGATAGTCTAGGTTTGGTTTTCTGTCTATCATAATCTAATAGGGAGTCTTCTTATGGCTCTTGGTGATAGAGGCCCTATTAAGGACATTACATGCAGTATTAACTTCCTCTGCCCAAAAATATTCTGGGAGGGATGTGTCATTCAGCAAGGTCCTTCTAGACTCTATGAGAGTTCTATTTTTTTTCTCAACAATCCCATCCCTTGTTCTTCATAGAACCTTGTCATGCATTCAGGATAGAATTCAGACTCATGGTCACTTCTGATTTTGACCACAGTGTTGTCTAGCTCATTCTGAATTTGCTTGACAAAAGTCTTGAAGATGTCAAGGGTTTCATACATTTTCTTAAGAAAGAAAACCCAAGCAAACCTAGAATAGTCATCAACCACCACAAGGGGTAGACTTTCCTACCTAGACTATAAACTGGCATAGGACCAAACAAGTCCATATGCAAGAGGTATAAACACCTCACAGAGTCTTTGATCCTATTGCCCTTGAAGGAAGCTTTGGTCGGCTTGAGCTTTTGGCATGCAGAACAAATGCCTTCCTTGGTGCATTTCATTTTGGAGCCATTCCTAACTAGCTCTTCACTAAAGAGCTTGTCAATAGTCTTATAATTAAAATGAGCTAGTCCTTGTGCTATTGTACATGATATGAGACTTTCTCATTTGCAACTAGACAGATAAGAGAGTCTTTATTAATACAAAGGAAATTTAAGTAATAAACATTTCCACTCCTTGTTCTTGTCAAGATGAACTCTTGGTCACTTGTCCTCTTAATTTGGCAATCATCCTTGTGGAAGGAAATGACATAGCCAAGATCACATAGTTGGCTTATGCTTATGAGGCTGTGTTGCAACCATTCAACAAAAGACACTTTTTAGATTGTGACTATGCCATTGGTAATCCTACCATATCCTCTTATCACTCCTCTATCTGAACCACCAAACATAACTTTGGGTCCATCCTTCACTGGAGTGTACTCCTTTAAATTAAACCTTGTTCCAGTCATATTCCTGGAACAACCACTTTCAAAGTACCAAATAGGGGTATGTGTTGGAACCCTTGTTTGGATTTGTGCTAGGTTCACTCTTAGGATGTTTTGACCCCCAATGTATAGCCAGGGTCTTGGTATAGTCTATGTTAGGTCCTTCTAGGTCAAGCTTGTGCAGACCAGCATTGTAGTGGACTCAGAATTAGACTCAAAAAGTTTATGTTGATTTTCTATATTAGTTCGACGATAGTCGAACTCAGCTAGACGACCGTTGACCTCCCATCGACGATCTCAGAGTCTTGTACTCTGAACTGAGCTCGACGATCTACGAGCTCATGTTGACGATTTGATTCTCTCAACAGTAATTTCCGTTCTACGATAGCTATTCTCAGGTCGACGATCTCTTATCTCAGCTCGACGATCTCTGGACTAAGCTCTACGATTTCATGCTGCTTTTAGTTGTGAGTTTTTCAGATCGGTCAGAAGTATTCATAATAAATTTTTTAGAAGGCATATATATTCTGATAATTGATGTTGCTATTTCCAAGGCTGATAGCCGTATTTCTTGAAGCATTAATTATGGTTTTCATATAATATTTCTTTAGCATATTTTATGAAGGCAGATATGGAAGTGCATTTATGTTGCAAGCGTTTCTAGCTGTTTGTCTCCTAAAGTATTGCAGAATATTATACATTGTCTAGGGAATTCAAATTTATGCCTTTTCTTATTCTGACTGCATTTATAACTCAGAATATAATAGTGAAGAAAAAAAAGATTTACCAGAGAACAATAAGACAGACAGTAAAAAGGATATATATATACAGAAAACTTTCTTTAGTAGATCTGACTGATCATTATTCTAACTCTCAAGGATTGTTGCTCTGCTGTAATAAGGAAGAAGGAGAACCTTTTAAAACTCTTTCTTGAGTCTTCTTCATTCCTCAAGCTTCAAGGATTCACAAAGAGCTCAAATCTTCTTCAATCTTCAGATCTATGAAAGCTCTACTACAGTTCTTTTTGAAGACCTACACCCAGGTCCAAGTTCCATCTTCCTGAATAATTCTACATCTCAGGGGGAGCTTGGACATTCTCTTCAATCCACATTATCTTCTCACTTGATTGAGACGGAGAAGATTTATTTTAATTTCTCTTTTTAACTCCATCTTTACAGGGTTATCTCTCCATTCAATAGTGAACTCTTGGTGATAGGGCACCTGATCAAAAACCTATTAGATTTTGTTCTCCTGATCAAAAGCTCAAAGGGTCTCTAGATCTACCTGTAGTAGATCTTGTGGTTGCAAGGCACCTGAAAAAAAACCTGTAGTGGATTCCTACCTAGGTGGTAGAAGAGTGGATGTACCCAGAGTTGGGGAACCACTATAAAATTTCTTGTGTCGTCTAGATGCTTTGTGCTTTTTTTAGGTTGTGCTGTACTGTGACTGTTTGTTATTTCTCTTCTAATATATTAGTATCATTAACTTAATTCTGCACTAAATCTAAACAAAAATTTTTAATACTCTATTCACCCCCCCTCTAGAGTAAAGTCTATCTATTCCTCTCCTTCAGTATGGACACTTGGACTAACCGGCAGTACATAAATTATCTTAACTTAGGACCCTAATAATTATTGGGTCCTAGGTTCTGATTAGCCTGAACATGAACATGCCTTCTTGTAGATTTTTTGATAGGAGGACTAACACTAGCTCTCAGAATAGTGGGATTGTGCGAGTAATCTAAGTAAAAATGCCACACTTTCCCACCGCACAAGCACTTATGAATGTTGTATCTTCTCTTTTGAGCAGGTCCTGCACTATGGTTAATTGTTGACTAAACAGAAGGAAGAGGTGCAACAACCTTCTTCAAGTTCCTTTTAGCAAACATCTGACTAAAGGTGAGCCTTTCAGCATCTTTCTTGGCTTGCTCTGACTGCCATTTGCACCAGTCTTCTTTGTAGATGACATGCTATTCATAGCATCAGAGATAACTAGATTAGGCCTGCTAACAGACTTACCCTTGGGGAGCCTTAAAGGTACTCATTCCTCTACTATACCTTCCACCATAGTTGTGAAAATATTTGTTCACACTTGTGGATCTACCATTATCCAGTGACCATAGATGCTCTCTTGTTCATACCTGTTTGAAGGTAACAACACTTTCTTAAATAGAGTGGGAGGCTTGGAAGCTAGAGGTTGAACTAGAGCCTTGCCTTTCCCTTTGGAATAGGCCACTCTTATGCTTCCCTTAAATCCCAACCCCTTCTTACCCTTTTGAGAGGAGAAGGAGTCTATCAAGGGAGCACACTACATGGCTTAAAATAACTGGCCATTATCCTTTTCTCCCTCTAAAGCTTCTCTTCAAGGTCCCTAATGAGACTATTCTTGAACTTTATGGTGTAAATCTGAATGAGAGAGATATTCTTCAGTTGGTTGACTTCCCTAGCTTTCTGATCTAGCAGGGTTTCTGTCACAGCTTGCTGGATAGTAGCTAGCTGAAGGGAGATTACCTCCTCAGCCCGATTCTTAGTCAAATTCTTGTTTTTCTTAAAGGAATACAGGAGTTCACCATACCTGTCAATCAATTTATTGACATCTTCTTCAGATTCAGAGTCATCTTCACCACTGGATGAAGAAGCTTCTGAACTAGGACTAGTCTTATACCCACACTTAGAAGAAGAAGTTGATAGAGGATGTACCTTTTCTGGACAAGCCATATCATGGCTGGGTTCTTCATCTTACATTGCCATCATCCTATAACAGCTGTAGGCATTTTCATCCTCAGCATCCTCTATGAGTCACTATCTGAGTGTGATAGAGGGGCCCTTATTCCTATCCTGGCAGCAGGATATTCTTCACATTCTCCTTCAGCAGCAAAGAGCCCAATGTAGGTTTCGTCTTGTTTAGACTCTCAAGATGTTCAGTCAGTCTGACTCCATCTCTTCTCCTTCATAGCAATGAAGGACTTTTTCTTCTTGCCCTTGTGCTGGTGGACCTTTTTCTCACGAGCCTCTTCGCTCTTCACTGGGCAGTCTGCAATAACATGCCTAGGTTTCTTGCAGCAATATCGAACCACTTTAGAGTAAATATGTTTACCATTTTTATAGTCATACCGGTCTCCCTTGGAGTGATTCTTCTTGTGATGAGAAGAGTAGGAAGGTTTGCTCCTCCACTACTTCTTCTTCATCGCCTTTTAGAGCTTCCTAGAGAAGACAACAAAGCTTCATCTGACAAGCTGTTGTCATAAGATCTTGGCCCTGTGCTCTCTGATTCACCAAGCCTACTGGGAGGAGAGGGAATCCTCTCCTTGCTCTTCTTTCTACTGTCTGCTCTGAAGGCCAAAGACTTTTCCTTGTCCTGGGATATGCTGATGGTCTCCTCCTCTTTCCTTGCAGTTAGCTACATCTCATAAGGGAGCAGTTTCCAAAAAGCTTGTGAGGGGGAGTATCAGCCAACTTTGCCACCTCTTTGATGACACAAATCTTGGTGTCCCAGTCTCTAGTTAGAGATCTACGAAACTTGTCATTAAGCTCATAATGACTGAAGATACTCCCATAGGTCCTTGGCTCATTCACTATCCCGAAAAATCTTTCTTAGAAGACACCTATGCTCTATCCCTTGGAATGCCTGAAAGCCTCATACTCCTGGTTGAGCATGAACTTCGTATCATCTTTGACCTCTTCAGTTCCCTCCATATAGACTATCAAAGTATCCCAAATCACCTTGGAGGTCTGGCAGTGTACAAGAATCTGAAAGGTTGAGTCATTTATTACACTGATAATGATGTTTTGTTCCCTCTTATCAATGATTTCCAAGATGAGTTCATCATTAGTCATCTCAGACTATGTCTTTGGTGTCTAGATTATTGCATCCAGAACTATGACTTTCATAGGGATGAAAGGTCCCTCTTTGATAGTAACAAAAATCCTTGGGTCAGAGGATTCCATGAAGAGTCTGACCCTCTCCTTCTAGATTCCAAAACTCTCCTTCCTGTAGATAGGAAGTTTCATGGAGCCCACTCCTTATGGTTCTCTCTTGAACCCATAAGTATTGTACTTGTAGCTACCCCTTGAGATCACTCAGACTATTAAGTCCTTTTTGAGAAACTTCCATCTGATACCACTTGAAATTCTTTAGTTTTCAAGGGCAGCTAAACACCTAGAGGGGGGTGAATAGGTTTTGGTCTCTTTTGAGATTTCCTTCTTTTATGTGAGTTGTGAGTTACTTACTTTTAGCTTTCAATACACACCACAAAAGCACACACAAGGTATATAGTGGTTCCCCAGATTATGGATACATCCACTGTCTCTCCCACCTCTTAAATAGTGTGTTAGATAAGGCACTTCTCCAAATCTCGGCTTCTTAAAGCTTAAAACACAAATCCTTCTAGATCTCCCAGTCTCCTCCAAGACTTACCTCAGGCAAAAATCCTTACCGCAGAGCAAGCTTGCTCCTACAACTCAGTGATCAGCAAATCACCTACATTAGGCACACAAGATGCCCTACACTAAAGCAAGGAGGATTGCCCTACCCTAGAGAGAATGACTCTCCTATAGCTCAGGCACAAAGGCCCTACTCATATCTAAAGCTGGATCCTACCTTAGATACTAAGGTCCTACACTCAGATGGAATGACTCCCCTACCTCAGGCACAAAGGCCTTGCAACTCAGATCCACAAAGGATCCTAGCTCAGGAAAATTGCCCTACCTCAGGCATACATGCCCTACACTTAAATCAGTAAATGATCCTACCTCAGCCTTTATAGAATAGGCCTACAACTCAGATACAAAGGATCCTACAGAAAAGAAAGTGGTTGTTATTGTTGATATGACACCAAAGAAGTTCTTTGGGTCTACTGCTTCCTGAGTTGTGTTATCTCAGCCCTAACTTCTTCTCAGCAACAAGAAAGTTAATCTTCAATAAGCTGCTGCTTGTGTTGGAAGTAACTTAGAAACCAGGTCTCTGAACTTGTTGTTGAAGACTGATGAGTTGATAGTTCTTATTAATGTTCAAATAGCTAACCTTGACTACAGAAATTTGAAGGCTCAGCTTAGTCTTCTTTCTCAGATAGCTTTTATTAACTCGTTGTAGCTCATGAAAACTGCTGCAGCTAACTGTAAGAACTTTTTGTTCAGCGGGTTTGAAACTTCATCTTCAAGCTCTACAACAATTGCGAGGAAGAAGATGATCATGTTCTGCCTCTTTACGAAATGATAAACCCTAAAAGTTGTCTTTGCATCCGCTAAACTTATTTTTTTTATCTTCTGCCGTCCAACAGCTATTTGACTCGTGTTCACCACTGAAGTTGTTGGCTGCAGTTTTGCTTTTATAAGAAAAGTCATATAGCAGTCGGGCAGAGCCATTTGTCGTGTACTGTAGCTTTCCTGCAACATTTGGAAACTTTGATGACACATGCTGACGTCAGCATCTGTGGACTTAGCCAAATTCATAATTTCATCTCAGGCGTTAAGTATGTTGAGTGAACTAGCTTCACTGACATAATCTTGACTTAGCAAATTTCTTCTGCAACACTAGGCGTTGAGTGAACTGGCTTCACTCAGCTAATCTTGACTTAGCCAATTTCATCTGCACAGCCAGGCGTTGAGTGCATTGAGTGAATAACCGTCACTCAAAGATTTTCTCCTTAGACAATCTTTCGATTGTTTAGGCATTGAGTGCGTTGAGTGATCTTTCATTAGTCAATGCATTTAGACTTGCCAAATCTTTTTTCTTCTCAGGCGTTGAGTCCGTTGAGTGAGCCTTCATCACTCAACGCCTTCTTTGACTTTGACAGACTATTTTCTTAGGCGTCGAGTGAACCTTCATTACTCGACGCATTTGGACTTAGACAATCTTTCTGCCTCTGCAAGGCGTTGAGTGAGCTGTCCTCACTCAACGTATCTGGACTTATATTTTTCTGTCTATCTTTCTTTACGCTTTGACTGATCATTACTCCATCGACGCCTTCTTCTTTGGCATTGAGTGAGCTGTCCTCACTCAATCATTCTTGACCTAGTCAGAATTCTTTACAGAATCTTCAAATGATTGAGCCTTACTCAATGCTTCTCTTCAGGCATTGAGTGAGTTGTCCTCACTCAACGATTCTAGACTTCGATTTTTCTACTTGCCAATGCTGAGGCTTTGGCAGACTCAGCTTTACTCGATACCTCTTGATATAAGGTGTTGAGTAAACTGCCTTCACTCAGCGCCCGTGGAATTATCCACATTTCTATCTTGCAAATTGCTAGGCTTTGACTATCCACCCTTTACTCGATGCTTTTTGGAATCTGGCATTCAGTGAACTGGCTTCACTCAACGCCTGTCGACGTAGATGAATTTTAGTTTTTCCAGCATCCTTCCTAGGCATCTAGTATTGAGTGAACTGCCTTCACTCAACACTTTTGTACTTAGACAGATTTTTGTCTCTCCATCTTTCTACCTTGTTATCACCTGTCACAACCACATAGACAACCTGTCTAAACTTGTTCCAAGGAACATCCTGCTCATGATGAGCTTGAACAACATCAAATACAACAATATTCTAAGTGTGGATGGTGATGCATCTTCAAATCAAATCTAGGGAACATTGAGGGAAATATTCCCAACAGGCAGACCCTTAGCCTATTTGGAAATTTCTCATTAAATATCCCATGTTCTCAAATGCACGGTCATGCATTCAACCGTATGAGTTAATTTTTTTTAAAAAATGTTATGTGCCCTCTTATCTATGGTTGCCAAGATGACTTCATCCTTAGTTATCTCAGAGTATGTCTTTGGTTTCTGGACTATTGAATCCAGAACTGAGACATTGATAGGGATGAAAGGTCCCTCTTTGACAGTGGCAAAGATCCTTGGGTCAGATGCTTCTATGAAGAGTCTGACCCTCTCCTACCAGATTCAAAAACACTCCCTACAGATACGATGTTTCATGGAACCCAGCTCCTTATGGTTCTCTCCTGAACCCATAAGTATTGTACTTGTAGCTACCCTTGGAGATCACTCAGACTATCAAGTCCGTTTTGAGCAACCTCCCTATGATACCACTTGAAAGTCAATAGTTTTAAAGGGCAGTTAAACACTTAGAGGGGGGGGGGGTTAATAGGTTTTTGGTCTCTTTTGAGATTACATTCTTTTATGTGAGTTATGAGTTAGTTACTTTTAGCTTTCAAGACACACCACAAAAGCACACACAAGGTTTATAGTTGTTATCCCGATTATGGGTACATCTACTGTCCCTCCCACCTCTCTAATAGTGTGTTAGATAAGGCACTTCTCCAAATCTCGGCTCCTTAGAGCTTACAACATAGATCCCTCAGGATACCTCAGTGTCATCCAAGACTTACCTCAGGCACAAAACCCTACCTCAGAGCAAGCTTGATCCTATAACTCAGTGAAGGGCAGATCACCTACCTCAGGCATACAAGATGCCCTACACTCACACTAAGAAAATAGCCCTACCTCATAAAGAATTACTCTCCTATAGCTCAGGCACAAAGTCCCTACCTAGTATCTAAAGCTGGATCCAACCTCAGACCCAAAGGTCCTACACTCAGAGTGAATGACTCTCCTATCTCATGCAAACTGCCCTGCCTCAGGCACAAAAGCCCTACAACTCAGATCCACACTGGATCCTACCTCAGGCAAAACTGCCCTACCTCAGGCACACAGGCCCTATGAAAGATAATCCTATGGGTAGATAATCACCTAGAGGGGGGGGGGGGTGAATAGGTGTTTTTTAAAATTCTTTGTCACTTAGATTAACTGTTCAGCAGATATTATGTTTAGTAGATAATATTCTTGAGAAATATGATTCACAATAACTCAGCACAATTAACCAAAGAACATAGCACATGCAAATCTTAGAACACAGCACAAGCACAAGCAAATCACAGCACACATATAATTAATAGTGGTTCCCCTATCTAGGGTACACTCCCCCCTTCTTCCTCACTAACAATGTGCTAGATATGGTTATATATTCTCTTCTTCAACTCATAACCAAAGATCTTACATGCTCAATTTTTGTTAAAAAACACACACTCAGACTAACACATCCTACCTCAGAGATTCACCCAACCTCCTACTTCAGGTCCCTCAAGAACCCTACCTCAGACTTTATAACACAGGCTTACACCTTAGTAATCCCACTTAAATCACCTACCTCAGGTCCCTCAAGAACTCTACCTCAGGATTTATAAATTAGACTTATAACTAAGAGATTAACTCTCCTACTCACTCAAATCTCACAGATATCTTACAATAATAAAGAGGTAAATATAATAAGAAAACAAATCTGTAATCTGACTTATCTGAATGAATTTAGATTCAACAATTCAGCTGTACTTGATTAAATCTTGATGAATAATCTGGCTGAAGAGATACTTCTCCGGACCTGCAATCTTCTTGATGATCGACTTGATTTCCTTGAAGAATTTGTAGAACAGATCCACTTGAATCTTCTGATCACTTGATGAAAGGATCTAAAGATCTTTTTGAAAACTTTCGCCTGCCTCCTCTTCCTTGGAATTATCTTCCTCCCCTGACTTGGAAGAAATTAGAATGATAATTTATGATATGTTAAATTGCTTTCTTCTATGAGGACAACCCCTCTATTTATAATCTTTATTGATTGCAGGATTATAATTGATGACATCAGCATGTGACATCTTACTTCAAATTCTCCTTTAAATTGTTTTTGTTGAGATACCACGTTATTGTAGCTGATGTGACATTTTTAACTTGTCTTCACACTAATGTATAGACTCTACAAATCTTCAAAAACATAAGTCTCGAGATGTCCAAAGCATTTTGAAATTATATTACTTAAGTGTTCTTAGAAGGTGTCGAGACATCTCAGCAGTCTCGACATAATTTTACTTAGAAAAATTTTCAGGCTGAACTTGAAAGTGTCGAGATAATTGACTTGTCTCGACACAACTGTCATCTGTGTCGACATCTGTATATCTGCACTGTGTCGAGATAGTTGAATTATCTAAACACAACTATCTTCTGGGTGTCGACACTTTTATACTTTCTTTAATTCTTCACTGTATAGAGAATAATTGTATTGTCTCAACACTCCAGTCTTCTTATGTCGGCACTTTTATACTTGCTTTAATTCTTCACTATGTCGATACAGTTGAATTGTCTCGACACTCTAGTCTGCTAGTGTCGACACTTGTTTAAATCTACACTTCAGTCTTCTATATGTTGAGATAGTTATTTTGTCTCGACACTATTGTCTTAAGCTTTAAAGTGTCGAGATAGCTGACTTGTCTCGACACACCTGTATTGACTCTTCAAAATGTCGAGTTAGCTAACTTGTCTCGACACTGCTGACTTAGTCTTCAAAGTGTCGAGATAACAGACTTGTCTCGACACAACTTCTGCAAAGTGGTCGACATAGTTGAAGTGCGTCGACACTTTTGTTCTTAGCCATTTTCTTGCACTGGAAGTTGCTAGATGATGACTATGCTGAATTCACTCAGCACTTTGCCGACTTCACACGACGCTTTTGTACTCAGACAATTTTCTTCACTTTTTAGTCAGCTCCTTAGAGTCCACCTGTCAATGTAACTTGAACCACCTATCAAATCAATATGTCATCGGCAACCAGCAAGCATGAAATGAAATATACATAAAATACATATTTGTGTATATTATTGAGTTGAAAGGGCTTCTTCAAATCAAGTATATTGTGTCCAATGTACCTAACAATCTCCCCCTATTTGGAGAAGTCATAACCCTAATTCAATGATATACACCACAATACCAAAATATATTAATTATGATGTATAAGAAAAATGCTGAACAATATATAAAAGAACACAATAATAATAACACAGATATCACCAGTTGTAACCAAAATTTTCATTCAAATTTATTCAAAGATTACGTCTTTTTGTTTTTTATAATGTTCTTAATGCCAAATTACATAGTTTTTTAGAAAAGAAAAATAAACTAAGATTCTTCTGGCTGCTTAATGACAATGCCTTTTCCTGACTGTATTTTGCTATTACTTTAGGCACTTTGTCATCAGCCACTTTCTCCTTTCCCTTGACATTCTTAGCTTTTGAAATTTCTTCTTGCTTGAGCCTTTGCCTCTCAAAATAGTGATTGTGATTGGGAAAATATTTGCTGGGTTCAATTAAGTCAGCTGGGATCTTCCCTGCCTTTAGATCTTTTTTGAATTTGTAGAGGATCTCCTACTACTTTGTGTTTTTTACCCACTCTTGCTTTGAATACAATTTTAGCCTATTAGCTGCATTGTTATTGACTGTTTTCCATGCAGTGCGAATAATGGATCTATAGGTTGGACTCCATTACTAAAAATCAGGCTTTGCTTCAGCCTATTCCCTAAATCTTTTCTTTGATAGTTGAGCTTCTTTTTCCTTTAACAATGCAGAAGTAGTCATCTCCACCTCTTCACATACTATATTCTGAATTTGTGGTGGAGGACTGTACATGGACTAGACAACAGTTTGAATAGTCTCAAAAGGAGCTGGTTGGTAACCAGTCTAAGCTGTTTGGTCACCATCATACCATATGGGAGGATGGCCTAGAGTGTCTCTTATTCTATTTGAGATCCAAGTAGCAAGCTCAAAGCTTTCCTTTATCATTACTCTCTCCCCCTTTATGACTTATCTTTCAATATGATGTCTTAAGTCATTCTTGTGAAATCTAACTTGACCATCTAGATAGTTGATTCTTGAGGATATAGAATTCTTGACCTTGAGCAGATGTTCATCTAATTCTTTGTGAGAAGCCTTCACTTCCTTAATCACAGAGTCTGCATGTGTAGATAGCTGATATGCAACATCCTTGGAGGTAGAGGTTATCTTGGTCTCCAAAGTAGTAGTAAGCTTAGCTATCTCTGCCAATATAATATCATGCATAACTATCATATTCTCATTCATTAATTTTTGATTCTCAAGGACATAGCCTTATTTAACAACTATATCATCTTCAGTTTTGTTTGATTCCTCTTGTTATTTAGCAATGTATACCATATCATTTGCTCTTCTTTGAAAGAAATTATTCATATCTTTCTTCAATAGATTTAACTCAAATATAATTGACTTGTTTTCTTGGGCCAGCTGAAACTACAACTCTTTGTTGCTTTTATCCACATACTTTTCTAGTTTCTTTCTTTATTGATAGAGCATTATCTGTTGTTAAACTAGAAGTGAGCTTGAATCCATTGTAGGAGTAGATGTGTGTCCAGACTGAATAATCTTCTTAAAGCTTATACTTTTCTTCTTTAGTTCAGACAACTTCCTTTTCTTTAACTAAGAGGCTTCTTCCTCCTCAAATTCTGAAGAACTAACCACCTCAATAAATGTAGGCTCTTTAGCTATTTCAGAAGTTAGGGCGTGATCTGCTACTCCCCCTCAACCATTATAACTTATTCACCAATGTTGGTGTTATCCAGGTTGACCTCATCTTGCTGAGCTTCAGCATCAGGAATAGGGCCTTCTAGAAGCTCAGTAATCTCCCACTGGATATCTATTCTTTATTCAGAAGGATTTCTTCTTTAGTCTCCTTGGGGATTGCATCCTCAATCTCTCTGTAAGTCATTTCTTGTTTAGGAACCTCTGCTTGCTTCAACACATTGTCCAGCTCTTGTACTACTTCCATTATTATTGTATTTACTATATCCATTTCAATATCTGTCAGATCCTTGAGGTTCTCCCCCTTAATTGGATCCTTATCTGGGATTGTCTCCCCTACATATGATCACCAGTTCCAGGTGAGGACCTTGGATATTTTTATCTATTGTATCATCTTATTTTGCTTAGGTAGAACTTTCTTATTTTTCAAATTTACTGGAAGAATCGTATTCCTCAACTACAACCTTCTTCTTTTTATCCTACTCCTTCTCCATTATAGGTGTTTCCTTAGATAGGAATATATCCCACCTTACTAATATTCTCATATCCATTCTTCTCAAATGATTAATTTTAGATCCAATCTTCAGATTGATATTATCAGGAATGGCTTGCACCAAGTATAGGCTTAAAATTCTTCCCATATCAGGCTTCTTGACACATTCTTCGATTTTGTCAAAGACTACTCTACTCCAGTTAGTCTTGTTTTTGAAAATAATTTGTGTCATCAGCTCAAACATAAATGCTGAGATCATGTCATGTGCCCCTGTCTTGCACAACAACACCTTTACTTTTTTTTTCAGATAGGAATTTTCCTTGGGTATTCATACCCTTCCTGTTCAAGGTGCTTCCAATCTTTGTGGTTGGAGGTAATCCACACCACTTCAAAGAATCATTATTCCTGGCAGAATCAAGATCATCATCTTGATCAATCCTTGGTATTTGAAAAAATTTGGCCAATCTCCTGGTTGTGATTTTAACTTTTGCTCCATTCTCTTTAGACTTGATCTTGTCTGAGTTTGAATCCAAATGAGCATTGGAGATGAATTCTGAAACTTCTCATTTCCAACTTTTTGATAGTTCATAAAGCAGATATTCCCAAACTTCTTCATTGACTAGGGTTATGACATTTCTAATTTCTTCATCCGCTGAGTTGAATCCATTACAAATTAGCTCATACCACTCAATGATATTATCGTCAATATTAGGAGCCATTGGAGAGGAGAGAAAGGATTGAAGAGTGTTGTCTGATCTAGGTCATAGGTCTCGACACTCAGGACTTAAAAGCTTAAGAAATCAAGAAAGTGTAGTCGACTCCTACTCTCAAACCCTATTTATAGTCTAATCTTTCCAGAAGACAAAAGGGTGCACTGCATTTAGACTTTTACAAAATTTTAAGGTAAATACCTAGTCTCGACACAGGGAAAAATTGTCTGTCGAGATGTGTCGACACAAGTCGATACAAGGATAAAGTCTCTCGACATATACCTTTGGGTCTCGACACCCTTATGTCTCGAAACTTACTTTAGTGTCTCGACACTTTGCAATTATGCTGTGTTGACACAATTTTTGGTGTCTCGACACGTTACTATTTATTGTGTCGACACTCTTTCTGGAGTCTCGACACTCTCTTAGATGTCTAAACACATTCTTTGGTGTCTCGACACAACTTTTAACTTAGTCAAAATTTTGTTCTCTATGTTAAAGATAGTTGATATTTACGAGGTCTATCCTTGATATCTAAATAAGTAAACTTGATTATTGACTAATTACTTTATTCTTATTTTTTATAAGTTTTATGTGTGCATAAATTACTCAAGAATCAACATTCTAAGTTCAAACTTAAAGAAATTAAATTTCTCTTCTTCCAAGGGCTTAGTAAAAATATCAGCAATTTGTTTATTTTTTTGAACAAATTCTAAAATAATATCTTCATTTTCTACATGCTCCCTAATAAAGTGATATCTAATTTCAATATATTTTGTTCTACTATGTGACACAGGATTGTTTGCAATAGAAATAACACTAGTACAATCACAAAATAAAGGAATTTTACTTATCTTTATGTTGTATTCTTGTAATTGATGCTGAATCCAATGCAATTGTGCACAACAACTTCCAGCTAAAATGTACTCAGATTCAACAATGAATATTGCTACACTTGTTTGCTTTTTGCTGCTCAAAGATACTAGCCTTTTCCCAAGAAATTGACATGAACCTGATGTGCTTTTCCTGTCTTCCTTATATCATGCATAATCAGCATCTGAAAAGCCTGTCAGTTCAAAATCATTATTCCTGGGATACCAAAGGCCAAGATTAGGTGTGCCCTTTAGATATCTCAATATTCTTTTAACTGCTATATAGTGAGATTCTTTATAGCATGCTTGATTCCTAGAACAAACACAAGTGGCATACATTATATCCGGTCTACAATTATTAGATAGAGCAGTGATCCAACTATGGCCCTATACAAGGTGATATCAACTTGCTTGCCAGCACCATCCTTGTCTAAAAACATTCTGGACCCCATATGAGTTATCATTGAAGTGCTGGTTTCCATGTCATACTTCTTGATTAACTCCTTAGTGAACATAGAATGACTAATGAAAAGTACATCTATAGTTTTCTTAACTTTGAGACCCAAGAAAAACTTGAGTTCACCCATGCTACTAATCTCAAACTTACCTTGCATAAGTTGGACAAACATAGTGCAAAGTGACTCATTAGGAGAACCAAATATAATATCATCTACATATATTTATACTAAGATGGTCTTGCATTTGACTTCCCTTAGGAATAATGTTTTGTCTATTTTTCCTCTTGAGAAATTGTTCTCAAAAAGAAATTTAGACAGAGTCTCATACCAAGCCCTTGGGGTTTGTTTTAATCCATAGAGAGCTCTTAATAAAAGATAAACATGATTAGGTTTAGTAGAGTCAACAAAACCTGATGGTTGCTCAACATAGAACCTTTCTTTAAGATTACCTTTTAGGAAGGCTGACTTCACATCCATTTGGTAAACTTTTAATCCTTTGTTGGCTGCATATGTCAGGAAGAGTTTAATAGCATCCAATCTATCCACTGGTGCAAAGGTTTGATCAAAGTCTATACCCTCTTCATATCTATATCCCTTTGTAACTAGTCTAGCTTTGTTTTTGATTATAACACGATTCTGATCCACTTTGTTCCTGTATATCCATTTAGTTCTTGTGATGTTACAGTCATCTGGTCTAGGAACTAGCTTCCAGACTTTACATCTATTGAATTATTTCAATTCTACCTGCATAGCACCAATCCAAAATGGATCTACATTGTCTTCTTCAAATTTCTTTGGTTCTGTTTGAGACAGAAAACTTGAGTACAAAACAGTGTTGTGATGTCTACTTCTTATGGTCACACTTTGAGCCGCATCTCCAATGATCAATTCCCTTGGATTATCCCTTGTCTGATAGCTACTAACAATATGACATCATCTCTTAGACAAGCTACATCTTGTTGCTGAGTTTCTTCTTCTGGCTAAGCACTTTTTCAACAATGTTGACTCCATCTTATATATTTTGGCTTGCTGGAACTGAATCTTCAATAGATAGCTCCTTTATCTTCAAGTGTTCTCCTATTGTGCTTGATGTACCTGACTCCACCACAATATTATCCCTCAAGTTGTAGACCCTATAGGTCATACTGCGGTTACTACAACCAACAAATATGCCTTCATAGGACTTCTCAACAAATTTAGTTATGTATTTTTCCCACTATTTAGGACAAAACATCTAAATCCAAAGATTCTAAAATAGGCCAAGTTTGGTTTTCTGCCCTTCATTAATTCATAAGGAGTCTTATTCAAACTTTTGCTGATTGAAGCTCTATTAAGAACATGATATGCTGTGTGAATTGATTCAGCCCAGAAATATTCTGGGAGAGAAGAATCACTCAGCATGGTTCTTCCATCTTCAATAAGAGTTCTATTATTTATCTCAGTAATTCCATTTTGTCGGGTTATTCTTGGA
Organism: Platanthera zijinensis; assembly: GCA_039513925.1. Classification (NCBI taxonomy): domain Eukaryota; kingdom Viridiplantae; phylum Streptophyta; class Magnoliopsida; order Asparagales; family Orchidaceae; genus Platanthera; species Platanthera zijinensis. Next base: position 111,636,210 of record CM077093.1, on the reverse strand, counting down.
GTGGAAAACTCTTGCTGAATCCCAATTTCTTCACAAAACTTTGTCATGGATTCAAATTGAAATTCAGTTCCATGATCACTTCTGATTCTGACCCCAGAACTGTTCAATTCATTCTGTTTTTGTTTGACAAATGTCTTGAAGACATTACGAGTTTCAAACTTTTTCCTTAGAAAGAAAACCCAAGTAAATCCGGTATAATCATCAACAATCACAAAAGTATAGATTTTCCTTCCTAGACTATGAACTGGAATAGAGCCAAACAAGTCCATATGCAAGAGGTATAAACACCTCTTTGAGTCTTTGGTTTCAATTCTTTTGAATGAAACTTTGGTCTGCTTACCTTTTTGGCATGCAGAACAAATACTCCCCTTAGAGAATTTAGTGTTAGGACCATTCCTAACTAGCTCTTTACTGAAAGGATTGCTTATGTCCTTGTAGTTCAAATGAGCTAGCCTCTTGTGTCATTTGACATATTGTGAGGCTTTCTCATTTGCAACTATACATAAGTATGAGTCTGACTTTAAACAAAGAAAATTCAAACAATACATATTCCCACACCTAGTGCCTGTCAAGATGACCTCTTGGTCACTTGACTTCTATATTAAGCACTCATCCTTATGGAATGAAATGTCATAGCCAAGGTCACAAAGTTGGCTTATTCTTATAAGGTTGTGTTACAACCCTCCACATAAGCTACTTTAGTGAAAGTGACTAAGCCATTTGAGATCTTACAATAACCTTTGGTAATTCTTTTGTCAGTTCCACCAAAGAACACTTATGGTCCATTCTTCATAGGGATAAATTCCATCAAATTGCTTCTTTTTCTAGTCATGTGTCTAGAACATCCACTATCCAAGTACCATATGGGCCTATCTCTGGTGCTTGGACATTCCGGCAAAATAAGAATTTATTTTTCCTTAGGAACCCAAATTATCTTGGGTCCAAGGTTCTTGTTAGTTGTTGCTCCATTAAGACCACTTATGAACTTCTTAATTAGGTACATTTTATGAGCATGCGACACAGTATTATTGAACCAATAGTCAAAGGAATAGTGTCCTAACTTTCCACAACACCAGCATTCATATCTTTTGTACCTCCTCTTTGGAGGAATAGAAGGAACTTTGTGCTGACGCTCCTTAGGAAAAGAATCAACAAACTTGATAGTTGTATATTGACTTGGAGAAAAATTGAATTTTTGTCTCTCAGTTACGACAGTCCTCCTTGGAGCAAGCACATTAGGAATAGATTTCCTATTCACATATGATTTTGGTCCAACTGGTCCTGACTTCTGTGTTTCTTTTCCCTTAGTCTTAGATGTTGTTGAATGACTGGACCCTTTTGCCCTGTAAACTTTTTGCCTCTTCTTCTCTTAGGTTTATCATAACCAAGTCCACTTCTAGGTGTTCCTGAGAAGGTATCTATAATGGGCAGTACAGTTTTAGGTTTAAAAAATAGTTGTACTAGTCTTTTCTCATTCAGGAGTTTGAGTTCTAACTTCTAAATGATTGCATCTTTTTGTTTTATTAACATAATTTGATCATTAATGATCTTAGTCAGCTTTGATAACTTTTACCTTTGAAGACCTATCTTCTTAATATCCATCTTATAATGATACTCAAGACCTTTTAGTGAAGCAATCTCTATAGCCTATTCTTTGAAAAGCTTCTTGCTATTTACAAGAGCTTCCAACAGTTTTCCAAATTTGACTGTGAGCTGCAACACTTCAATATCGGGGTTAGACTTATGTGAATCAAACTTTGAGCACATGAGTCTACCTCATCCACAGTCTCATGAACAGAATTTGTAGAATAATAGGAATTGTCAAAGATTACCTGACTATCCTTACATTCAACAATTTCTGTATCTAGATTATCAGGCAGTGCCATCAAATTAACCTCCATATCATCTTCAGAATCACCATAGTGTGATGAAGTTGTGGAGTTATTGCCCTTGTATATGGCCTTCATGATAAATTCTTCTTCATAGGAGAACAGTCCAGCATGTTCTTCTTTTGATTCAATTGAATCTGTATCACTATCAGATAAGGTCTTTGGATTCTTTGCATTCAGACCCTTTTCTGATTTCTTGTCTTTATAGAACAACTTTTCTTTTGACTTTTTGTTCTCGTTTCTTTTTACTAGACAATCAGCAATGACATGCCCAGGCCTGTTACAGCAATAGCAGATAATATTAGTGTTAAATTGTTTATTCTACTAAGAATGATTCCCGACAATAGATTTGTCTCTGTGTTTGTCTTTGCTTTTACTGGAACTTGGTCCAGTTGATTTCATCTTATTCCACTGCTTTCTTATTCTCATCATTTTCTTGAATTGCCGGGTAAACTGTGCCAATTCATCATCTGATATTTCTTCTGATGAAGAACATGTTACGGTGCTATCTATATCTTCATCCCTTCTTGGTGATGATGAGATTTCTCTTCTAAACTTCTTTGATGTATCTTCTTTGAAGGCCACAGATTTAGTCATAGTTTAACTTCTAGTAGATTCAACTTCAGCTTTTCTAGAATTTAGGTGAAGCTCATGTGACAATATCTTCCCATATAAGTCTTGGGGTAACATGTTTCTCAGATTTTCCATTTCTCTTACAGTACAAATCTTGATGTCTCATTCTTTATATAGGGATCGCATAAATTTGTCATTAAGCTCATAATTTGATAATTCTCTGCCATAATTCTTTCAGTCATTTACAATTCTAAAGAACTTTTCATAACATAGTTCTATAAAATTAGTCTTTTCTTGTCTGAATGGCTCTTACTGCTGATTTAGTAGAGACTTTTTGTTATCTCTTACTTCTTCTGTGCCATCCATGTAAACTATGAGAGTGTACAATATCTCCTTGGAGGTTTTACTGTAATGCCCCAAAACTCAAAAGAGGAACGAGTGGCATTTTGAGCCAAGTCTGGGACTTGGTAGAGGTCACACGGCCTAGGACACGGGCGTGTCCTAGAGGCATGTCGTGCTTGGGTTCGACGATGGCCGAGTGGTCGAAAAAATTGAATTCGACGAGCGTCGAACAGCGAACACAGCCTGAGACACGGGCGCGTCCCAGGCTGTGTCCTTATCGAGTTATTAGATGGGTTGTGCTTGGGGAGAGACACGTCTTGAGCCCAGACGTGTTTGGGTCTGACACGGGCGTGTCAAATTCGATACGGGCATGTCGAATACCCGTGTTCTCCTTAGGTTGGTGTTGGACCTGTGTCAATGGAGGAGCACGCCCAGCTACACGGGCGTGTACTTGATGACACGGGTGTGTCAAGCTTGACACGGGCGTGTCGAGTGCCCGTGTTCTTTTCGAGACGCGAGGGTTTCGTTGTCGATTGAGGCACACAGCCTTGGACACGGGCGTGTCTCAAGCCGTGTTTGGCCCAGGAAGTTCATTTTAAGTGCGAATCGTGGTCGTCTGTTTCCATATTCTGGGATCTAACGGCTTAGGGCTGTTCTTGCTGGGATATACCCGGGAATAGGGCTTAGAAACCCTCATTTCTTTTGGGTTCAATCACTTTCTAGGTTATAGAGAGAGGGGAGAGCAAGGAGGAAGAAGGAAGAGAGATCCGATCACCGGAGGAGATTCAGAGCGCCAAATCGCAAGCCGAGTCCAGATCTATGGAGGCGAGATCATTGCGGTGCTTTCCATCCATATAGATTTTGATGACGCCAAAGAGGAATATTAGGGTAATGATTCTCTTCTTGAGCATGTGAAGCTCTCCTTCATTTGCATAAGGAAACCCGCTCCCGCGAGTGTGCGGTGAGTGTGTGGTGTTCCTTAGGGCAGATGTGAATAGTCCCCCTTGTTTGTATGTAGAGTCTGAATCGAGTTACGGACATAGGCATGGTGTGTGAAGCCTACCCGGACAAGTTGGTCTGGATCGGTGATGTTTCATTGTGCATGATTAGCCAGAGAAGACACCGTGCCTTTGGTTGTTTTTTAGTTTTCTATGCGGTAGATTGCCACAGGGAGTCTTGGGGATTAACTCCAAGGAGCACCTGAAAAACTGTGCGGAAATTCATTTTTGCCAACATGGTGGCCTGGGAGCTAGCCTTGATCATATTTGGGTTATGTGCTTGTTTGATCGTTTTGGGACTCGGGGAAGCTTGACCCGCACATATGACTTAAATTGACGTTGCGGTGTGAGCAACGGGTTAGACAAAATCGTACCCACTCTGTGTCGTTCGGTTAAAGCGACCTAAGGTATGTGGTACTTACCGTTGGCATAAATGGAGGCTCTTAGGCTTTGGCCAGAAAGACTAAAATGCTCACGAGTATTGCCGTCAAAGGGGCGGTGGTGAGACTGCGGTTATGACCGGGTTCACCGTATAAGTGCCCTGAGAGCATGGGGTGTGCGGTTGTGTGTGCCTGCACTTGTGATGTTGTGATTATTCACTGTAATGCTAATTATGCTAATAAGTACAGGGAAGGAGCATCATCGACTTGAGTTTGGGGGTGGGATCGTTATAATTTGGTCAACTTTAGCTGACCGTTACTTTGTTTGCCACTGATGCGGTGAATTGTGCTTGCAGGTGCTGTGGAGCCGAGTGGCAAATAGCGGGCCAATGCCCTTGTTGTTGAGTCGGTCCTTGAAGGCCTTGTTTTGTTTACTTGTTTAATTCATGTGTGACCGGCCTGCGAGCCAAAGTATGGAATACACTATTTTAAATTTAGTGAACTCTTGTAAGGCCATAAGGCCGGTACTTTATGTACTTTGTAATTCATTCATTTTTGGGTTCGATAGTGGACATTCATGCTTGTGGCTGGGTTCTTATTTTGCAACTTAATAAATTTCATCCGCTAGATGCTCTGTGTAGGACGTTACGATTAGAAGAATGGTTTCAATGAGTAACCCTTCGGCTTGTCTGTGGTATATGACATCGGGCCCCGGCCGGACCTACTATTATATGCTATGTGATGGATAGGGGAGTTACAATTTGGTATCATATTACCGGTTTCGGTCAGGCTTAAATGAATTCGTGGACGAATTCACTTTAAGGGGTTGTGAGCACATGTTTGTGCGTCATCGTTATAACATGAAAAGAACCCATGAATATCCACTTAGGAATGAAATTACAGATGTTTGAGGAACCTGCGTGTTCCTATAATTGCTTTTTGCAATTTGGTTCGGTCACCTATTGGTTTTTTGTACGACTATAGGTGTCCGGGAGTGACGCGTGGTAGTCTGAATGCATGCTTTCTGAGAAAAGTATTGCACCCCGCGACGTGCTTGAGACCCCTCATTCTATGGAAACCATAAGAAGGGTAGTTGAGGCGGTATTTGCGTTGGCCAATGCAAAATATGGAAGGAATGTGCAACCCTCTATAACTGTGGTGGCCTCGACACCGAGTGGTGTGATGGAGCATATGCCATTTAGAGGACCATTGGGGCATCAGGTTAACATGCTTTTAGTGCAGGGAGCGCACTAAGTCGGCGAATATTTACAGGCATTCCTTATGTTAAGGCGCTACCCAGGCTTTGATGTTGAAAGCGAGCAGTCTATAGTTGATAGATTTTATAATGGTTTGCGTAGCAAGTTGCGAATCCTACTGCTAGGACCAAAGTTATTGGGATTCCGTGCCTTGGTGGAGTCTACTAGATCTTTGGAAGTAGAGTTGGGGAGAAATCACTAGATTCTAGTGAGTAGGGTATTGAACCCTGCAGATCCTTTAAGGGCTGCCTACCACAGAACGCTGAGAAAGAAGGCTAAAGCATCCACTAACAATACTATGTCTGGTGCTTTGCCCGAGATTGTCCGGAGGGTGCTCTGATGACAAAGAAAGCTACAAGAGCAGTTGGAGACTCTGGTGCGAAGAAGTCTGAGTTCAAGGTGCTGAATTCAAACTCCGGTTTCCGAAGTTGGAATAAGAAGGCTAGGGCTTCGGGTCCAACCCCTTTTTCTGGTGCTTTGGGGGCAACTACAGGTCATGCACTGGGCGCTTGCTTTACTTGTGGGAAGCCGTGGAATTTTGCCCATGACTGTTGGAGCGGACGTCCCAAGTCCGATAGGAAGCAGGGAGCAACTTACGAGGAAAAGGGGCGAGGTGGTGCAGTCAACCGCATCCCATTTTGCTCTGACTCAACCAAGAGTCTGCAATCTTGGCCAGCAAGAGGCCATCAAGCAAGCGAAAGTGGTGATGGGTACGGTTTAAATTTATAGCAATTTAGCTTTAAATACTGTTACCTTGTACTTGTTAGCTTATTACTATTTGTATAGGCTTTATTTTGATTTGTCTTAATCCGACGAGAGCACTCTTAGATACGGGAGCTTCGCACTCCTTTTTGTCCGAAGGTTTTATATCGCGCACCGGAATCCATTCTTCGTTGGAGAAGGAAAAATTGGATGTGTTGTTGCCTAATGGGTGTTCTATGCGCGCGGATAGTGTTTGTGCCGTAAAGATTCATATTGGGAGTCAGGAGTTCGACTTGCTTGCGTCGTTACTGCCGCTAGTAGAATTCGACGTCATTTTTGGTATGGACTGGCTTTCAGAGCAGAAGGCATACATAGATTGCAATTGTAAGGAAGTCAAGATGGGAGCTGACCGAGAGACAAGTTTTGCGGGTTTGAAGGGGTCGAGCAAGACCTTAATGTCTACTCTTCAGGTGGTCAAGGAAGTTTGTGCTGGTGCAGAGCTTTTCTTCACGCTAGTGGAGGCTACAAAGCCTAAGCCCAGTTTGGTTAGCATCCCAGTAGTGTGCGAGTACCCTGACGTGTTCCCGGACAATCTTCCTGGATCCCCACTCCAGCGGGAGATCGACTTCACGATTGAGCTAGTGCCAGGTGCCAAACATGTGTCACGCTCTCCTTATAGGTTGGCGCCTAAGGAAATGGCGGAGCTAAAGGTTCAACTTGAAGAGTTGTTGGGGCAAGGTTATTTGCGTCCAAGTTTGTCGCCTTGGAGCGCACTGGTCCTCTTTGTCAAAAAGAAGGACGAAAGTTTGTGGCTCTGTATCGACTATAGAGAACTGAACAAGTTAACGGAAAAAGTACCCGATCCCAAGGATTGATGATCTATTTGATCAGCTAGTCGGTTCATCGGTGTACTCAAAATTGGATCTTAAGTCCGGTTACTATCAGCTGAGAATAAGGGAAAGTGATATCCCAAAGACGGCATTCAGCACGAGATATGGGCATTTCGATTTTACGGTCATGCCGTTCGGGCTGACTAATGTGCCATCAATGTTCATGGATCTGATGAACATAACGTTCAGGGAGTACTTAGACAACTTTGTGATTATATTTATCGACGACATAGTGGTGTACTCGCGGTGCGAAGAGGATCACTTCAAGCATCTGCATTTGGTTTTGGAGACGCTAAGGAACAAACTATACGAAAATTTCTCCAAATGCGAGTTTTGGTTGCTCTCAGTAGCGTTCCTTGGTCACTTAGTCAGTGGAGAAGGAATTCTTGTGGATCCTGCGAAGATAGTGGCGATACGCGAGTGGCCTGTGTTGTTTGTGGTAGCAGAAGTACAGAGTTTTCTGGGGTTTGCTGACTATTACAGGCACTTCGTAGAGAACTTCTCACGGATAGCGTTACCTCTCACGATTTTGACAAGGAAAGATCAGAAGTTTGTTTGGACGCAGGAGTGCGTGCAAGCTTTTGAAGAGTTAAAGGGTCGGTTGACCACGACGCCCGTGCTAAGTTCGTCGAGTGGGACCGAAGGCTCTAGATCTACAGCGATGCTTCGGGCAGTGGTTTGGGATGCATGCTGCTGCAGCATGAAAGTGTTATAGCCTATGGCTCGCGTAAGCTTAAAGTGCATGAGAGAAATTATCCAGTCCATGACTTGGAGTTAGTGGCCATGATATTTTCTCTGAAGCTGGGGAGGCATTAATTGTACGACATGAAGGTCGATATATATACCGACCACAAGAGCCTGAAATACCTGTTTGACCAAAAGGATCTAAATATGAGGCATCGGAGATGGATGGAGTTCCTGGGGGACTATACATTCAAAATTCATTATGTGCCTGGGAAAGGCAATGAAGTTGCAGATGCGTTGAGTCGCAAGGCTCCCGCACAAGCCAACTAGTTATCGGTTCATGACGAGCGGTTGATTTGGGTGTTGGAGGTGTTAGATATCTCTTGTGTTTACAAGCAGACTAGCGCCGAAGCGCGTTTGAATAAGATGGAAGTGCAGTATGACCTGGCTGATCGGATTCGGCAGGCTATAGATTTGGATAGCATCATGAAGCAAATCATGGAGGCAGTTTCAGATGGGTCAAATTCCCAATTTACGGTTAGAGATGGACTGCAAAGGAAGGACAGTCATTCGTGCGTTCCAAACGTGGGTAATTTATGGGTGGAGTTGATGTACGAGGCTCATCATACCAAGTACTCGATAAGCCCAAGGAGCACGAAGGTGTACCGAGATATGAAGAAGGTTTTCTGGTGGCAAGGACTGAAGAAGGATGTGGCACTATATGTGGCGAAGTGTCAAACTTGCGTCTTAGTGAAGGCAGAGTGCCAAAAGCCAGGGGGTTTCTTGAAGTCTTTGCCTATTCCACAGTGGAAGTTCGACGATATATCAATGGACTTTGTGCATGAATTGCAAAGGTCGCAGAAGGGAAACGACGCCATCTGGGTGATCGTAGATCAGTTGACAAAAGTGTAGCACTTCATTCCGAATAGGAAGGATGCTTCAGTGGAGAAACTGGTGAAGTTGTTTGTGGATAATATTATTAGACTACACGGTGGGCCCCGCAGCATCGTGACTTATAGAGATGGGCGGTTTACGTCCAATGATTGGGGGTTGGTGCAATAAATGCTGGGAACTAAGTTGAAGTTCAGCACAACCTTTCATCCACATACGAATGGTCAGACCGAGTGGGTCAACACGACAATGGAAGACATGCTTCGCATGTGCGTCCTGGATTTCGGGAAGCAGTGGGAAGATCATCTGTATTTGGTGGAGTTTGCGTACAACAACTACCAAGCGAGAATACAAATGGTGCCCTTCGAGGCCCTATCTGGCAGAAAATGTCGCACGCCGTTGTCGTGGTTAGAAACAGGTGAGGCGATGTTGTAAAAAAAGCAAGAGGTGGAAAGAACCACTTCATTGGTACGAACCATTCGAGAGTTTTTGCTGATCGCTCACGATATGAAAGCTAAATACTATAATGCCAAGCATTGGAACGTGGAGTTCGCTGTTGGCGACTGGGTGTATTTAAAGATAAAGCTGTTCAAGGGTGTTTCACGGGTAAGACGTTTTAAGAAGCTGAGCCCGAGGTACCTTGGACCATTTGAGATCCTGGAGCGGATTGGTGAAGCGGCTTATCGTCTAGAGCTATCGGCGGAGTTAAGTGTTCTACATGACGAATTCCACATATCAGCATTGCGGAAGGCGGTGCAAGAGCCTTCGCAGGTGATCACAGTTGATCAAGTACCGGTGGACGAAGGGTTGGTGACAAGGGTCAAGTCCGTTCGTATTTAGGACTCTGAAGTCAAGCGACTTCGTAACAAGGAGATCAAGATGGTCAAGGTCCGATGGGACAACTAAGGTCGGGAGGAGCTGTCGTGGGAGCGAGAGAAGACCATGCTTGAGGAATACCCAAAGTTATTCCACTCAGGTACCGCTTTTGGTTTTGTGTATCTTTTCCTTTCGGTAATTTCGTGGACGAAATTCTTTTAAGAGGGAGAGAGTTGTAACACCCCGAAACTCAAAAGAGGAACAGGTGGCATTTTGAGCCAAGTATGGGACTTGGTAGAGGTCATACGGCCTGGGACACGGGCATGTCCCAGCGACGTGTCGTTCTCGGGTTCGATGATGGCCGAGTGGTCGACAAAATTAAAGTTAATGAATGTCGAACAGCGAATACGGCCTGAGATACGGGCGTGTCCCATGTCGTATCCTACTCGGGTTATTAGCCGGGTTGTGCTGGGGGAGAGACACGACCATAGCCCAGGCGTGTTCGAATCCGACACAGGCGTGTAAAATTCGACACGGGCGTGTCAAATGTCCGTGTTCTCCTCGGGTTGGTGTTGCACCTGTGTCAATGGAGGAACCCGCCCAACTACACGGGCGTGTACTAGATGAAACGGGCATGTTAAGCTTGACACAAGTGTGTCGAGTTCCTGTGTTTTTTTCAGGATGCGAGGGTTTCAGCGTCGATTGAGCCACATGACCTTAGACACGGGCATGTCGCAAGCCGGGTTCGGCCCAGGAAGTTCATTTTATGTGCGAATCGTGGCCGTCCTTTTCCTTATTTTGGGATCCAATGGCTCAGGGATGTTCTTGCTGGGATATATTCGGGAATAGGGATTAAACCCTCATTTCTTTTGGGTTAAATATCTTTCTAGGTTTTAGAGAGAGGGGAGAGCAAGGAAGAAGAAGGAAGAGAGATCCGGTCGCCAGAGGAGATTCGGAGCGCTAAATCGCAAGCCGAGTCAAGATCTATGGAGGCGAGATCATTGCGGTGCTTTCCATCCATATAGATTTCGATGGCGCCAAAGAGGAATGCTTGGGTAACGATTCTCTACTTGAGCATGTGAAGCTCTCCTTCTTTTGCATAAGGAAGCCCGCTCCCGCGAGTGTGCGGTGTTCCTTGGGGTAGATGTGAATAGCCCCCCTTCTTTGCATGTAGAGTTCGGAATCGAGATACGGACATAGGCCTGGTGTGTGAAGCCTACCCGTACAAGTTTGTCTGGATCGGTGATGTTTCATTGTGCATGATTAGCTGGAGAAGACTCCGTGCTTTTGGTTATTTTCGGGTTTTCTATGCGGTAGATTACCACTAGGATTCTTGGAGTTTAACTCCAAGGTCCACCCAGAAAACTGATCGGAAACGCATTTCTGTAGACATGGTGGCCTGGGAGCCAGCCTTGAACATAACTGGGTTATGTGCTTGTTTGATCGTTTTGGGACTCGGGGATGCTTGATCCGTGCATATGGCTTAAATTGATGTTGCGGTGTGAGAAACAGGTTAGACAGAACCGTACCCTCTCTATGTCGTTTTGTTAAAGCGACCTAAGGTACATGGTACTTACCGTTGGCATAGATGGAGGGTCTTAGGCTTAGGCCCGGAAGACTAAAATGCTAAACAGTATTGTCGTCCAAGGGGCGGTGGTGAGACCATGGTTTTGACCGGGTTCACGGTGTAAGTTCCCTGAGAGCACGGGGTGTGCGGTCGTGTGTGCCTGCACCTGTGATGTTGTGATTCTTCACTATAATGCTTATTATGCTAATAAGTGCAGTGAAGGAGCTGTTGGGTTTTCTACAGGGTGGCACAACAGTTGTGCACGCAGAAGAAATAATAAAATCAAGAACAACCCAAAAGAGATTTGGGATTGGGCCATGAAAATTGAATAAGGAAGTTAAGAAATAACTAGGTAAAATTACCTTGGCCGTGTTGAGTCACAACTCAACAAAGATGCTCTAATGTATGAGTTCTTGTCGGCGGCGAGTCCCACATAGAATTGCGTCTACGTCTCTACAGAAATCCACACGAGCGGGAGATCGCCGATCTTCGTCGCACGAAAAACCGAAAGGGAGATCGACTACACCTCGCACTTCCACAGACTGCTAGGTCCGCTCCAGGAAGACAAGCACCGGCGACTATCGTCGGAGAGGAGGTCGGCGAGGCTAGCGAATCGGCGAAACACTTCCGTCAGGCCGTGGGGGATTTTTGACCCTAAAATCTAAGTTCCAATTTATACCCGAAGCATAAACAGACCTAGAAATATCGCTATCCACAGACCACAGAGAATTAGGGTTTCTGGAATAATTCGTCAGGTATCAGCATTCGTCGATTATCGAACAGTTCGATAGTCGACGAATCTCAACGAACCATAGTCGACGATACTCGACGAACCATAGTCGACGATTCTCGACGAACCATAGTCGACGATTCTCGCCGAACCATAGTCGACGATTCTCGTCGATCCATAGTCACGAACCATAGTCGACGATGCTCGATGAATCATAGTCGACGATTCTCGACGAACCATAGTCGACGATACTCGACGAACCATAGTCGACGATACTCGACAAACAATAGTCGATGATACTCGATTAACCTCCTTGGCAACATTTGTCGGACCCCATTCTGTATGGTGATTGGTAACCTTTACCAACACAGTCAATCTTCCAACTTCTCCACATGCTCTTATGTGTGACCCTGCAGGCTCATATCGCGTTGGAAGTGAGATTACATGTTTGATAACTTCTAGATCACCATGGTAACTCCAACAGTCTCCCACTTGATCTTGAAAGTATCAAACCAAAAACCTCACAAACAATGAGCGACATCTAGCAATGCATCATTGCTACCCAAGCAATAAGAGTTCATAACTCATAAGCCTTTATGAACAATATTCCAGCTTTGTCTTTGTCCCTTTGTCCCTTACATCCGGAAAGAACTAGAGGCATGGGCCGTGTCATCCTCATAATAGCTCATTCCAAGTATCTTGATCTAGAACGGACTTGCAGAGAATGGTGAGTCCAATATCACATATTGACTAAACCAAGCATGGCCATGCATTTCTCAGTCCAGTTCCATCAAGGGGCCCATGGAAGCAACCCCTGTCATATAGGAGGACAAATCCCATATCTGCTCACACATAAACACCTAAATGATTCATAACGTGCACAATAACCACCCTTATCATAAACCTTTCTCAAGGAAGACTTTAGATGGCATCAAAGCACGCTTTTCCTCACTTGATGAATGATGTGACTTCAGGTCAAAGGACCACAACACCATTGTCAATTGAGGCCTACTCGTGACACGTTTAGATAATAATCCATAAAGTAGTCTCAGGTTGGGTCTGTCCAGAACAACTTGTTCATTAACAAGTACCCACGTGATGACTTGATATCACAATATCATGACCTGTGAGAACTGGTAATCAGTCAACGCACGTGCTAGTCTTAATGTATCATCATCACCCTTAGTTTCTATGATGATACTACGACCAGGGACCTTTCAAGAATGAAGCTTCAAATAAATCATAAGCTCTCACATTCAAGTCACGTACTTGATGTCCAATGGAAGCGAACATTCTAAGGGTATTTATTATGTTAACATTTAACTATCGCATAGAGAAATCATAATAAAAGAACTTGCCATTAATTGTAAAAGTAAAATTTTGGTACACAATTCATCATATGAATAAATAACAAATAGCAAACAGAATATATGTTTACACGCAACCCACAAGACTCTCACTAGAGTTGATCATTTAGGTATCGTATACCCATTGATCTAGTATGACCATCATGCATTCTCTGCGCGAGAGGCTTTGTCAGTGGATCCGCAATATTATCCTCAGTCGGCACTCTGCAAATGTTCACATCTCCTCGTTCGACAATCTCACGAATAAGATGGAACCGCAGAAGTATGTGCTTGGAGTGCTGATGGGATCTAGGTTCCTTAGATTGTGTAATTACACCATTGTTATCACAGTAGAGAACTGCAGGACCAACAATGCTAGGAACTACATCAAGCTCGCTGATGAATTTCCTAATCCATACAGCCTCCTTCGTTGCGTTTGCTACAGCGATATACTCGGCTTCTGTTATAGAATCAGTAACTGTCTCTTGCTTGGAACTCTTCCAGCTCACAGCTCCTCCATTAAGGCAAAACACAAACCTTGACTGAGACTTTGAATCGTCCCTATCAGTTTGGAAGCTAGCATCCGTGTAACCACTTACAACGAGCTCTTCCTCTCCACCATACACCAAGAACACATCCTTTGTCCTTCTCAAGTACTTCAGGATATTCTTGACTGAAATCTAGTTACACTCACTAGGGTCTGACTGATACCTGCTAGTCATGCTCAAAGCAAAGGAGACATCAGGTCGAGTACATAACATTGCATACATGATTGATCCAATTGTCGAAGCATATGGAATCAACTTCATGTGGTCCTTATCTTCACAAGATTTTGGACACTGGTCCTTAGAGAGATTCACACCATGAGACATGGGTAAAAATCCTTTCTTGGACTCAAGCATGTTGAACCGCTTCAACACCTTCTCGATGTATGTACTCTGGGTCAAACCCAGCAACTTCTTCGATCTATCTCTATAGATCTTAATACCGAGTATATAAGTCGCTTCACCCAAGTCCTTCATAAAAAAGCAGTTCCCTAGGTTGTTCTTAACAACTTTCAGGATATGAATGTCATTCCCAATCAATAGTATGTCATCTACATACAATATCAGGAAGACAACAATGCTCCCACTGATTCGCTTGTAAACACAAGGCTCATCTTCATTCTTGATGAAACCAAACTCTTTGATTTTCTCATCAAAACGAAGATTCCAACTTCGAGAGGCATGCTTCAGTCAATAGATGGACCTATTCAGCTTGCATATTTTAGTGGCTTCATTTGGGGATACAATGTAACACCTCTACCCGTCAAGAAGAATATAATAGAGGGTCTGGCCGGGGCCCCACACCATATTCCACAAACAGGCGGAGACGCTACGAACTAATATCATATCCAACGCATCCTAACACAGAGCATTCTAGCGGAAGTTTCACGATTGAATCTTTGAACTCAAGATAAAGAACACTGTCCACTATAACATAGGAATGTATACAAACATCAAAAGAGTCTGGCCTTAAGGCCTTACAATAATTTCTCTTAACAAGAGTGTGGATTACAGACATCGGTACGCAGGTCGGCCACACATGAATAAAAGAAACAAAACAATGCCTTCGAGGGCAGCAGCGCAGCTTGGGCTTCAGCCCGCTAAGTCCCGCTCGGACCAGCACCTCCAGTACTTGTAAGAATCAAGCCACCAAGCGGTGGCAAACAGGGCAACGGTCAGCATTCAGCTGACCAATTATAACGACCCTGCCCCTGGCACGGGGCAGCGGAATTCCATCCCTGCATAGCAATCTTCCAATATGATATATAGCAATTCAAGCAAGATGTGCACGACCGCACAGTCACATATCACAAACGTCGGCACGACGGCCCGACATCCCGTGCACTCATGGCACTCTCGGGTGCACCGGAAACACCGGATCTCACCATTGAGCATTTAGTCCAGCACGCAGGCCCAAGACTCTCATTATGCCGTTGACGAAAGCCCAATGCCTTGGCGCTCTCATGTCCAGCCTACATAACGCAGGTACAGATCAGCCACCCCCTGTTGCTCAAATCGCCTTGCCCAACCAAGTACATCGTACATGAGGCCACATTTAAAGGCGCGGGTCGGTTTCACCTTGCCTGTTCGGCACGAAGCCTTTTCATACAGTTGCAGCCCAACGCTCAACCGCACACAAAGTGGCAACTCACGGCCACAAGAGTTGCACCCAACTCTCACAATTTCCTGGACTTTCTCCAGTACTTTATCCATCATGCATACAAACAATAATCACGGAGTCTTCTCCGATATGCAAACAAGCATCACCAATCCAGACCAATATGTCCAGATGGGCTTCACACAGCATGCCTAGATCCGTACTCCAATTCCGGACTCTAACAAGGGGGACTTCACATATCTACCCCAAGGGACGCCACAACCCACCGCACACTCGCGGGGAAGGGTTTTCCCTATGCAATGTAGGAATTAAGGACTTCACATGTCCAAGAAGGAAATCGTTACCCTAGGAACTCGCTTCGGAGCCATGGAGATAAATTGAGACGGATGAAAGCATTCGCAGCAGCATTGCCTTCACAAATCCGAACTCGGCTCGCGATTTGGACCACCGTAGCACCACCGGCAGCCGGATTCCACTTCTTCTTCCTCACCTTGCTCTCACCTCTCTCTTAGATTTTAAAAAGAGAGTAGAAACTCAAAAATGAGTCTTTCCTCCTCCTTTCCCGACCTTATCAGCCCAGGAATGAGCCCCAGCCATAAGATCCTCTTTAAGGAAAATGAACGGCCAAGATCTGCCTGAAAAAATTATACTTTTTGGCCGACACGGCCTGTGACACGCCCGTGTCACAGGCCGTGTACCCTTAAGCGGCACACGCGGCACTCGCACCGACTGAAAACTACCAGAACACGGGCATCGACACGCCCGTGTCGAACCTGACACGCCCGTGTCACCCCTATTACACGGCACTCAACGAGCTCTAAAAATCAACAGAGAAGTACACGGGTAGGCACACACCCGCGGACACGCCCGTGTCAAATCTGACACGGCCATGTTCAAGGCTTGGTTCTGGGCCGTGTACATTTCTGACTCAAATGGGCCATTTCTTTAGTGACACGCCCGTGCCGAAGGCCGTGTCCCAGGCTCGACTACAGTCGACCACTGATCGTCGACTATCCTGAACACGCCCTGGGACACGCCCGTGTCCCAGGCCGTGTACCCCTGACACGCCCTGGGACACGCCCGTGTCCCAGGCCGTGTCAACCAGCAAATCCAGTTTTGAGATTTTTGGGGTGTTACAATCCTCCCCTCCTTAATAAAATTTCGTCCCGAAATTTGAAGACAGTAGGGAGAAAATAACAAAACATTTATATGTCTCTTTTACATATACAACGAGCGAACAAGTTACGAAAATAACTCGGGAAACTCGGCTCGCATGGTCTGCTCGCGCTCCCATGTTAGCTCTTCTCGGCCACAATTGTCCCATCGGACTTTGACCATCCCGATCACTTTGTTCCGCCACTATTTCTCGGCTCGATCCTCGATCCGTATAGGCTTCACCTTTGTCGTTAGCCCATACTCCACCGGCACTCGATCATTGTCAATTACTTGAGTTGGATCCTTGACTGCTTTGCGTAGCACAGAGATGTGAAACACATCATGCAATCCACTTAATTCCGATGAAAGAGCTAGCCGATAGGCAGCTTCCCCAACTCTCTCCACCACTTCAAACGGACCAAGGTATCGCGGACTTAGCTTTTTCAACCGCCGAATCCGAGATACGCCTTTGAAGGGCTTAATCTTTAAATAGACCCAGTCACCCACCGCGAACTCCACGTTCTGGTGCTTAGCATTGTAATACTTGGCTTGTCGATCTTAGGCTATTATGAGCCTCTCTCGAATTGAGCGTATTGTTGAGGTAGCATCCTCGACTTCCTTTTTGCCTAAAAGTTTGGTCTCGCCAGTTTCTGCCCAAGCTAGCGGTGTACGACACTTACGACCATACCGCGCTACAAATGGGGCCATGCCTATACTCGCTTGATGGCTATTATTATAGGCAAACTCCACCATAACAAGATGCTCTTCCCAATTCTTACCAAAGTGCAGGGCGCACATATGGAGCATATCCTCCATCCGTTTGTTGGTTCGTTCAGTTTGGCCATCCGTTTGCGGGTGAAAGGCCGTACCGAATGCTAACTTCGTGCCCAACATCTGATGAACTAATCTCCAATCCTTCGAGGTAAAGTGCCCATCTCGGTCACTTACGATGCTCCGGGGAACACCGTGCAATCGAACAATCTGCTCCACATAGAGCTTTGCCAACGCTTCCACTGAATCGTCCCGCTTGTTCGGTATAAAGTGAGCCACCTTTGTCAACCGGTCTACAATCACCTAGATTGAGTCATGGCCACGCTGAGATCTCGGCAATCCGTGCACGAAATCCATAGAAATATCCTCAAACTTCCATTGCGGAACCGGCAACGACTTCAGGAAACCACTCAGCCGTTGACATTCTGCCTTTACCAAAGCACAAGTACGACATTTAGCCACATACGCGGCTATGTCCTTCTTTAACCCAGGCCACCAGAACAGTTTCTTCATGTCCTTGTACATTTTTGTGCTCCCAGGGTGAATTGAGTACTTTGTAAAGTGTGCTTCATATAGCAATCCTTCTCGCAATTTACCCGCACTAGGGACGCACAATCGGCCATCTTTCCGTAATAAACTGTCATCCCAGGAGAATTGATCACCAGACCCCTCCTTTGCATAGAGTTGGAGACTTTCATCCAACTCCGTTGCCCGCCGAACCCTGTCAGCAAGTTCATATTGAACCTCCAACCAGTTCACGCATGCATCAGTTGAAGAATCTCTTTCCACACAAGATATCTCCAAAGCTTCCAACTCCTGGATTAACCGCTCATCATGAATCCACAACCAATTTGCCCGCACCGGAGTCCGACGACTCAAGGCATCAGCGACCACATTTCCCTTTCCGGGAACATAGTGAATGTCGAAGGTATAATCCCCAAGGAATTTCATCCACCTCCTTTGTCTCATATTCAATTCCTTTTGATTGAGCAGATACTTTAAGCTTTTATGATCTGTATAAATATCCACCTTCACACCATAAAGATAATGCCGCCACAACTTTAGCGAAAAGATCACCGCCGCCAACTCCAAGTCATGGACGGGGTAATTACGCTCATGCACTTTCAATTGACGTGAGCCATAGGCGATCACCTTGCCAAACTGTAGGAGAATGTAGCCTAAGCCGCTTCCTGACGCATCGCTGTATATCTCAAAACCATCTGTACCACATGGCGACGTCAAAACGGGCGCCGTGGTCAAACGACTTTTCAGCTCCTCAAAAGCTCGTGCGCACTCCGGCGTCCAAACGAACTTCCGATCCTTTCTCGTTAACGTAGTTAGAGGCAAAGCAATCCGGGAAAAGTTCTCCACGAACCTTCTATAGTAGCCCACCAGTCCAAGGAAACTCCTGACCTCGGCCACCGAAGACAACACTGGCCAATCACGAATTGCACTTATCTTAGCCGGATCCACCGCTATGCCCTCTCCACTTACCACATGGCCTAGAAAAGCCACCGACGAGAGCCAAAACTCACACTTAGAGAACATGGCATACAGCTTATTCATTCGCAAGGTATGCAATACCAATCGCAAGTGGTTTGCATGATCTTCCTCCGATTGTGAATATACAAGGATATCATCAATAAACACAATCACAAACAAACAGATCCAGGTATTCGCGGAACGTTCGATGCATGAGATCCATGAAGATCGAAGGCGCATTACATAAGCCGAACGACATCACTGTGAACTCATAATGACCATAGCGTGTGCCAAACGCTGTCTTGGGAATGTCACCTTCCCTAATCCGCAACTGGTAATACCCGGACTTCAAATCCAACTTTGAATAGACGGTTGAGCCTGCTAGCTGATCGAACAAGTCATCGATCCGTGGAATTGGATACTTGTTTTTCTCCGTCAGCTTGTTCAGTTCGCGATAATCAATACATAGTCACAAACCACCGTCTTTCTTTTTCACAAAAAGAACAGGCGCGCTCCAAGGTGACATACTTGGGCGTATGTATCCCTGCTCCAACAACTCTTGCAACTGAACTTTCAGTTCGGCCATTTCTTTTGGCGCTAGCCGATACGGCGAACGGGCCACAGGTTTCGCACCCGGCACCAGCTCAATAGCGAAGTCGATTTCCCTTTGAGGAGGTAACCCCGGAAGGTCCTTTGGAAACACATCAGCATATTCCGATACAATTGGCACTTCACTCACACTGGCCTTCGGCGCCACTGCCTCTATGAGTGTGAAGAACAACTCTGCACCCTTCCGAACTGCCTTAACAACTTGGAGAGCGGATAGCAACATCCCACTCATCCCTTGCATACCAATGAACTTGGTCTCTTGTTCGGTATTTTGCCCAAGTGTGACCTCCTTTGAAGTGCAATCTATACAGGCACGCTGCTCTGAAAGCCAGTCCATACTAAAGATTATATCAAACTCCTTGATCGGCAATACTAATGTTTCCACCTTGAACTCCCGACTCCCTATCTTGACCTCAAGACCGTAAGATCGATCCGCGCACATCAAACATCCGTTAGGCAACAACACCTTTACACTCTCTGTCGTGGTCCGGATAGGCACCCCGACACGCAAGACAAAGTCCTCAGACAGAAACGAATGTGAAGCACCTGTGTCGAACAGTGCTCACGCCGGATACTCTCGTATAAGGACAAACCCTATAACATTACAATTAAAACAAGCACAGCACATCAAAAACAAGAACATTAAAACCTATGCGTACCTGTGACGACATCCGCCTGCTTAATGGCCTTCTGTTGTCCAAGGTTGAAGACCCTGGGCTGCGCGTGCGAGGCAGAAGACTCCACCACAGCCTTCCCCTTCTCCGCATAAGACGCTCCCGTCTTCTTATCACCCTTTGGAGGACCAGATCGGCATTCACGTGCGAAGTGTCCAACCTTCCCGCACGTATAACAAGCACGAGATCCAGACCCTGATGTATCTATCACAGTCGCAGAAAGAGCTTGTCCAGAAGACTTAGACTTCTTATTCCATCTCTTTCGGTAGCCAAACTTGTCCGGACGCGGCGGCTTAAACTCTGGCTTTGCAACAACCAAGTTGCCCTTTGCTTGCCCCCGTTTCATGTCCGTCTCCAAAGAACGAGCTGTACAGACTAAGGCTTGGAATCCCTGACTCACAGAACTCGAGAGCAAATACCGCAGCTCATCTCGCAGTCCCGCATAAAACTGACTAGTCTTACACTCTTCTTCGGCAAAGATCGTGCCCGCATATCTTCCCAAACGGGTGAACTCATGCAGGTAGTCATCCACACTTCGATCTCCCTGTGCTAACCGTTGAAATTCCATTTCCATCGATATCCTTTGCTGCATCGTTAGATGTTGTGCTAAGAACAATCGAGAAAATTCGTCCATTATAATCTCTGCCAATTGCCTGCCGGCCAAGTGATGCAGTTCAATCTCATCCCACCACAATCGCTCCTCTCCTTCCAGTAGGAAAGTGGCTAACATGACTTTCTGTTCCTCCTCAACCTTGATAGCTCTCATAATCCTCTTGATCCTTGCAAGCCAATCCTCTGCTTGGGCCGGTGTACCCCCCCATGAAACTGCGGAGGGTTAAAGCTCAAGAATTGCTTCCATTGTTGATCTGCTACCCGCGGATCAACTTCGGCTTCTACCGGTTCTTGCCGTACCCCAGCTTGCGTTGGCACCACTGCAGGACGTGCCTGCCCAGCTTGCTGAGCATTCATCACAGCAAGTACCGTTTCCGTGATGAGACGGACTGTTTCAGTGGATGGAGGAGTTATGGGAACCTCGGCTGGTGCCGCACTCTCAACAGAACGTTGTGGTTCGGATTGACCCGCAACACTTCTGGTCACCTATATGTGTAAAATACACAGGTTAACGACCAATGAAAACGAAAACCATACAAAAAGAATACACCAGTTCAACAAACAAGTGTATTGGTATTCTTAAGTGGACAATCTTGAGTTCAAGTTAAGTGTTATAACGACAGCACTGACACGTGCTCGCCACCTCTCAAAAGAATTCGGCCTCGAATTCGGAAGAGATCGACCAACAAGCTGATACCAAATTGTAACACCCCTACCCGTCAAGAAGAATATAATAGAGGGTCCGGCCGGGGCCCCACACCATATTCCACAAACAGGCGGAGACGCTACGAACTAATATTATATCCAACGCATCCTAACACAGAGCATTCTAGCGGAAGTTTCACCGTTGAATCTTTGAACTCAAGATAAAGAACACTGTCCACTATAACATAGGAATGTATACAAACATCAAAAGAGTCTGGCCTTAAGGCCTTACAATAATTTCTCTTAACAAGAGTGTGGATTACAGACATCGGCACGCAGGCCGGCCACACATGAACAAAAGAAACAAAACAATGCCTTCGAGGGCAGCAGCGCAGCTTGGGCTTCAGCCTGCTAAGTCCCGCTCGGACCAGCACCTCTAGTACCTGTAAGAACCAAGCCACCAAGCGGTGGCAAACAGGGCAACGGTCAGCATTCAGCTGACCAATTATAACGACCCTGCCCCTAGCACGGGGCAGTGGAATTCCATCCCTGCATAGCAATCGTCCAATATGATATATTGCAATTCAAGCAAGACGTGCACGACCGCATAGTCACATATCACAAATGCCGGCACGACGGCCCGACGTCCCGTGCACTCATGGCACTCTCGGGTGCACCGGAAACACCGGATCTCACCATTGAGCATTTAGTCCAGCATGCAGGCCCAAGACTCTCATTATGCCGCTGACGAAAGCCCAATGCCTTGGCGCTCTCATGTCCAGCCTACATAAAGTAGGTACAGATCAGCCACCCCCCATTGCTCAAATCGCCTTGCCCAACCAAGTACATCGTACCTGAGGCCACATTTAAAGGCGCGGGTCAGTTTCACCTTGCCTGTTCGGCACGAAGCCTTTTCATACAGTTGCAGCCCAACGCTTAACCGCACACAAAGTTGCAACTCACGGCCACAAGAGTTGCACCCAACTCTCACAATTTCCTGGACTTTCTCCAGTACTTTATCCATCATGCATACAAGTAATAATCACGGAGTCTTCTCCGATATACAAACAAGCATCACCAATCCAGACCAATATGTCCAGATGGGCTTCACACAGCATGCCTAGATACGTACTCCAATTCCGGACTCTAACAAGGGGGACTTCACATATCTACCCCAAGGGACGCCACAACCCACCGCACACTCGCGGGGAAGGGTTTTCCCTATGCAATGCAGGAATTAAGGACTTCACATGTCCAAGAAGGAAATCGTTACCCTAGGAACTCGCTTCGGAGCCATGGAGAGAAATTGAGACGGATGAAAGCCTTCGCAGCAGCGTTGCCTTCGCAAATCCGAACTCGGCTCGCGATTTGGACCACCGTAGCACCACCGGCAGCTGAATTCCACTTCTTCTTCCTCACCTTGCTCTCACCTCTCTCTTAGATTTTAGAAAGAGAGTAGAAACTCAAAAATGAGTCTTTCCTCCTCCTTTCCCGGCCTTATCAGCCCAGGAATGAGCCCCAGCCACAAGATGCTCTTTAAGGAAAATGAACGGCCAAGATCTGCCTGAAAAAATTATACTTTTTTGCCGACACGGCCTGTGACACGCCCGTGTCATAGGCCGTGTACCCTTAAGTGGCACACGCGGCACTCGCACCGATTGAAAACTACCAGAACACGGGCATCGACACGCCCGTGTCGAACCTGACACGCCTGTGTCGGTCAAATGACACGCCCGTGTCACCCCTGTTACACGGCACTCAACGAGCTCTAAAAATCAACAGAGCAGTACACGGGTAGGCACACGCTCGCGGACACGCCCGTGTCAAATCTGACACGGCCGTGTTCAAGGCTTGGTTCCGGGCCATGTACATTTCTGACTCAAATGGGCCATTTCTTGAGTGACACGCCCTGGGACACGCCCGTGCCGAAGGCAGTGTCCCAGGCTCGACTATAGTCGACCGCCGATCGTCGACTATCCTGAACACGCCCTGGGACATGCCCGTGTCCCAGGCCGTGTACCCCCAACACGCCCTAGGACACACCCGTGTCCCAGGCCGTGTCAACCAGCAAATCCAATTTTGAGATTTTTGGGGTGTTACATACAAAACCCTTGGGTTGTGTCATGTACACTTCCTTAAGGAGGTTTCCATTAAGGAAAGCCATTTTGACATCCATCTGCCAGATCTTGTAGTCATAATACGCAGCAATAGCAAACAATATCCTTATGGACTTTACCATGACAACAGGGGAAAAGGTCTCATCATAGTCAATACCATGAATTTGATTAAAACCCTTAGCCGCCAGTCTCTCTTTGAATGTCTGTACATTCCCATCCATGTTGGTCTTCTTCTTGAAGACCTATTTGCACCCTATGGGTCGTACCCCTTCAGGTTGTTCCACCAAGTTCCAAACATGGTTTGCTTACATGGAGTCTATTTCGGATTTCATAGCCTCAATCCATTTGTTGGAGTCCGGTCCATTCATTGCCTCTTGGTAGGTTGCTGGTTCATCATCATGATCCATAAGCAACACATTACCTATTTGAGACACAAGAAATCCATATCTCTTAGGCTCAAATCTTGGTCTACCTGATCTACGTAGGACTTGTGTTTCTTGAGCAGGTTCTCTAGCTACAACATCTTGTAGTCCTATCTCAGAATCCAATTCCATTTCATTCACTACTTGTGGTTCTTGAACTTCTTCAAGTTCTACCTTTTTAGTTTTTCTTGATAAGAATTCTCTCTCCAAGAAGACGCTAGTCCTTGCGACAAACACTTTGCCCTCGGACGGTAGGTAAAAGTAATACCCTTTTGTTTCCTTAGGATATCCCACCAGATAACATTTATCCGATTTGGGTTCCATCTTGTCAGGCATTTGACATCGCACGTATGCCTCACAGCCTCAAATTTTAATGAACGACATATTAGGACGCTTCCCAGTCCATATCTCATATGGTTTCTTCATAACCGGTTTCGTTGGAGCGCGATTCAGTGTCATTGCAGCAGTCTCTAAAGCAAAACCCCAAAAGGAAATAGGGAAGTCTGCATGACTCATCATCGAACGTACCATGTCTAACAGAGTACGATTTCTCCTCTCAGACACACCATTATGTTGTGGTGTTCTAGGTGGAGTGAGCTGTGATACAATACCACACTCTTTCAGATGATCAAGGAACTCATGACTCAGGTATTCGTCACCTCGATCAGATCGGAGTGTTTTAACCCTTTTACCCAACTGGTTTTCTACATCATTCTTGAACTCTTTGAATTTTTAAAAATTCTCGGATTTGCACTTCATAAGATACACATATCCGTATCTACTGAAATCATCAGTAAATGTAACGAAATAGAAATACCCACCTCTAGCCATGGAGCTCATGGGTCTGTATACATCACTATGTAAAACACCCAAGAGATCCTCAGCCCTCTCAGTATAACCAGTGAAAGGGGCTTTAGTCATCTTGCCTAACAAACAAGATTCGCATCGCTCAAATGATTCATAATCAAATGAGTCTAAAAGTCCATCTTTATGGAGCTTGGATATGCGCTTCTCGTTTATATGGCCCAAACGACAATGCCAGAGATATGTAGGGTTTGAGTCATTTGTTCTTAGTCTTTTATTATTTTCTACATTATAGATCAGATGGTCCAAGTTCAAAACATAAAGACCATTAAACAATTGGGCTACAGCATAGCAAACATCATTCTTAAATATAGAAAAACAGTTGTTCTTAATTATAAAAGAAAGTCCAATCATGTCCAAGCATGAAATTGATATAATGTTTCTAGTTATGGTCAGAACGAAATAACAATTATCTAGTTCTATTACAAGCCCACTGGGCAAAGAAAGATGGTAAACTCCTACGGCTACAGCAGCAACTCTTGCTCCATTGCCGACGCGCAGGTCAACCTCCCCTTTACTCAGCAATCTTCTCCTTCCCAGTTCCTGCACATTTGTACAAATGTGAGAACCACATCTGGTATCCAATACCCAAGATGAAGGAGTAGAAAGTTTTATATCTATAATTTAAATATTTGAAGCGGAAGTCATACCTCCCTTCATTTTCTGCAGACCCTCAATGTAAGAAGGACAGTTCCTCCTCCAATGACCAGCCTTGCCATAGTGGTGGAATTTCCCTTCCTTCACTGTGCTCTTCTTTTTCTTCAGTGAAGAAGTCTTGGGCTCAAGATGTGACTTAGGTCCCACCTTCGTCTTCTTAGAGCCCTTGGCCATGCCCTTGCCCTTATGCACCATCTGTATGGGGCTGGCAGGCTTGGACTTCTTCATGTTGATCTCGGCAGTTCTTAACATGCCTAGGAGCTCGGGCAGTGTCTTGTCTATTTCATTCATGTTATAGTTCAAGACAAACTGCTCATAACTGTCCGGCAACGATTGCAGGATCAGATCTGTGGCCAAATCTTGACCTAGAGGAAAACCCAGCCTTTCAAGGTTCTCTATATACCCAATCATCTTGATTACGTGAGTCCCTACTGAGTCTCAAACTCCCATCTTACACTGAAATAAGGCTTTTGTGACGTCGAACCTCTCTTGACGAGCCTGCCCTTGAAACATTTTATTGAGATGCTCGTCAATATCCTTGCACCCCATGTTCTCATGTTGCTTCTGAAGCTCAGAGTTCATGGTGGCAAGTATAAGGCATTCGACGTCTAAGGCGTCATCAGTATACTTCTTATAAGTATCCTTAACAGCACGGGAAGAGTTCCCGGTGGCACCTCGAGGGCTTCTTCTTCCAAGACATAGAGCTTTCGCTCTTGCCTGAGAACAATTCTCGGGTTCCTGTACCAGTCCATGGAATTGGTCCCAGTGAGCTTATACTTCTCAAGGATGGCTCTCAGAGACAGAGTGGAGTGTGAACCACTTGTCATGGAATTCTACAAGAATTCATGCAGAATAATATCAGTACCAAAATTTCAAAATACAATTTATTTTTAATTTGTACTTCAATTAAAACTCCCACTATTTTTATTCGAAATGATGGCCCTCACTATCAATTCGGAGAGTTCATGAGAGCTACTCTCGTAGTGGACAAGATCCGTATTTCACCAACACAATGAGTCAGCTTTGGCTTTTCTCTCACGATGTGGTTATTTAGGTAGGCAACGCTTGCCAATTGCATCCTCAAGCAATTCTTTTATGGTTGGTGAATAACTCCTTATTCGCATCCATCATATGGTGCATGCTAACACTATGCCTCTAGGCACTCAGCCTTTGAAGTCACCTAGTTAAGTTAGACCCAATATCGACAGTATGATATCACAATTATCCGCTCGCACCCTTACCAAGATAGATTAATGCACCTTGCTTTGGCAAGCCCACACTTCATCGATCGAGGCAGGAAGAGTGTCATCCATCGGAAGGCATCCGAACACTTAATATTTGATGAAGGGATTTTTTGATATTAGGTTAACAATTAACCATGATCAACATTTGATCAATGTGCACATCCATAGAAAAACACTTTTCTAAAATCCACATGTATCCCTTATGTGCACAACATTGTACTATCAACATTTGATGGAAGAAAGGGCTAAATCTGAACATCCGGACTCTTCCAAATCTTCAGATTTACATGCATTGGACAAAGGCAAAGGCAACTCGACTTAAAGCAGTAGACAAGCTCGTCTCTCCTTGATGGATTCAAAATCCAAAACAATACACAGGTTCATTAACCACTCGAAGGACGGTTACTGCTAAGGAGACAACAATTTCTAACAATTAGAAATTACCACGAAATCCCTGACGTTCCTGGCGGGGTCTAAGAGGCAGAGCCCCTAACGGGGTGCGGGGCAGCACCTCGACCAAATTTTTGCAAAATCACCACCGATTTCCCTTGAAAAATCATCAACAATTGATGTTCCAGGATTAAATCTAGACATTTAGAACACTTCTAAATCCCTAGGTTTACACGTACTGGAATAACCGAACTTCCAATACAGCAATCATGGCCGGAACCTCCCTCTAATACCACTGTTGGGTTTTCTACATGGTGGCACAACAGTTGTGCACGCAGCGGAAACAGTAAAATCAAGAACAACCAAAAAGAGATTTGGGATCAGGCCATGAAAATTGAATCAAGAAGTTAAGAAATAACTAGGTAAAATTACCTTGGCGGTGTTGAGTCACAACTCAACAAAGATGCTCCAATGTATGAGTTCTTGTCGGCGATGTGTTCCATGTAGAATAGCGTCTATGTCTCTGCAAAAATCCACACGAGCGGGAGATCGCCAATCTTCATCGCACGAAAAACGGGAAGGGAGATCGACTGCACCTTGCACTTCCACGGACTGCTAAGTCCGCTCCAGGAAGACAAGCACCGGCGACAATCGTCGTAGAGGAGGTCGGCGGAGCGAGCGAATCGGCGCAACACTTCCGTCGGGCCAGGGGGGGGGGGATTTTTGACCCAAAAACCTAAGTTCCAATTTATACCCGAATCATAAACAAACCTAAAAATATCGCTATCCACAGACTACAGAGAATTAGGGTTTCTGGAATAATTCATCGGGTATCAGTATTCGTCGATTATGGAACAGTTCGATAGTCGACGAATCTCGACGAACCATAGTCGACGATACTCGACGAACCATAGTCGACGATTATCGACGAACCATAGTTGACGATTCTCGACGAACCATAGTCGACGATTCTCGTCGAATTATAGTCGACGATTCTCGACGAACCATAGTCGACGATACTCGACGAACCATAGTTGACGATACTCGACGAATTATAGTCGACGATACTCGACGAACCTCCTTGGCAACCTTTGCCGGATCCCATTCTGTATGGTGATTGGTAACCTTTACCAACACAGTCAATCTTCCAACTTCTCCACATGCTCTTATGTGCGACTCTGCAGGCTCATATCGCGTTGGCAGTGAGATTACATGTTTGACCACTTCTAGATCACCATGGTAACTACAACAGGAGCATCGCCGCCCCGAGTTTAGGGGCGGGATCATTATAATTTGGTCAGCTTTAGCTGACCGTTACTTTTGTTTGCCACCGTTGTGGTGAATTGTGCTTGCAGGTGCTGCGGAGCCGAGTGGCAAAATAGCGGGCCAAAGCCCTTGTTGCTGAGCCGGCCCTTGAAGGCCTTGTTTTTTTTACTTGTTTAATTCATGTGTGACCGTCCTGCGAGCTGAAGTATAGAAGACACTGTTTTAAATTTAGTGAACTCTTGTAAGACCATAAGGCTGGTACTTTGTGTACTTGGTAATTCATTCCTGTTTGGGTTCAATACTGGAAAATCATGCTTATGGTTGGGATCTTATTTTGCAACTTAATAAATTACTTCCGCTAGATGCTCTGTGTAGGACGTTATGATTTGAAGAATGGTTTCAATGAGAACCCCTTCGGTCTGTCAGTGGTATATGGCGTCAGGCCCCGGCCGGACCTACTACTATTTGCAATTTGATGTATAGGGGTGTTACATTTACAGTGCACTAGATTATTAAAAGTTGAATTATCTATTACACTGACAAATATGTTTTGCGCTCTTTTATCCATGGTGGCAAGAACCACCCCATCCTTCATCATTTCAAACAGTTTCTTAGTAGTTTGAACTTATGCATCTAGGACAGATATCTTCATTGGAATATATGGCCCTTCTTTTACAGTGACAAAGATTCTTGGATCTGAAGCCTACATAAACCATTTCACTCTCTGCTTCCATATAGCAAAGTTATCCTTAGTATATATTGACAGTTTCATATAGCCGAGTTCTCTGTGAGATTCAGAATCCATTAGATCTGATATTTTTAAACTACCCTTTGGATCTTTTTCTCACTATTAAGTCTTTTTTGAATAACCTCCCTTTGATACCACTTGAAAGATAATCCTATTGGTTGATAATCACGTAGACGGGGGGGGGGGGGGGGGGGGGAGGGTGGGGTGAATAGGTGTCTTTTAAAATTCTTTGTCGCTTAGATTAATTGTTCAACAGATAATATTCTTGAGAAATAAGCTTCACAATAACTTACCACAATTAACAACAGAATATAGCTAATGCAAATCTCACAACACAGAACAAGCAAATCGCAGCACACAGAGAATTTACAGTGGTTCCCCTATCTAGGGTACATCCACTTCCCCCTTCTTCCTCACTAGCAATGTGCTAGATATGATTATATATCCTCATCTTCAACTAAAATCAAAAGATCTTACAGGCTCAATTTCTATTAAGAAACCTACACTCAGACCAACAGGTCCTCCCTAAGGGATTCACCCAACCTCCTACCTCAGGTCCCTCAAGAACTCTGCCTCAGCTTTTATAACACAGGCTTACACCTCAGTAATCCCACTCAAATCATCTACCTCTGGTCCCTCAAGAATCCTATCTAAGCATTTATAAATTAGGCTTGCAACTCAGAGATTAACTCTCCTACTCACTTAGATCTCATAGAGATTGTTGATGTAGAAAATGCGCTCTGCTCTGCTCGAGGGTTGAGCACGATCGATCCGGGTTGCGGGGATATAGGAGGTGATTAGAATTGTTGAGCAGCTGGTTATAATGAGTTACAAATAAAGATAGATAGAGAAAAGAGAAGGCCGCTAGTATGCGGCGAGACCAAACTTTGCCTGCCGTGGCAAATGCCACTCTTGTGGCGCGCTTTCCCTTTATATAAAAACCTGTATTACAGCTGAGCTTACGTTCTCTTACATAGAAAAGAGAATAATGAGGAAACATACAACAAAGGAAAAGGGGGAGCTGGCGGAAAGAAAATAGTAGGCCGCTATGGGCTGCTCAGGACGCACTGCTTGGTGTCTCAGGCCGCACAGTTCGCCTAGCCACGCAGGTCGCGAGGCTACCTGATGCTGTCTGCTAGTTTTGGCCGCGCCCTGGCCAAGATTTCAAGGACTAGTCACTCGACCTATCCACCGAGGCTTCGAAGTCCACTACTGATGACAAGCCAGGTCTAGCCGCTCGGGCTAGTCGCTGAGTCCACCATGGCAAGTTGTTGATTTCCTCGTTGAAGGAGCCAAGCTAGAGAGCTTAGCCGCATAATGTAACTGTTGAGGTTGCTCGGGTAGACTTGAAGAGTGTCTGCTTATAGTGCTTGCGGATAGAGATTTATAGCCGTAGAGTTTACACTCAGAGTTGCCCCTCCTCTCCATCCTCTAGAATGAGAGGTATGGGGGCCTATTTATAGGTCTGGGGAGGAATCATCTAGAACTGGGCCTTGTGACGTCACCCCTATAGTTTGAGCGGATAGAAATGGAGTCCTCCTATGATGGGCGAACTAGAGAAGAGGTCGCCTACTACTATGCGGACTCGGAATGGAGGTCTCCCCTATTGGGCAGACTCGAAGAACTGGTCTCCCCTGCTGGGAAAACTTGAAGAGCAGGCCTCCCCTATCACAACCCACATTTTCTCCAAATTAAGAATTATCAGAGTCTGAGAAAACACGTGTCGTGATGCCACGTCGAGCAGGGGATAACTGCTGACGCTCAGGCAAAACACTATCTACTTTACTTTTAAGAAGAAATCATTAGTTAAATTACTAGAAATTCAGCCATATTTTTAAGGTCGTATCCCTCGGCTCTGTGGATCATCTAATCCACATTTCATAATTATACTTATACGCAGCGGAAAATACATTATTTACATTTATGCATCCTAAGAGAGAACGTATAAGTGTCCCCAAGGGACACCTTATGCTAAGAAGGACCCTAGATTTAGTTTATTTACATATATATAAGGAAAACGGTCTTTTTACGTCGCCTTGAAAGTAGTGTATGAGTTTGTAAAACATGCAAATCATGAGTTATATATATATAATAGTGTTTTTAGGTTTTAAAAGTAACTAGCATCCTAACATAAATCATCCCAAGAGCATGTTTAATATAACCAAAAGCAGTAAAAAACTAACAGTGTAAGCAAGTGCAAAGTATCTAAAAGAGAAACCACCAGTGGGCGTCAACAACTGACACGAATCCACTGGTGAGTAGGTATGTCTATACTACAAGTCTAAAGAAAACTACCTCCCAAACAAGAGGAACAGAGAACCACAGAAGAAGCTGAAATGTTAGAAGAAAACTCCATGAGCGAACTAGCCGCGCAGTCGGCTAAATACCTGTACCTGAGGTATTCAGAAACAAAAAACGAACACCTCAGCAAAGAAACTATCAAAAGGGAAAGCAATGGTAAATAGATTTATACAGGAATTAAAAACAGGTCAGAAAATAAGCGAAGGTAAGTAATAAAGGTAAAACTGATACTCAACCAAGGTGAGTAGGAAGGGAGTGCACAAAGAGCACAAATGTAGCCGTGCTTTAAGGATCTCTGCAAAAAAGTTTGGCACAATAAATAATATCCTAACACAGGGCTAGAGCGGAAAGAATCACCTAGTACTGGAGGTAGACAAACTCAGTAACAAGGGCCTAAACTGATGACCACATGTCAAACCAAGTTTAACAGGCCCTAAATATCTTCAAGGGCTATGGCAGCGGCACCGGTCCAACTCAACCAAACAGCCCATGCTGCCTTAATAAGACAAGAAGAAAATAGGGGTGGCGGCATCGGTCCAACTCTCCCCTCAAACACATCCTGCTCCAGCACTCAGTGACTCGGAAAAAAACCCTTACTGGTGGTTTCATGAACAACCAAGAAGTCAACACAACCCTGAACCATCTAAAGCACCCCACCTAGAAACCCTAAGTTCAAACCGACGGACTAAACATCGAGTTGCTAAATTACGTAATACTACACATCCAATTGAAAATAGGGCGATACAAATAGGAAAAAAAGTTTGATTCACAACTCTTACCCATTACGCTAAACTAAACATAATTAGCAACTTGATCACCACTAAGTGTGTTCAACGAACCTGGTACAAGCCTATACAGTTAACATGATACCACCGTAAATATTTAAATTGATACAACCCATAAACAATTTAATTTGGGTGGTTGATACCAAACATTGACAAAGGGGCTTGACACTAATTGCAAAAAGGAGGATGGACACAAACACAAAAAAATGGAAGGGTAGAGGTGATATGCCTGAGAGTTTTTTTTTAATATGAATGTTGGTAGAAATCATGAATCACGGTATATTATTTATGCTTTGTAGTGTCAAAGGCTGTTGGTAAAAATCTCTGGGCTAGACTTGATCTAAAAAGTGGATATTTTATAGTGTATCATACATCAAAGTGTAGTTATGATTTTGGATGCATAATGAGTTTAATTTTTTTAAATTAGCAGTATGAGGTTAGATGGAAGCAGACAATGTCTTTACATCATCATTTCTGGAATAAAATGTGTATCACGTTAGTCAAGTATCATTTGTCATGGTAGCAGTTATACATAGGTTTGTTTGTAAGTCTAAAATTATTCAAAAAATTTAGGGTATATGCGGACTACGATTTATTTCTTAGAAAATTACAAGATATCTTAGCTTGAAAGTCGGAAATGATCTCAGCGATGTTATAGGTTTAGGAAATTTGACCTGGACATTTGGAGCTAATCAATTATAGGCATTACCGCTAGCAATGACAGTCGCCTTGACTATTCACGGAAGAAAAATTACTTTGGCAAGTGGATACTTGCCTTGGCTTTTGAAGAAATCCGGCCGAACAACCACTCACAAACCGCCGGCCGCGAGCTACCAACCAAGAAAACCTGGACAAGAAATCAGGGAAGAACTTCTCTATCATAGCACGAAATGAAGCTAGGACTCGCACACCGATCAGACAGAAAAAAAAACATAGAGAGAATCCCAAAAAATTACCTCAGAACGACGATCTCGGCTAGAGGAGCACGGATCCGGCCTCAAACAGGGCTTTCGAGCGGATCTGGGCGGTGAACGGGCGGTCGGAGCAGCAGTCGGGTGTCCGCCTTTTTCTTCCGCACGAAGGAACTGCGCTCGATATTTTTTTCCTGGCTGGGCGGCTGAATGGGGGGGGGGGGAAGGGAAACCTAACTCATCCTATTATATAAATATTTAAATATCATACGTTATAATCTATAATAAGTTATAATATATATAATTAAGTTATAATATATAATAAGTTATAATGTATAATTAAGTTATATTACATAACTTAATTATATATACATTAAAATGCCTAAGTTCATCCCCACGCTCCGCACGCACGTACATATGCATTTTCGCACCGGCACACCCAAAACACGCGCTACGCCAAAGGTGCGTAAATATACATATGCGCTCGCATAAGGTGACGGTTCGCTAACTAGCCACCGTCGAAATGACGCAAAAATTAACGTTCTCGGATTTCGACCAAAACTCGCACCGTAGCTAAATACTCGGGCTACGAACATAACGGCGAAGTCGAAAACGACCTCCGACGAACAAACACTCGGGCTGAATCCAACTTGTACGCTGCCACACCAATACGCTCACAATCCTGAATGACCCCACATATCTTGGATCCAGCTTATGGTTCTTGCTAAACCTCTTCACTCCAACCATCGGGGACACCTTCAAGAATACCATATCCTCCACTGAAAATTCCAAATCGGACCTACGACGGTTGGCGTTCTTCTCATACCTCTCTTGAGCCACCCGAAGCTTCTCTCAAATAAGCTTCACGGCAACCTCCATTTCCTCGAGTGCATCAGGACCCAACAAAGACCTCTCACCAGCCTCAGCCCAAAACAACGGTGTTCTGTAGCGCCTCCCATATAAGGCTTCAAAAAGAGCCATCTGTAGGCTCTCCTGATAACTGTTATTATATGCGAACTCCATCAGCCTCAAGCGCTCGTCCCACGCTCCCCTGTGGTCTAGAACATAACAGCGGATCATATCTTCCACAATCTGGTTGACGCGTTCCGTCTGCCCGTTGGTCTGTGGGTGGTATGCGGTAGAGTATCTCAAGTCCGTGCCCAAACCCTCCTGCAAGCTATTCTAGAACCGGGAAGTAAACCTGGAATCTCGATCGGATATGATGCTAACTAGAACCCCATGCAATCGGATGACTTCGCTCAAATACAGCTCCACTATCTTACTCATCGGATAATTAATCTTATACGGCACGAAGTGGGCACACTTCGTCAGTCTGTCCACTATCACCAAAACAAAGTCAAATCCTTGCGGAGATCTCGGTAAGCCCGTAATAAAGTCCATCGAGATACTTTCCCACTTCCAAGTCGGGATCTCCAAAGGAGTCAACTTGCCACCAGGCCTTCCATGATCGGCCTTCACCCACTTGCAAGTGTAACATTCTAAAACATAACGAGCTATATCCCCCTTCATACCACACCACCAGGCGATCTGCTTCAAATGATGGTACATCTTGGTAGACCTTGAGTGGTAGGCAACACTGGATCCATGAGCCTCTTTGCATACCATACTCCTGATGCCTCCAACCGCGGGGATGCAAAACCTGCTGTGGAACTTCAAAGAACCTGAATCGTCAATAGAGAAATCCGACAACTCCCCTCTCTCAGTCCTGAGGTACAGGTGCAACAATTCCGAATCATCCTCTTGGTGCAATCTCGGGAGTGAAATCCAAGACGGCTCTGTCACTGCCAAACAGCTTTGCAAATCACAGCATCCCACGGAGATGTCCATCAACAAGAACTCTTCAACTATACGGTCTGCCGTGAGGTTGAAGATCTTCCCTGACTTGCAGCTAATGGCGTCGGCCACCACATTGGCCTTGCTTGGATGGTACTGGATCTCCACGTCATAATCGGCCATAAACTCTAGCCACCGCAGCTAGCGCAGATTCAGCTCCTTCTGTGTAAACACGTACTTCAGGCTCTTGTGATATGTGAAAATCTTGCACTGAGCCCCATAGAGTAGATGCCTCCACAGCTTCAACGCAAAAATCACCGCCGCAAACTCAAGGTCATGCGTAGGGTAATTTAGCTCATGAGTCTTTAACTGCCGCGACCCATACACAATCACCTTCCCCTCTTGCATCAACACGCCTACGAGCCCAACATGCGAGGCATCCACATACACGTCATAGTCCTGGCCCTCCGTAGGCAATGTCAATACAGGGGTAGAGCACAACCTGCTCTTCAGCTCCAGAAAAGCCTCCTCACATTTCTCGCTCCAAATGAACGCCGCATGCTTCTGCGTCAGCTTAGTCAAGGGCGCTGCCAAGGTAGAAAAACCCTCAACAAACCTTCTAGAATAGCCGGCCAACCCTAAAAAGCTCCTAATCTATTTGGGTGTGCTCGGCCTATGCTAATCCATCACTGCAGAAATCTTCTCCGGGTCCACTTAAATGCCTTCCTTGTTCACCACATAACCCAGGAAGGAAAACTGAGGAAACCAGAATTCACATTTACTCAGCTTGGCGTACAAATGATGATCTCTTAAGGCAGATAACACCAACCGCAAGTGTTGATCATGCTCCGCAGCATTCCGAGAATAAATCAGAACGTAGTCTATGAATACGACCACAAACTTGTCCAGAAAATCTTTGAACACCCAGTTCATCATGTCCATGAATGCTGATGGCGCGTTGGTCTGCCCAAAAGACATAACTAGGAATTCGAAATGCCCATGCCTCGATCGGAAATCCATCCGTGGAATGTCCGGCTCCCGAATCCTGAGCTGATGATATCCTGATCGAAGGTCAATCTTGGAGAACACCGAGCTACCATGCAACTGATCGAATAAGTCGTCGATTCTGGGCAGAGGATACCTGTTCTTGATGGTGACTTTGTTCAACTCTCGATAGTCGATGCAAAGGCGCATCGAACCATCTTTCTTCTTCACAAAGAGAACAGGAGCACCCCAGGGCGACGAGCTCTGCCTTATGAAACCCTTCTCCAATAACTCATCCAGCTGGGTACGCAGCTCCTTCAGCTCCCGCGGGGCCATCCTATACGGCGCCTTGGCAATGGGACGCGTACCAGGCTCCAAATCGATCATGAACTCAACATCTCTGTCTGGACGAAGACCAGGAAGATCGCTAGGAAACACATCTGGAAACTCCCGCGCAACAGGAATCTCATCCAACAGCGGCACACTGTTAACAGTCCCCAGTACCGAGACTAAGCAAACAAAACAATCAGAACGAAATGACCTCTGAACACATACCGCAGAAATCGCCGGAGAGCCCTGGAGCAAATCACCGAAAATACTCCCAGGCTGACCGTTGTCCTTCTTGAAATCCAAGCGCTTACCCCTGCACTGGATCACTGCATCATATCTTGACAACCAATCCATACCTAGGATGACGTCGAAATCTTCCAAGTCTATAACTTTCAGATCTGCCTTGGCTGGGAAATCCCTCAACAAAATAGGACAATCCAGAATGCCCTGATCCGATATCACAGAATCACTCGAGGGGAACTTGACACAAAATGCATCACCTACCCGATCAAGAACCCACTGGCAACGCTCTACAAAGGCCCTAGCCACAAAGGAGTGGGTAGCACCTGAGTCAAAGAGAACACGCACCCAGCGGTTCTTTACCTTAAAACTCCCTATATAAATATATAAAAGAGAAAATTGCACAATCATTTAAGAAAACAATAGCCAAACTAAACTGCAATAGAAGTACAAACGTCTAGCGCGAAGGTTTACCTGAAATGACTTGCGTCGAGGTTTGAGCCTCCGCTGAAGATATCATATTCAGCTGCCCTTTTCCCTTATCCACGGACTAAGGCAGTGGCAAATACTGAAGGGGAATGAGTCGGAGCACAGACTGGAGTTGCAGGCATCTGGCCTTGGAATGACCCTTCTATCCGCACTGATAGCAAACATTGTCCTTCAACCAGCAACGGGAAACATCATGCCCCTCTTTCTTGCACAGAGTACACACCACATTCTGCATGAGAGCACCCTGAATAGCATGCACATGCTCCTTCCGCGCCGCCGCCCTCTTGAAACATCTCTCAGCTGGATGGCCTGGCCGACCACAAAAACTATAGACCTCTTTGCCCCTCTTCCTCGAAGGAGCACTGGGCACATGGGGGATCTTTGCTTCAACAACTTTCCTCTTATCATTCCTCGCCTGCTGTCCTCTTTGCTTCATGCTTTCAATGGCCTCTACCTTCAAAGCAGCCTCGATCGCCCCAGTATAACTCACCGCTCCATGAGCCACCGCTAACTGCAAAACATCGCTCCTCAAGCCACCGAGGAAACGCTTCGCTCTATCCTCCTCTGAGCTCACCAAACTAGGGGCAAAGCGACTGAGTTTGCTAAACTCAATCTCATACTCGCTGATCGTGAGCTGCCTCTGCTTCAGATGTAGGAAGTCGTTCATCAGCCTGTCTCGCTCCACAGACGGTAGAAACTTTTGCATTAATATCTCCTTGAAGGAAGCCCAAGTGCAACCTCCCACCATTCCCTCCTTCTCCATCATCCACAACCTCTTCGCTAACCCCTTCAGCTGATAGGAGGCCAGCATCACCTTCTAATCCTCAGTCACTCCGGAATATTGAAACATCTCCTCAATGGAAATCAACCAATCATCCAATATCATGAAGTCCTCCTTACCATCGTAGTAGGGGGTCGTAGTCGCTGGAACTGAGTGATGAAAGCCATCTCCGGGGGCACCACCACTGGGGGCACAAAGGGGCTGGGGGTGCAGGAGGTGCAAGCGGTGCTGGAATGGCTAAACCCGCAGCAGGA
This sequence comes from Platanthera zijinensis, assembly GCA_039513925.1. Classification (NCBI taxonomy): domain Eukaryota; kingdom Viridiplantae; phylum Streptophyta; class Magnoliopsida; order Asparagales; family Orchidaceae; genus Platanthera; species Platanthera zijinensis. Next base: position 111,598,458 of record CM077093.1, on the reverse strand, counting down.
TCCTGCGCTCTCAGGGCTAGTCCTGCCACCACAGATATCAAGGACTGGATCTAAGACTGAACGTCCATCATCTGCCTCAATATAGCCTCATTGCTCTGCCTCAGACTCTCCACAACATCACCGCTTTGAGCACAAGAAGACTCGCCCTAAGATTGGGGAGTCGACCTCCTCACTCTACGTTTAGGTGTCATACTAAAAAGAATATACAAGTAATCATAAGAACCTAGTTCAACTACTAGGACAAAACAAACAGGTACAGACAAACCTACATAAGTACTTGCTTTCACTGCTAACTTGCTCTGGGGTTTTATATCTTTTTTATATATAAAAAGCAAATAATGTCATACTTAACCTAAGATGGTTCACCACCATCACACTAACTCTTGTGCCTAGATCGGGAATGCATGAATTTATATTCTTTTTCACTCAAAAATTACCTGTGTACACATGTCATCATGCAAGTCTTTAGCTTGGCACGTTGTGCTTATGCAATGTTATGCTATGCATGCTTGTGCTATGCATTCTAAAAAGGCCATAATGCATGTTATGAGTGGCGTACACATGAAAATGTTATGCATCCCATAATACATAATATTTTCATGCAACGAAATAGAAAACGTGCTAGTCGCATCCATGTGGTGAGGTTATGCACCTCATAAATACATAACCCCCACATGTTGCCTCCTATGGTGGATCCATATACAAACACATATTATGCATCCCATTCTACGTAATATTCCCCGTATACTTCATGTTATGCTATGAGTGTAGTGTTCGTGCTTCAGCCAAGATGTGCTGATGACATGTCGGTGTGTGTATGATATGACTCTAAACACCTAATACTTACAGGGAAAGGTTGCCCGACAATTTGTCAAGCAACCTCCCTCTGATACCAACTGTCACAACCCGCATTTTCTCCAAATTAAGAATTATCAGAGTCTGAGAAAACACGCGTCGTGATGCCACGTCGAGCAGGGGATAACTACTGACGCTCAGGCAAAACACTATCTACTTTACTTTTAAGAAGAAATCATAAGTTAAATTACTAGAAATTCAACCATATTTTTAAGGCCGTATCCCTCGGCTCTGTGGATCATCTAGTCCACATTTCAAAATTATACTTATACGCAGCGGAAAATACTTTATTTACATTTATGCATCCTAAGAGAGAACGCATAAGTGTCCCCAGGGGACACCTTATGCTAAGCAGGACCCTAGATTTAGTTTATTTACATATATATATAAGGAAAACGGTCTTCTTACGTCGCCATAAAAGTAGTGTATGAGTTTGTAAAACATGCAAATCATGAGTTATATATATATAATAGTGTTTTTAGGTTTTAAAAGTAACTAGCATCCTAACATAAATCATCCCAAGAGCAAGTTTAATATAACCAAAAGCAGTAAAAATCTAACAGTGTAAGCAAGTGCAAAGTATCTAAAAGAGAAACCACCAGTGGGCGTCAACAACTGACACGAACCGACTGGTGAGTAGGTATGTCTATACTACAAGTCTAAAGAAAACTACCTCCAAAATAAGAGGAACAGAGAACCACAGAAGAAGCTGAAATGCTTGACGAAAACTCCAGGAGCGAACTAGCCGCGCAGTCGGCTAAATACCTGTACCTGAGGTATTCAGAAACAAAAAACGAACACCTCAGCAAAGCAACTATCAAAAGGGAAAGCAATGGTACAATAGATTTATACAGGAATTAAAAAAAGGTCAGAAAATAAGTGAAGGTAAGTAATACATGTAAAACTGATACTCAACCAAGGTGAGTAGGAAGGGAGTGCACCAAGAGCATGAATGAAGCCGAGCTTCAAGGATCTCTACAAAAAAGTTTGGCACAATAAATAATATCCTAATACAGGGCTAGAGCGGAAAGAATCACCAAGTACTGGAGGTAGGCAAACTCAGTAACAAGGGCCTAAACTGATGACCACATGTCAAACCAAGTTTAACAGGCCCTAAATATCTTCAAGGGCTGTAGCGGCGGCACCGGTACAACTCAACCAAATAACCCATGCTGCCTTAATAAGACAAGAAGAAAACAGGGGTGGCGGCATAGGTCCAACTCTCCCCTCAAACACATCCTGCTCCAGCACTAAGTGACTCGGAAAAAAACCCTTACTAGTGGTTTCATGAACCATCAAGAAGTCAACACAACCCTGAACCATCTAAAGCACCCCACCTAAGAACCCTAAGTTCAAACCGACGGACTAAATGTCAAGTTGCTAAATTACGCAATACTACACATCCAATTGAATGTAGGGCGATACTAATAGGAAAAAAAGTTTGATTCACAACTCTTACCCATTACGCTAAACTAAACATAATTAGAAACTTGATCACCACTAAGTGTGTTCAACTATCCTTGTGCAAGCCTATACAGTTAACATGATACCACCGTAAATAGTTAAATTGATACAACCCATAAACAATTTAATTTGGGTGGTTGATACCAAACATTGACAAAGGGGCTTGACACTAAATACAAACAGGATGATGGACACACACACACACAAAAATGGAAGGGTAGAGGTGATATGCCTGAGAGTTTTTTTTAATATGAATGTTGGTAGAAATCATGAATCACGGTATATTATTTATTCTTTGTAGTGTCAAAGGCTGTTGGTCAAAATCTCTGGGCTAGACTTGATCTAAAAAGTGGATATTTTATAGTGTATCATACATCAAAGTGTAGTTATGATTTTGGATGCATAATGAGTTTAATTTTTTAAAGTAGCAGTATCAGGTTAGATGGAAGCAGACAAAGTCTTTAAATCATCATTTCTGGAATAAAATGTGTATCACTTTAGTCAAGTATCATTTGCCATGGTAGCAGTTATACATAGGTTTGTTTGTAAGTCTAAAATTATTCAAAATTTTAAGGGTGTATGCGAACTACGATTTATTTCTTAGAAAATTACAAGATATCTTAGCTTGAAAGTCGGAAATGATCTCAGCGATGTTATAGGTTTAGGAAATTTGACCTGGACATTTGGAGCTAATCAATTATAGGCATTACCGCTAGCAATGACAGTCGCCTTGACTATTCACGGAAGAAAAATTACTTTGGCAAGTGGATACTTGCCTTGGATTTTGAAGAAATTCGGCCAAACAACCACTCACAAACCACCGGCCGCGAGCTACCAACCAAGAAAACCTGGATAAGAAATCGGGGAAGAACTTCTCTATCATAGCATGAAATGAAGCTAGGACTCGCACACCGATCGGATAGAAAAAAAACATAGAGAGAATCCCAAAAAAATTACCTCAGAACGACGATCTCGGCTAGAGGAGCACGGATCCGGCCTCAAACAGGGCTTTCGAGCGGATCTGGGCGGTGAACGGGCGGTCGGAGCAGCAGCCGGGCATCCGCCTTTTTCTTCCGCACAAAGGAACTGCGCTCGGTATTTTTTCCCTGGCTGGGCGGCTGAATGGGGGGGGGAGGGAAACCTAACTCATCCTATTATATAAATATTTAAATTTCATACGTTATAATCTATAATAAGTTAGAATATATATAATTAAGTTATAATATATAATAAGTTATAATGTATAATTAAGTTATATTACATAACTTAATTATATATACATTAAAATGCCTAAGTTCATCCCCACGCTCCGCACGCACGTACATGTGCATTTTCGCACCGGCACACCAAAAACACGCGCTACGCCAAAAGTGCGTAAATATACATATGCGCTCGCACAAGGTAACGGCTCGCTAACTAGCGACCGTCGAAATAACGCAAAAATTAACGTTCTCGGATTTCGACCAAAACTCGCACCGTAGCTAAATACTCGGGCTACGAACACAACGGCGAAGTCGAAAACTACCTCCGACGAACAAACACTCGGGCTGACCTCGCCCTAAGCCAAAGCACGAGGATTCCCTAAAAGGCTCCGCCGGGCCTACAAAACAGACACCGGCTGGCTGGGGAAACCTGCAACATGCTAAATCCACTAGGAACACCTATCGAGGTAGTCTAACAGCGGCACGAGCCGGAAACAGGTCAACATAACGCCAAACGAAAAATTAAATAAATACCAAAAAAAACGGGGGCATTACAGCCCCTGCTGGGACGACTCGAAGAGTAGGCCACCCCTGTTGGGCGGACTCGAAGAGCAGGCCGCCCCTGCTAGGCGGACATAGAAGGCTGGCTGCCCCTGCTGTGTGGTCTTGAAGTGCAGGCTGCCCCTATTGGGCGGGCTCGAAGAGCAGGCCACCCCTGCAAGGTTGACTCTAAGAGAAGGTCGCCGCTGCTGGGTAGACTCGAAGTGTAGGCCACCCCTATTGGGAGAACATGAAGAGCAGGCTGACCTTGCTTGGCAGACTCAGAGAGCAGACCACCCCTACTGGGCAGACTTGAAGAGTAGGCCGCCCCTATTGGGAGGACTCAGAAGGCAGGCCGCCCCTACTGTGTGTCCTCGAAGAGCAGGCTGCCCCTACTTGGAGGAATCAAAAGGAAGACTTCCCTTACTGTGCAGCCTCGAAGAGCAGGCCTCCCCTTTGTGGGTAGACTAGACCTTCTGAGCCGAGCGACCTGTAGAAGAAAAGTAGAAAATGGCTTCCTTAGAGTGGAAGGCCGATTTCTGGGTTAACTTAATCCATGAGATTGTTTAAGTTCTGAAGGGAACTTCGAAAAAGTAGGAAACCCATGAAAATCATGTTCCGTCTATCAGAAACCTTGTATAAAATAAGAGGCAGAGAGAGATAGTGTAACACCCCAAAAACCCTAAGTCCCAAAATGGGTTCAGGCTGGGTGACACGGCATGGGACACGGGTGTGTCCCAGGGCGTGTCTTGTGCACATAGCATGGGACATGGGCGTGTCCCAATGCATGTCCTGCTCGGGCGGCGTTGAGTGGCGTTGAGTGATGTACACGGCCTGGGACATGGGCGTGTCACAGGGGCGTGTTGAGCACACGACCGAGGACATGGGCTTGTGCCTTAGTCGTGTCCTTCTCGGGTTTCTCAGCCTTGTGTTGATGAGGTGACACGCCCATCCACATGGTCGTGTACTTGTTGATACGGGCGTGTCAGAGAGTGACACGGGCGTGTCGTAGCCCGTGTTCTTTTCCTGATTGAGTTGGTTCTCTGTGATACTGGCAAATACTTTGTCCAAAACAATCTGGAGAATTCGTTCATCAAAATATCTCCCAGGCCTCTGCCTGCCAACTGGTGCATCTCTACGTCATCCCACCATAGTCTCGCCTCTCCTTCTAGTAGGAAAGTAGCTAACGTCACTCTCTGCCCCTCCTCAATCTTGAGGCGTAGTGTAATGAGAAACTTGTAAGGCCTTATGTCCGTGAGCGGTGTGCTTGTAAACATTCCTGGTCTTATATATAAATGAGTTATTTATATATTAGTGGACATTCATGGATTGAGTTCGTACAACTTGTAAGCTTCTGCTAGAATGCTCTGAGTTAGGATGCATGGTATTTTGGTATTAACCTGTGACCTCGCCGTCTGTTTGTGGCATATAATGTGGGGCCCCGGCCGGACCTTCTTTTATATGTTATTTAACGGGTCGGGCTGTGACAGATAGAACCAGTTGTTTTTCCTCAGAAAAGTCTATCAATACTTATTTTTCATTTTGCAAAGGAAAAGTTGATGCTAGCAAAAAAAGGCAAATTTAATGTATACCTGACTTGCTCTGAAGAAAACTTGCAAGCACTTGTTAATCTCTGAAGAGGACTTGCAAATATATGCTAACCTCTCTGAAGAGGACTTGCAAATATCTGCTTACCTCTGCAAAAAGAAGAGTAAGCAGCAGATATGAAAGAAAAGTAAGTTGCAAGTACCTGAAGGGAACTTCCAAATATCTGCTAATCTCTGCAAAAAGAAGAGTAAGCAGTAGATATGAAAGAAAAGTAAGTTGCAAGTACCTGAAGAGAATTTTCAAATATCTGCTAATCTTTTAGAAAAAAAGAGTAAGAAGCAAATATGAAAGAAAAGTAAGTTGTAAGTATCTGAAGAGAACTTGCAAATATCTGCTAATCTCTGCAAAAAGAAGAGTAAGTAGCAAATATGAAAGAAAAGTAAGTTACAAGTACCTGAAGGGAATTTGCAAATATCTGCTAATCTCTGTGAAAAGAAGAGTAAGTAGCAGATATGAAAGAAAAGTAAGTTACAAGTACCTGAAAGGAAATTGCAAATATCTGCTAATCTCTGCTAAAAGAAGAGTAAGCAGCAGATATGAATGAAAACTAAGTTGCAAGTACCTGAAGGGAACTTGCAAATATTTGCTAATCTCTACAAAAAGAAGAGTAAGAACCAAATATGAAAGAAAAATAAGTTGCAAGTACCTGAAGGGAACTTGCAAATATCTGCTAATCTCTACAAAAAGAAGAGTAGGCAGCAAATATGAAAGAAAAGTAAGTTGCAAGTACCTGAAGGAAACTTGCCAATATCTGTTAATATCTGCGAAAAGAAGAGTAAGCAGTAGATATGAAAGAAAAGTAAGTTGTAAGTACCCGAAGGGAAATTTAAAATATCTACTAATCTCTGCAAAAAAAGAGTAAGTAGCAGATATGAAAGAAAAGTAAGTTACAAGTATCTGAAGGGAACTTGCAAATAACTGGTAATCTCTTCGAAAAGAAGAGTAAGCAGCAAATATTAAAGAAAAGTAAGTTGCAAATACCTGAAGGAAACTTGCAAATATCTGCTAATCTCTGTGAAAAGAAGAGTAAGCAACAGATATGAAAAAAAATTAAGTTGTAAGTACTTGAAAGGAACATGTAAATATCTACTAATCTCTGCAAAAAAGAAGACTAAGCTGCAGATATGAAAGAAAAGTAAGTTGCAAGTACCTGAAGGGAACTTGCAAATATTTGCTAATCTCTACAAAAAAGAAGAGTAAGCAGCAGATATGAAAGAAAAGTAAGTTGCAACTACCTGTAGGCAACTTGCAAATATCTGCTAATCTCTGCAAAAAGAAGAGTAAGCATCAGATATGAAAGAAAAGTTAGTTGCAACTACCTGTAAAGAACTTGCAAATATATGTTAATCTCTACGAAAAGAAGAGTAAGAAGCAGATATGAAAGAAAAGTAAGTTGCAAGTACCTCAAGGGAACTTGCAAATATCTGCTAATCTTTGCGAAAAGAAGAGTAAGCAGCAGATATGAAAAAAAGTAAGTTGTAAGTACCTAAAGGGAACTTGCAAATATCTGTTAATCTCTACAAAAAGAAGAGTAAACAGTAGATTTTAAAGAAAAACAAGTTGCAAGTACCTGAAGGGAACTTGCAAATATCTGTTAATCTCTACAAAAAGAAGAGTAAGCAGCAGACATGAAAGAAAAGTAAGTTGCAAGTACCTGAATGGAACTTGCAAATATCTGCTAATCTCTGCGAAAAGAAGAGTAAGCAGTATATATGAAAGAAAAGTAGCCCAAATACCTGAGGAGTTTGTGGATAAATTCTCTGCTAAATATTAGTGCGATAAGATAGATATAATTAGACCGCAGAAGGAATACCCGTCAAATCCTACTATTGACCGAATAAGCAAAATCAAGTAGAGGTTAAGCCATAACAACAATCTTCTTGCGTTGTCTGACATGATATTCTCAATATGAAATCCGGATCAGTAAGATGAAAACAATTTGACTAGACTTTAACCGAACGATTTGCCAAAAAATAGCACCAGATACTCTGATTAACAATTGGTGTCAGAAACATCCAATAAGAGTAGTAGAGACATTATTGACCTTCATTTAATAGAGTTTTGCTCAGCTTGCGTCTTCTATCATTTCCATTATTTAGTTCATCTCTTCTTCTTGAATGTTTCTATTTAACTTGCTCGCTAAGAGAATGTGACAGGAACATTATTAGTGAAGATCATAGTTTAGTGAATGTGAAGGTAGAAGAGTTATTGAATACATTGTGTCCACATAACTTGGAATTAAGTTCGCATATGTAGAGATTGGCGAAGCATTCGCTGCTTTAAGATAGATGAAATAAGAAACTCAGGCCGCAATAGTTCCTTTTTAGCTCGTCGAGAGGGCTGGAAAATGATTTCAATGCATCTTTAAAATGCCGCCCAGATCGCATACTTGATAATATTAAGAAGATGGGGACTGGAGCTAATAATTTAGAAAGAGATGATTCACTCAGCGAGCTAAGAATGATGGGTTTCAGATTTAGATGACAAAGTGGGCAGGTGCGCACGATGCGGATTGCTTTCCTCACAGGGTCACAAAAACTGAACTCCATCACCAAAGAAAGAAATATATCTTGGCAACCTGATAGATCAAACATTGCAGACTAAAGCGAGTAATAACATCTGCAGACTATGTGTACTATAAAGTAAAATTTGCTCGAGCTGAAAGAAATGATTCACGAACTTAGGTGACCAAGAGGGCAGGTGCACACAAGGCGGACTGCTTTCCTCACAGGGTCTCAAAAGCTGTAACTTTAATAAATAGAGGAGAAACATCTCTCTACTAGAATAGAGAAGCTTTTTAGGCGACAACTAAAAAGTGGGTTTTATTTCCATAAAAAACATTAGGAGATATTAATATTACGCGAAGTGGGTTAGATTGTTGAAAGTTTCCAAAACATAATCGATCATGCAAGCAATTGATGGAATGAGCTTGTAAAAGTATGATTGAAGGAGATTTGGTAAGACAAACCTTACCACTAATAAATTTTGAAAGTAGTTCTTGCATTGAGTGAGTACTCGACGTTGCAAGAAAGTATTTTATAATGATGTTTTTAAGCATTATATTCTTGCAATTTGCCTTCCTCCAGCACTTTTTCCACAAGCTTTTGAAGAGCACGAAATTTTTCTGTGTCATGACCCACATACATGGGCTATTAACTGAATAAATCCATGTGACATCTTCGACCAGGTCGCAAGAGGAAAGGCTTTGTAAAGTCTGGCTCCTGCTTGATGATTTGAAGAACTTCCTCCATATAGATAGTTAAACTTGTATACTTTCTTTTTTATCCAGCTTGCTTGTTTTGGCGAGAAGCATGAGGCTCATTATCATAAGTCTGAATTGACGTATCAGAGTTATCAAGGCCCGATTCTTATTGCTTTGATTGAGAAGTAGAAGAATTCCCACAATCATAACACACATGTTGAGAAACCGGGAGATTAGGACCCCGATTGCAGGGTAATAGGTTCTTATTATAATTAAGAGATAAATAATTGTGAAGAGATCCATTATCTAGCTGATGAGATGAAATATTCTCTAGCGCTTGAGCCATCTGATTTAGGTGAGATATATAGTAAGAATTCATGGCTTCACCTTTAACAAACTGATTTGCAAGGTCAATAAGGTCCCTATAGGTTTCAGGGTCCTTTGTAGTGACTTTAAACTTCAGAGGGCCTTGTCGAAGTTTTCTTATGAAAGCAACTTTATAGAAGTCTTGATCAACATTAACAATGTCAAGAGTTTACTTTTGGAATCGGTCGTTGAAGTGAGCATAAGACTTGTCGTCTCCTTGCTTTATCTGAAATAGAGCTCCTATGTCTTTCTTTCTCTTCGTAAAGGTTCCAAACCTGGAGAGGAATTCTCTTTGATGGTCGTTGAAGCAAGTTATTGATAGAGGCAATAGATGGTAGAACTATTCCAACACTTGTGCACAAAAAGATATGATAAAGAGCTTGCATTTGATACCATCTAATAGAGCTTTCAATGAAACAATTGATTAAAGAGCTTGTAAGTGAGAAACTGGATAGCTCATCCCCGAGTAGTATGGCAGATGAGGTTCTTTGAAATCATATGGAAAAACTTCCCTTCAAATATGAGGTGTGAAGGGAGAAGAAACTTGCTCTTCTCCTGCAAAAGATGTTAGTCCATCTGATATATGAGGATAAGCATTCATGTTTACCTTATGAAGCTTGCTATGAGAGATGTAAACTTCTCCTTCTTTAGTAGGAAATCGTAGTTGATGAGTTGTAAATATACCTATATTTTGTATTTTATTTAAGTCATTTTTGTTTATTTTTGTCTTTTTAGTTTGTTTTCTTTAATAAAATGCTTCTTTTTTTGAAAATATATTCTAACTTAGCTTATTTTTGTTTTCTGAATTTTTTACGAAAAAGGTCAAAATTTGACCTGTCACGCCCGTGACCATGCCCGACACACCCGTGTCGACACTCAACGCCTTCCGCCAGTCGACACTCAACGATTTTACTGTTCAACACTCAATGCCGTCCAGATACGCCCCAGTCACGCCCGTGTCCAAGACATGTCACGCCCGTGTCCGAGCTCGACACTCAACGCTGCCGACATCAGAACTGCCAGCTGTCCAAGTCACGCCCCCCGACACGCCCGTGAACAAGCCTGTCACGCCCGTGACCGCCACGTGTTCCTTCCAGAAGATTCCAGATCATCGACCGGCGCTCGAAGATCTTCGACCACTGCTTGACACGCCCGTGTCTGACACCTGTCCGCCCGTGACAGACACGTGTCACTTCCTGAACTTTCCAGAATGAAGCCAGCCAGCCAAATTCACCAAGTAAAACACGGCTCTGTCCGACACGCCCCCTGTCACGCCCGTGACCTAGGGCGTGTCACACTTAAATTTTTGTCTATAAATATAAGCTTTCAGAAAGCTTTTCTTGTCCACTTTTTTGGTCCAAATTGTTAAGGTGTTATGCTGCCCAAATGGATTCTAAATAATATATAAGGGAATTTTATCCCCCCTCTCTATCTCTCTTAGTTTGTATTAGGGCGTTTGCTTTAGTTTTATTTGTAATAGCTTTTTCATTAATAAAACGTTAGCCTTTTTTCTCTCTTTGCAAAGCTTGGAATTTATTCGAAAGCACCATACTTTAGCAATTTTTAGTTCCTTTTTTGTGCCTTTCCTTTTATGTTTTCATTTTTAGCTTTATAACTTAGTTTAGTTTAGGAATTTTACGACATTTCTAGTCGTTGTAACACCCATTTTGTTTTCGTACTCCGCACATGTTTAGTTTTAGATTTCTCTTTTTAGGTTAGTTTTCATTCTTTTAGTTTTATAAAAATGTTTAAAAGATGATTTTTAAATTTTCTTTAACTTAGTTTTTTTAGGATCGTAAAACTTTTCGTTCTCTTTTAGCTTTATTTCCACTTTTTATGCATTTCAAAAAAATATAAGAATGAAAATGTGCTCGTTTTAATTTTTCACCAACTTAGCTTTTTATTTTATTTTCAAAACTTTTCGCTCTTTTAATTTCTATTTCGTCTTTTTACGCATTTCTACCGCATTCTAGCGGTAGAAATGTCGTCGTTTTAATTTTTCGAGCATTTTCATTTTGCGTTTATTTGCAAAAACTTTTCGCTCGGTTTATTTTAATTTTCTCTTTTTATTCATTTCTACCGCATTCTAGCGGTAGAAATGCAGTTGTTTTAATTTTTAAGCAACTTTTTTTTTCTTATTTTTTTGCAAGTGTGCGTGCGTGTATGAGTTAGTATTATAGCTTTCTTTTATTTCAGTAGAGTGTGTGCGTGTGTGCATCTATTTCCGCCTACTCATTAAGAGTTAAATGACACTCTACTTTTATTTCCCGCCCACTCGTTTGAGTGAGACTTGTCTTTTTATTACTTTCATTTTCTTCCTACTCACTTGAGTAGGAAAACTTTGTGTGTGTGCGTGCGTTTTCATTCATGTAGAGTGCGTGCGTGTATGAGATAGATTTACCCCCGCCCACTCATTTGAGCCGGGATTCGCATTTACTGCTTTCTTCTCCCGCCCACTCACTTGAGTAAGGACTCGCAATTTTCTGCTTTCCTTTACTGCTTTATTTCCTGCTTTCTTTACAGCTTTCTTTACCGCTTTCTAGCTTAAGTGTCCCTATTCTGATGAGTGGCAAACCGCCCTTAGCCCTCAATATCGAAGAGCATTGGGAGAGATAAAGTAGCTATAAATAATTAAAGGTCCTGTTTTTCAGTTTAATTAAATTTCTTAAGGTTTGCCCTGGGTTAATGACGCGTAGGACCGCATATCGATGTGCAGGCTCTATTTCCGTTATCCATACGCAATGCCGAGAGACCGTGCGTATGGACCGATCACCCTTGGGTAAAGAGAGCTCCGCGCTAACCCTCGAGAGAGGAGGCGCGTGACTCTACTGGTTTGGGTTCCCCACTCAATAGCGGGGTTCTTAGCGTAATGCGGGCATTAAGAAGAATCCTTCGTCGGTATAGCGATTGGTCGAATAGTCTTAGCGTTCAGGTGAGCGATATCCCTAGACCAAGGTGAGCTCATATTTTTGGAACCTCCACGGCCAAGTCTCCGCCTTAATTAATTTGAAATTTTGGATCTCTTTTTATTAAAAAATGTTTTAGTTCAATTCTCTTTTTGATATCATCGCGCTGAGTTCTTCATCGGCTTTCTGCACTTCATTTCCCGCTTTATTTATTTCCTGCATTTTTTCATGTTTTATAATTATGCTTTATTATTATGCACTTTTTATATTTTTAGGTCATCTTCTTTTTAAAACAAACAAAAATATTATCGGTAAAAAATAGGCTTTCAGGGAAAGAGTAGAAATAGCTAAGCCGGCCCCGAGAACAATATGACCCTGATATTCCACACCGGAATATCCTATACTACACGCGATAGGTGCACTTGCCTCCCTTTCGTTAAAACTCGGTTTCAAATAAAACCTTCTTCTTTTTTTATAAATAAAAACATTCCTTTCATAAATAAATAAAAGAACCTCGTTTTAACCATCAAGTTTTTGGCGCCGTTGCCGGGGAAAATTTCGACTTACTATTTTTAATTCCTAAAACCTATTAATTTTACCTTTTATTTCTATAACAAAAATTTTGGCCAAAAAAAATCATATTAATAATAATAATAAAAACTTTAAAAATTAAAAAAATTAAAAAAAACTAAAAAACTGAAAAATCAAAAAAATCAAAAACTTAAAAAAAACTAAAAACTTAAAAACTTTAAAAACTAAAAAATAAAAAAAAACTTAAAAATCACAAAAAAAAATGATGAAAAATTTTATTTTCATCAAAAAATTAAAAATTCAACAAAAAAATATATAAATATATTTTTCATATTTTTTTATTTTATTTTGCCTTTAACTTATTTTCATTTTCTTTTTTATTTTCAAAAAAATCAAAACTAAAAAAAGAAAATCATAAACTTAAAAAAAAAAAAAATTTAAAACAAATAAATTAATTTTGTCATTTCGGCGCGCTTCACTATTGTGAGCGCTAGGGGATCACACATATGTCACACTAACTTGCCCCCTATCACCCGCACATTTTCGCCGAATTTATCTTTTTCGTTTTTTATATTATTTTTTTTTCTTTTACTTTAACTTTTGCAGGGCAATACTTAACGGGCCTCCCCGAACACGTTTTCAGGGAATCTTCTTTAACTCCTGTTTTTATATTTTTTTTTGTACATAACTGCTAAGATTTTTACACATATATATTGTTCCTCATACTTAGTGCAACATTGGGGATAATGTTGGACTTAAGTATGGGGGTGTTTCCTACTTTCTGCACTTTATTTTCTGCACCAAATCAAAAATTCAAAAATACTTGAAAAAATTTAAAACTTTTAAAAAAAATATTTTCATGCTTTAATAATAATAAAAAAGAAAAAAAAACTTGTCAAAAAAATAATAAAAACATTCGCTCCGCGACGTTCGACTCATCGAACTAACCACAAATAAGAGTCTGTTCGCGGGTGATCCTTTTATTACTTTGTAAAAAAATTTTGTAAATATTCTCGTCTCTTTCCCTTCTCTTTCCTATCTTGTAAAAATTCTCTCTCTTCTTTTAAATATTTCTATAAATAAAAAAAATCAAAAAAATAGTATAACTCAAAAAACTAAAAAAAAAAAATTTTTTATAACCTTTAAAAATACCAAAAAATTTAAATAACCCCAAAATATAAAAAAAATTTCGAAAAACTCATCAAAATCAAAAAAAATTTTATCTTGAATTAAATAATTCGATTATCTCATTTCTTAACCTCTTTGCTCTCCAAAATAATCGTTTCGAGTTTATTTATAAGCGAATTTTAATTAATTCTTTATTTACTATTCGTTTATTAATTGTAGCTCGATAGACTTAGATTTCTGGGGTTAAGATTTTAAATTATTTTTTATGTCTTTTTATTATTTTTGGGAACTTGTGTTTCTCATTGCACATCTTATTTTTTGAAATAAAGCACATTTTTATGTTAAAAAATAACATTTATGGATTTTATATTATTTTTACTTATGCTTTTAGAAATGTAGGAACGTTCAAATTAAAAAGGTTGCTCTCAAAATTTTTTATTAAACTCGAGTTTTCTATTAGAAAAAAAAATCTCATCCACCTTTTTTTCATGCCTTACTTGGTATTATTCCTCACTCACCCTTAAAAGATCTTATGTCAATGGGGATAAGATTTCGTCCCGTAAACATAGGCACCCAATAATTAAAAAGATTATATGTTACAGAGTAAGAGGATAAAATTCATTACTCCTATACATATACATTGAATTTATTATTATTTATGAAGAAAAAAAAGAAAAGAAAACAAAACTATATGTTAGGAAAATAAGATTTCATTTTCCTAACTATTTTCATGATTGTAGAATTAATTTAAATCTTTTGGAGAGCATAATTTTTAAATTGAATTATTTCCTATCAATTTCTTTTTAGCTAAAGTTTTTTCTATAATTCCAATTCATTTTTGTTAAACTAACAAAAAATAATTTTCGCTTTATTTTTTTTCTATTTAGAAGTATTTTTTGAAACAGTTCCTCTATTTATAACATTTTCATAAGTTAAGATTTAATTCCGAAATCCCGAAAATTTATTTCGATCTTTCTTACAATTAAATTAAGCGTTAGTAAAATTTAGGATTCTTTTTTATTCCTTATAGGTTCATCTCCAACTTTTGCTCTGGAATAGCAAAAGCTTAAGTATGGGAGTATTTGATGAGTTGTAAATATACCTATATTTTTGTATTTTATTTAAGTCTTTTTTTTATATTTTTGTCTTTTTTAGTTTGTTTTCTTTAATTAAATGCTTCTTTTTTTTGAAAATATATTCTAACTTAGCTTATTTTTGTTTTCTGAATTTTTTACGAAAAATGTAAAAATTTGACCTGTCACGCCCGTGATCATGCCCGACAGGCCCGTGTCGACACTCAATGCCTTCCGCCAGTCGACACTAAACGATTTTATTATTCAACACTCAACGCCGTCCAGATACGCCCCAGTCACGCCCGTGTCCAAGACCTGTCATGCCCGTGTCCGAGCTCGACACTCAACGCTTTTTCGACACTCAACGATGCCGACATCAGAACTGCCAGCTGTCCAAGTCACCCCCCCCCCCGACATGCCCGTGACAAAGCCTGTCACGACCGTGACCGCCACGTGTTCCTTCCAAAAGCTTCTAGATCGTCGACCGTTGCTCGAAGATCGTCGACCACTGCTTGACACACCCGTGTCTGACACCTGTCACGCCCGTGACCGACACGTGTCACTTCCCGAACTTTCCAGAATGAAGCCAGCCAGCCAATTTCACCAAGTCAAACACGGCTCTGTCTGACACGCCCCCTATCACGCCCGTGACCTAGGGCGTGTCACACCCGAATTTTTGTCTATATATAAATGATTTCAGAAAGATTTTCTTGTTTACTTTTTTGGTCAAAATTGCTAAGGTGTTATGCTGCCCAAATGGATTCCAAATGCTATGTAAGGGAATTTTATCCCCCCCTCTCTCTCTCTTAGTTTGTATTAGGGTGTTTGCTTTAGTTTTCTTTGTAAAAGCTTTTTCATTAATAAAATGTTAGCCTTTTTTCTCTCTTTGCAAAGCTTGGAATTTATTCGGAAGCACCCTACTTTAGCAATTTTTAGTTCCTTTTTTGTGCCTTTCCTTTTATGTTTTCATTTTTAGTTTTATAACTTAGTTTAGTTTAGGAGTTTTACGGCATTTCTAGCCGTTGTAACGCCCATTTTGTTTTCGTACTCCGCACATGTTTAGGTTTAGATTTCTCTTTTTAGGTTTATTTTCATTCTTATAGTTTTATAAAAATGTTTAAAAGATGGTTTTTAAATTTTCTTTAACTTAGTTTTTTTTAGGATCGTAAAACTTTTCGTTCTCTTTTAGCTTTATTTCCACTTTTTATGCATTTCTATAAAAATATAAGAATGAAAATGTGCTCGTTTTAATTTTTCGCCAACTTAGCTTTTCATTTTATTTTCAAAACTTTTCGCTCTTTTAGTTTTTATTTCGTCTTTTTACGCATTTCTACCGCATTCTAGAGGTAGATATGTCGTCGTTTTAATTTTTCGAGCATTTTCATTTTGCGTTTATTTGCAAAAACTTTTTCGCTCGGTTTATTTTAATTTTCTCTTTTTATTCATTTCTACCGCATTCTAGCGGTAGAAATGCAGTTGTTTTAATTTTTAAGCAACTTTGTTTTTCTTATTTTATTGCAAGTGTGCGTGCGTGTATGAGTTAGTATTATAGCTTTCTTTTATTTCAGTAGAGTGTGTGCGTGTGTGCATCTATTTCTGCCTACTCATTAAGAGTTAAATGACACTCTACTTTTATTTCCCGCCCACTCGTTTGAGTGAGACTTGTCTTTTTATTACTTTCATTTTCTTCCTACTCACTTGAGTAGGAAAACTTTGTGTGTGTGTGTGCGTTTTCATTCAAGTAGAGTGCGTGCGTGTATGAGATAGATTTACCCCCGCCCACTCATTTGAGCCGGGATTCGCATTTACTGCTTTTTTCTCCCGCCCACTCACTTGAGTAAGGACTCACAATTTTCTGCTTTCATTTACTGCTTTATTTCCTGCTTTCTTTACAGCTTTCTTTACCGCTTTCTAGCTTAAGTGTCCCTATTCTGATGAGTGGCTAACCGCCCTTAGCTCTCAATATCAAAGAGCATTGGGACAGATAAAGTAGCTTTAAATAATTAAAGGTCCTGTTTTTCAGTTTAATTAAATTTCTTAAGGTTTGCCCCGAGTTAACGACGCGTAGGACCGCATATCGATGTGCAGGCTCTATTTCAGTTATCCATACGCAACGCCGAGATGCCGTGCGTATGGAACGATCACCCTTGGGTAAAGAGAGCTCCGCGCTAACCCTCGAGAGAGGAGGCACATGACTCTACCGGATTGGGTTCCCCACCCAATAGTGGGGTTCTTAGCATAATACGGGCGTCTAGAGGAATCCTTCGTCGGTCTAGCGATCGGTCGATTAGTCTTAGCGTTCAGGTGAGCGATATCCCTAGACCAAGGTGAGCTCATATTTTTGGAACCTCCACGGCCAAGTCTCCGCCTTATTTAATTTGAAATTTAGGATCTCTTTTTATTAAAAGTTGTTTTAGTTCAATTTTCTTTTTGATATCGTCGCACTGAGTTCTTCATCGCCTTTCTGCACTTCATTTCTTGCTTTTTTTATTTCCTGCATTTTTTCTTGTTTTATTATTATGCACTTTTTATATTTTTAGGTCATCTTCTTTTTAAAACAAACTAAAATATTATCTGTAAAATAATAGGCTTTCAGGGAAAAGTAAATATAGCTAAGCCGGCCCCGAGAAAAATACAACCCCGATATTCTACACCGGAATATCCTGTACTATACGCAATAGGTGCACTTGCCTCCCTTTCGTTAAAACTCGGTTTCAAATAAAACCTTCTTCTTTTTTTATAAATAAAAACCTTCCCTTGATAAATAAATAAAAGAACCTCGTTTTAACTATCAGTAGTCGCTACTTGAGACGGACACTTCTGAATTATTAGAGGGGTACTTGAGATCTTTTGACGGAAAATCCTTGAAGACAAAAATTTTCGAAAGAGAAAAACTTCAATAACTACCAAATGGAGTGGAGTTTCAGCAATCTGAGTACTGAAAAAGCATGTGAATGGGTCCCCATTTCGTCGGGGGGTAGATCTTGTCGATCCGGTTTCAACAAGCTTTGAATTTCTAAAATCGGACACCCGGATCAAAAGTTACGGATGTTTGAAGTTAAGGTGTTTTCTGAGCTCAATCTCATGTCTTCATTGCAACTGATGTTCATCAACTGCTCGGGATCTGAAGGTCTTGTGTGTAAATGTGTATGCAGAAAATGCGCTCTGCTCTGCTCGATGGTAGCATGATCGATCCGAGTTGTGGGGATAAAGGATGTGATGAGAACTGCTGAGCAACTAATTACTTTGAGTCGTGAATGAAGATAGAGAGAAAAGAGAAGGCCGATAGCATACAGCGAGACCAAACTTCGCCCGCCACAGCGAATTCCACTCTGGCAGCGGGAGGCTTTTCCCTTTATATAAAAACCTATATTATAGCTGAGCATAACTTATCTTATATAGAAAAGAGAATAAAGAGGAAAAATACAATAAATGAAAAAGGGGAGCTGGCGGCTAAAGAAGAGTAGGCTGCTCAGGCCGCTGCGGGCTGCTCATGCCGCACGGCTTGGTGCCTCAGGAAGCATAGTTTGCCTAACCACATAGTTCGCCAGGCTTCCTGATGCTGTCTGCTGGTTTAGGCCGCGCCTGGACCAAGATCACATGGACTAGTCACTTGGCCTGTCCGTCGAGGCCGCAAAGTCCACTATTGATGACAAGCCATGGGTCTAGCCGCTCGCGCTAGTTGTTAAGTCCACCAGGGCAGGTTACTGATTTCCTCGCTGAAGGAGATAAGTTCGAGAGCTTAGCCACATAAAGTAACTGCTGAGGTTGCCTGAGTAGACTTTAAGACTGTTTTCTTATAGTGCTTGCGGACATAGATATGTAGCCGCAGAGTTGACACTCCAAGTTGCCCCTCCTCTCCGTCCTCTAAAATGAGAGGAATGGGGGCCTATTTATAGGCCCTAAGAGGAATCTTCTAGAACTAGGCCTAGTGATGCCACCCCTACGGTTTGAGCAGATAGAAATGGAGTCCCTTTATGCTGCGCGAACTGGAGAAAAGGTTGCCCACTACTAGGCGGACTCCGAATGGAGGTCGCTCCTGTTGGGCAAGCCCAAAGAGCTGGTCTCCCCTATTGGGCAGACTCAAAGAGCAGACCGACCCTACTAGGTGGACTCGAAGAGCAGGCCGCCCCTACTGGGCGGACTCAGAAGGAATCCCCTACTGTGTGGCCTCGAAGAGCAGGCCGCCCGAGCGGTGCGTACTCAAAGATCAAGCCACCCTTGCTGGGCAGACTCGAAGAGCAGGCCGCCTATAACACCCCAAAATCTTAAGATGGAGTCAGGCTGGGTGACATGGCCTGGGACACGGGCATGTCCCAGCGCGTGTCCAGGCACACGGCCTGGGACACGGGCGTGTCCTTTTCTCGAGGCGTCGACTTGAGTTCTAAAGAATTGATAGTCGAGAGGCGACACGGCCTAGGACACGAGCGTGTCCCAGGGGGTGTCCTGCTCATGAGAATATTGAGTGGCGTTGAGTGGTGCTGAGAGGAATGGCATTGAGTGGCGTTGAGTGTGGAACACGTCCTGTGACACGGGCGTGTAACAGGGGCGTGTTGGGCACAAGACCATGGACACAGGCGTATGCCTTCGTCGTGTCCTTCTCGGGTGATTTGGGCTTGTGTTACAAAGGGTGATACGGCTAGTCACACGACCGTGTCAAAGTTGACACGGGCATGTATGCCCTGTGACACGGGCAGGTGGAGCCCGTGTTCTGGTTCATTTTGAGTCGGTTCATACACTGCTTGGGGGACACGGCTTGGGACATGGGCGTATCAGAGGCCGTGTCAAGTCAAATATAGGATTTTTGGGCAGATCTTGACCATCCAATTATTTCTATTTGGATCCAATGGCCCAGGTTCTTTTCTTTAGTGATAAAGCTTAGTGTTAGCCTCTTCTCTCATTTTTATCAAGAGAGAAAAAGAGAGAGCTTGGAGATAGGAGAAGGAGGAGAAGAGCAAGGCTTTGGTGGTGCTCCCGCTGTCCGATTCACGATCCGAGGTTAGTTTAGTGGAGGCAAAGCTATTGCGGTGCTTTCCAACCGGCCAGATTTTTGATGGCTCCCAAGAGGTCGTCAAGGGTAACGATCTTCCTTCTTAGACATGTGAAGTCCTCCTTTATGCATGAGTAAGGAATCCTCTCCACCAAAAGGTTGAAAAAGTGAGTGATTCCAATGGGTTATAGTTGTTATCCCCAGCTTGAGTCTGCATATAGACCCTGAAAAGTGTAGTACAGGATAAGCATGATGTGTGAAGCCCATTTGGACATGTTGGTCTGGATTGGTGATGTTTCATTTACGCATCGGAGAAGACTTCGCGTATACTCGTGTAGTTAGTGGGGTCGTTGGGTTATGCCTGTGAAGGGGAGTAGCATGAAGTACTAGATTGTGGAACTCCATGAAAATGCCCTTGTGTTGTTTGTGCTGTTGCTACAATGTAGCCAATCCTTGATGGACGATGAAGCGAGTCCTAGTTGGACAGTGTGGCTATTGTGACGCCAGTCCTTGGTGGACGTTATGGCGATTGGGAGCTGCGAGCTCTAAAAGGCCTCGTGCCGAACAGGAAAGATGAAGCTGACCCGTGCCTTTTGTTATAGCCGCCAGTACGATGTGCTTGGTGAGGGCAAGGCAAGTTGAGCAACGGGGGTGGTGGATCTGTACCTGCGTTATGTTGACTGTATAAGGAAGTGCCAAGGAATTTGGCTTTCGTCAGTAGCATAATGAGAGTCTTAGGCATGCGCACCATTAAAACTAAATGCTTATTGGTGTTGATCCCAGTTCGCCGGTGTACCCAAAAGTGTGCCTGAGAGCACAGATCGTCGGGCCGGGTGGCGACGGTTGTGATGGATTGCTTGTGCATTAGAGAACAATATGTATTTTATCTGTCTATTGCTTTATTGCTCTATAGGGAAGGAATGCCTCTGCCCCGAGTAAGTGGTAGGATTGTTATAAATTGGTCAGCTGAATGCTGACCGTTGCCTTGTTTGCCACCTTCTGGGTGGATTGTCCCTGTGTAGGTGCTGGAGAGCCGAGCGGAAAATTAAGGCCTAATTCCCCTGCTGCTGCTATTGCCGCTCTTGCTGTTGTTACTAGCCCTTGAAGGCTAGCTTTTGTATTTTCTTTTATTCATGTATAGCCAGCCTGTGCGCCGATGTCTGTAATCCATATGGTTTAAAGAGGAACTGTACGACCTTAAGGACAAACTGTAGTATTTGTTATGCCCTCGTTTAAGTTATTGTATATAACGTTGGTTTATATATATCTAGTGGATATTCCTGATATGAGTTTAGCTATTTGTGTATCTATTCCGCTAGCATGCTGTGTGTTAGAATGTGTTGATGGTATTATCCTGTGACATCACCGTCTGTTTATAGCATATAGTCTGGGGCCCCGGCCGGACCTTCTATTATATATTATTTAACGGGTGGAGTCATTATATTTTGGTATCAGCTTGTATGTCTTCCTCTTTCGAATTCGTAGTCGACTTCTTTTGTGGGGTGGCGAGCACGTGTCTGTGCGAACCGCTGTAACGCTAGAGAACTCTGGAATATCCACTAAGAAATTCAAATACACTTGTTTGAGGAATCAATGCGTTCCTACTTTGTTGTTATTGCTTGCGTATTGTCGCTAATGTGTGTCTTGTCCACCCATAGGTGAGTCGTAGTGGTGCTGGGCAATCTGAGCCCCATCGCTCTAATGAGAGTGCGGCACCAGCTACGGTGCCAACACCTCCTCTCTCTGTGGAAACTGTTCGATTAGTTGTTGAGGCTCTATTTGTGATGATTCGGCCGACCGGGCAGGCGCTGACGGCAGTGGTGCCAAATCATGTTGGTGTCCGACCCGAATCGGTTGAGGCTGTGGATCCGCGAGAATTTGAACGACAATTAAAGCAATTCATGAACTTCAATCCGCCTACGTTCACGGGACTTGGATCCCGAATGCAGGCAGAGGACTGGTTATCGCGAGTCAAACATATTTTGACGGCGATCAGGACGGAGGAAACTCAAAAGGTCACTTTGGCCACCTTCTCGTTAGAAGGAGAGGCGAGGTTATGGTGGGATGAGGTTGAGTTACACCATTTGACGGGCAGACAATTGACTCAAGTATCGATTGAGGAGTTCTCTCGTATGTTTTTGGCTAAACATCTTCCAGCGGCACAACGCATTGCTATGGAGAACGAGTTCCAGCGGCTAACGCAAGGAGATTCTAGCGTTGATGCGTACCTACATGAGTTTACAAGATTGGGACAGTATGCAGGAACAATCTTCGCCGATGAACAAAGGAAAACAAATCGGTTCTATGAAGGATTGCAG
The DNA here is from genome assembly GCA_039513925.1 of Platanthera zijinensis. Classification (NCBI taxonomy): domain Eukaryota; kingdom Viridiplantae; phylum Streptophyta; class Magnoliopsida; order Asparagales; family Orchidaceae; genus Platanthera; species Platanthera zijinensis. The sequence goes on along the minus strand of CM077093.1, from coordinate 111,576,275 downwards.
GACGAGTTGAGGTTCCTGCTTTCTAGTTCAGTGAACCAGGGATTTCAAGCTTTGGTTGATATGGCGGGTGCGCTGGAAAAGGACATGAAGCGGGTGCAAGGAAGGAAGGACTTGGCTATAGTATAGCCTGAGTTCAAAGCACCCCGCTCTGGCAAATCGTACTACCAGAAGAAGTGGTGCAAGAGGTCCAAGACTTCGGGGCAAACTTCTGGGACGGTTACATCAGGAGCAACGTCGAGGCTGGAGTCTCGTGCATGCTTTACCTGTGGCAAAGTGGGGCATTTAGCCCGTGATTGTCGGGTTACTCAACCCAAAAGAGAAAAGAAGACGGGTGCGTCTTATGCTGAGAAGGGCAAAGTAGTGGTTGATTCCTCTACATCGCAGGCACAACCCAGAGTCTACAATCTTGGCAAATAGGAGGCTATCAAGCAAAGTGACGTCGTCATATGTATGAGTTAAGTTAATTCTTGTTGTATTGATTGTATATTTTGTATGTAGCTTGTGCATAATGTGGGTGCTATTGGCTCTGTCCTGATTTGGAACAATCCGGCAAGAGTCCTGTTTGATATGTGTGCTTCACATTCTTTTCTGTCTAAGGACTTCGTAACTCGAGTTGGAGTACCGAGTCATGTGACCGCAGATGGTGTAAAGGTGCTACTACTGACTGGGTGTATCATGCTTGCGGATAGGACTTGTGATGTGGACGTGCATATAGGAAATCGAGATATCAGATTGAGGGCATCCGTGCTACCACTATCGGAGTTTGATGTGATCTTTGGCATGGACTGGCTATCGGAGCAGCGTGCTTTGATGGATTGCACTTCCAAGGAGATCACACTGGGCCAGAATACCGAACTTGAGAGGAAGTTTGCTGGTATGCGAGGAGTAGGCGGGATCTTGTTGTCTGCACTCCAAGTCGTCAGTGCTGTTGGGAAGGGCGCGGAGTTATTCTTCACACTTATTTTGGCTATTGAGCCAAAAGCTAGTGTAGGTGAAGTTCCGATTATGTCGGAGTTTGCATATGTGTTTCCTAAAGATCTTGCTGGGTCACCGCCCCAGCGGGAGATTGACTTCGTGATTGAGTTGGTGCCAGGTGCAAAACCTGTGGCCCGCTCACCATATCACGTTGCGCTAAAGGAAATGGCTGTACTGAAAGTCCAATTGAAAGAATTGTTGGAGCAGGGATACATACGCCCAAGTATGTCACCTTGGAGCACGCCTGTTCTATTTGTGAAAAAGAAAGATGGTAGTTTGCATTTGTGTATTGACTACCGCGAATTAAATAAGCTGACGGAAAAGGACAAATATCTGATCCCACGGATCGATGACCTATTTGATCTGCTAGCGGGGTCAACCGTCTATTCAAAGTTGGATTTGAAATCGGGATATTATTAATTGCGGATTCGGGAAGGCGATATTCCCAAGACAGCATTTGGGATACGCTATGGTCATTATGAATTCACGGTGATGTCGTTTGGCTTATGTAATGCGCCTTCGGTATTCATGGATCTAATGCACCGGACGTTCCAAGAGTACTTGGATTTATTCGAAATTGTGTTCATTGATGATATTCTTGTGTACTCTCAGTCGGGAGATGATCATGCAAACCATTTGCTTTTTGTGTTGCATACCCTACGGAGGAATAAGGTTTATGCCAAGTTCTCAAAGTGTGAATTCTGGCTATCGTCAGTGGCCTTTCTGGGCCATGTGGTAAGTGGAGAGGGCATAGAAGTATATCCGGCAAAGATAAGTGCCATACGGGATTGGCCAGTGATGTGTTCAGTGGCCGAAGTCAGGAGCTTTCTTGGCCTGGAAGGCTACTATAGACGGTTTGTAGAAAACTTATCACGGATTGCTTTACCTCTGACCACATTGACGAGAAAAGATAAGAAGTTCGTTTAGACACCGGAGTGTGCGCGAACTTTTGAAGAGCTGAAGAGTCGTTTGACTATGATGCCTGTGTTGACATCGCCATGTGGTACAGACGGCTATGAGATCTACAGTGATGCGTCAGGGAGCAGCTTAGGCTGCGTTCTTCTGCAATTTGGTAAAGTGATTGCTTATGGCTCACGCTAGCTAAAGGTGCATGAACGAAACTACCCCGTCCACGATTGAGAGTTGGCGGCGGTAATCTTTGTGCTAAAGTTGTGGCGGCACTATCTTTATGGCGTTAAAGTAGATATCTATACAGATCACCAGAGCCTAAAGTATTTATTAGATCAGAAAGATCTGAATATGCGACAACGGAGGTGGATGGAGTTCCTTGGGGACTATACTTTCGATATTCACTATACTCCCGGGAAGGGAAATGTGGTCGCTGATGCTTTGAGTCGTAGGATGCCAGTACGGGCAAACTGGTTGCAGAGGTATGATGTGCGGCTAATCCAGGAGATGGAAGCATTAGAGATATCTTGTGTTGACAAAGATGCTACGGCCGACGCGTGCTTGAACTGGACGAAGGTACAATATGACCTTGCGGATAGAGTACAGAGAGCAACAGAGCTTGATGAAAGTCTCCAAATCTATGCAAAGGATGGTCCTGGTGACCAATTCTCCTGGGATGATGTATTGTTGCGAAAAGATGGTCGATTGTGCGTCCAAAGTACAGGGAAGTTGAGAGAAGAATTGATGTACGAAGCGTATTTGGCCAAGTACTCAATTCACCATGGGAGCACAAAAATGTACAGAGACATGAAAAAGTTATTCTGGTGGCCTGGACTAAAGAAAGACATAGCACGTATGTGGCAGAATGTCACACTTGTGCTTTGGTAAAAGCGGAATGCCAGAAGCCTGGTGGTTTCCTGAAGTCATTACCGATTCCGGAGTGGAAGTTTTATGATAATTCAATGGATTTCGTGCACGGGTTGCCGAGATCTCAACGCGGTCATGACTCTATTTGGGTGATTATAGACCGGTTGACAAAAGTGGCTCAATTCCTTCCAACCAAGAGAGATGATTTAGTGGAAACCTTGGCTAAGCTCTATGTAGAACAGATTGTTCGACTGCACGGTGTTCCTCAGAGCATTGTCAGTGATCGTGATGGGCGATTCACCTCAATCGATTGGAGGCTAGTTCATCAAATGTTGGGTATAAAATTAGCATTCAGTACAGCCTTTCATCCCCAGACGGATGGCCAGACTGAGCGAACCAACAGGACGGTGGAAGATATGCTTCGTATGTGCTCCCTAGATTTCGGTAAGAAATGGGAATAGTATATTTATTTGGTTGAATTTTGTCACAACCCGCATTTTCTCCGAATTACGAATTATCAGAGTAAGAGAAAACACGCGTCATGATGCCACGTCAAGCAGGGGATAACTGCTGACGCTCAGGCAAAACCACCTACCAACTTAATGAAAGAAAATTATGTGATTAATGATTAGAAAATCAGTTATATTTTAGAGGCCGTATCCCCCGCTTAGTGGATCACCTAGTCCACAAAAGAAAACTATATTTAAACGCTGCGGAAAGAAAATACTTTATCAGGTTTGACATCCTAAGGAGCGCATAAGGGTCCCAAGAGAACCACTCATGCTATGCAAGACCCTACATTTAATTTATATAATATATAAGAAAACGGTCTTTATACGTGATTTAGAAAATAGTGATTACGTTTTATAAAACATGCTGATCATGAGCTTTATTTATAATAATAATTATAGTTTAAAAATAACTAGCAACGTAGCATAAAACCTTCTCAGGGAAAGTAGACTATCTCCAGAAAACGGTAGCAGCATAAGTAAATATATCCAGTACAAAGGTAATAACTACCAGTGGGCGCCAACAACCTGACACGAACCCACTGACACACATGTATGTCTGTAAGAAAGTACTGAAAAACTACCTCACCAACACGGCAAACGGAACTCCAAAGTCCAAGAGGCCACCAACACCACCACTGCAAACTAGCCACCCAACTGGCTACGGCTCAGAACCTAGGGTATTCCAAAATAAACAGAATACCTCAGCAAGCTAAACAAAGTAAAAACTGCACGAAAGATTCAACCAAAGGGGAAAAGTAACCGAAAACATGCAGTAGAAAGAGTCACAACAGTCCAAAACAGGACAACAAGAAAAGCACTACATGCGAGGAAACAGCAACAACCCAGCCCAGGAACAACATCCTGTAGGGCCTACTAGGCTACCAAGAGCCCAAAGTGCTGCAAACTACCAAGGAAGAAACTTCTAACACCCTAAACTCTGGGAGGTGGTAGTAGCAAAAACAAACAACGAGGAACCGGATTGGAGGCAAACTCAGTCCCCCCATCCACCATGTCCAAGTCAACAAGCTCGAGGGTCTACATGTGAAAGCACAAGGGACCTTCCACCCACATGCCCAGCCCATACCTGGAGCAAGAAAAACATGGGTGGCCTTGGCTAAATTACACAACTCCACCCCCATAAAGAGCTACAACCCACCACTACTACCCACGACCCACGATTCGGCCATTAGGAAAGAGAAACATGGCCGACAAGGAAATTACAAATATAAACAAGGAATTCACTCGGGAACGTAAATCGAGGAAAGAGAAAAAGAAATTGTTGAAATGACTCAACACGACGTGGCGCTGGGTCCTCTCGACACCGCATTGAGTGAGCTTCACTCACTCAACGTGCCACGCAAGGCGAACTATCACAACAATAACTCTTACATTACTACCTTAACACTACACAAGACACTCATGCCCACCTAACCCGCGTATCGACGCCAGCTAAATACGGGTGCAAAAAAAAGAAATATTCAGAGCGCACGATCAGTGTCGCACGACCAGTGGTCGTGCGCACTCATCGGCTGATGATCGTGTGATGTGAACCTGGGAAACTTGAAACCGGACAGAAAACTTAGCATAAGCGCACGATCAGTGTCACACGACCAGTGGTCGTGCGCACTGTTGCCAGCGCTCGTGCGAAAGCCGAGACAGAACTTTGGAGAAATGAATAGGTAGCCGCGCACGAACAGTGGCACACGACCAGTGGTCGTGCGCCCTAACGTTTGATGACCGTGCGCGGGTAACCTGTACCGTTTGGGATTTCCCGAACGACACCGGAACGTGCATCAAATTCTACCGACACTGCGAACCACAACTACGACACACCGAAAACGGCCTACGACACACCTAACATAATTTCTACCTATTCTACTCGTTCGCCACCACCACACAACTATGCCAAATCGTTCGAAACAAAAACCGGAGACAGAAATGGTAGAAACGAGTAGGATGCATGAATCGAGAAGAAAAAAAACAACTTGGCAAGGGCGAGAACACCACTTGGCTCTCTTTCCGGCGAAGCTTGGTCGGCTTTCCCTCCTCTTCACGCACGAATCCGGCAATGAAGCACAAGGCCAAAAATCTGGACATTGCCGGCGGGAAACAAGTCAAAACCCGAAATTCAAAACCACAAGCAAGGCCACGAAACTTGGAAATCTTACCGTAGGAATGAAGGTCTTGACGAGAGCAATCCGAATCCACTCTCGGAATCGAATTCCGTCCACAAACGCTCCGGGAATCGGCGGTGGAAGGCAAGGGCTCGGCGGTTTCTCCGTTTCTCTCGTACAGGGGCGGTAGTTTCCTATTTGGAGAAGATGATGGCGTGGGTTTAATTTCTATCCTATATATATATATATTAATATATATTAATATATAATAATATATTTTATTACAAAATTACATAGAGCACCAAAACGACGCGAAAACCGAACTACCTCGGAATTCGACGAAATTCGCACCGTAGCTAAATACCCACGCTACGAACACAACGACGAAGTCGAAATTAATTTTCGACGAACAAAACTTGAGTTATACCCAAATAAAGGCAAACACCAACATCCCCCCGAGAGGCCACACCGGGTCACCCAAAACGACTCGGCTTGCTAGGGAGATCTTGCCAACAGGCTACAGAATTGGGCACTCAGTTCTAAGGAGCTAAACCACACTCCACAAATGGCACAAGCCACGGAAACGCGCCATCGTAACGCCAAACGAGAATAAAAATAAACGCAGAAAAAATCGGGGGCGTTACAGTCACTCCCCCTAAAAGAAAGTTTCGTCCCGAAACTTTACGCACAACACTCCTACTAAAGAAGGAAAAGTAACCAATAGGAGTTACAAGAAGGGAAACATACCGATCATGAAAGTGAAGGGATAGATACTACTCTAGAGGGGGGGTGAATAGAGTAATCAAATTTTGCACAATACAAAACTTAACTGTCTACCCAACTCCCTTGGAGTGAAGTGCGGAATGAAGAGATTATAGATATTGATTAACCTTAAAGCCTAACACAAGTGTTGTGTACAAACACAAGCTAACTGTAATTACAGTTAAGCTTGGAAAAACCTAAACAGCAACTAGCAGCCTAGTTATATCTATTCACAGCCATAGTACAAGAAAAATAATAAACAAGCCAGACGACACAAGGAATTTTATAGTGGTTCCCCAAACAACTTGGGTACGTCCACTCTTCTACCCAAACGGTAGGAATCCACTACAGGTTTTTGATCAGGTGCCCTGCCACCAACAGGATCTTCTTCAGGTAGATCCAGAGACCCTTTAGACTTTTGATCAGGTGTCTAAAAACCAAGCACAGGTTTTTGATCAGGTGCCCTGCCACCAAGGGATACTTTTGAAGGGAGTAATAACCCTGTACAGGAGGGGGAAGAAGGTTAAGATGTCTTCTCTATTTTACAATAGATTAGAGAAGCACAAAAAGCTTGCACTGAGCTAGAATGCTCTAAAGAATCAAGGCTCCCCCTGGCTCAAAGATGTCCAGGTGAAGTCTTGCTTCAGTGCAGAAACTCTTCAGAAAATTCTGAAGGAAAGAGCTACAGGATGAAAATAAATAACAAAAAGAAATCTCTTCAAGCAGCTATTCTTCTTCTTCTTCTTCTTCTTCAAAGAAACTCTGAGTTGAACTTCCTGAAAGCAGGAGAACTCAGGTGAAGAAGAGATGAAGATCTTAACACTTCTCAGTTAGATGGAGTTTGCTGAGAGCAGGAAGCTTGAGCTTGATGAAGGCTTGAGTGCTTTTGAATATGTGTGTAACAGCTAGTTTCAATCCTTCTGCAAAGGGTTCTTTTTATATCATCATCAAGCAACGGCTCTCTTCCATTTGAATTGTTTGTCTTCTTCTAAGCCTTGAGACCTGGGCTGTAAATATCAAGAAGACAGAAATATTTTTGCAGCAAAACATTCCATAAAAAGGAATAAACCTCTTTCTAAGAAGCTGCAGGCTTAAATCAAATAAACAGATAGACTAAATAAAGTCACATCAGAAACTATCTCTTTATAGCAAAAGAAGACTTTTCAGTCTAACGGCTATAAAGGGGCTGACAGCAGATAAAGTAATTAAAATGACAGCTAATAAGACAAACAACTTTATCTTAAAAGATTTAAACTCAGGCAATAAGAATAGAACAAATAATGCCTGGAAACTTTATCATACAGCTTAAAATATCGTGCCAGAAAATGTATTAAATAATTAAATATAATAAATAAATACAAAATATAAAGGCAGACAGAAAAACGTCGAACGACCTTCGAAGATCGTCGAACGACGCCAGGAGATCGTCGAACTATCGGGCAGATAGTCGAACGATCCAGATAGTCGAGCTATCGAATAGATAGTCGAGCTACCGCAGCAGATAGTCGAACTATCAGGACAGATAGTCGAACTATCAGATAGTCGATCTATCTAGGACAGATAGTCGAACTATCAAGCGCAGAGAGATAGTCGAGCTATCAAGCAGATAGTCGACCTACCTCAGAAAACAGATAGTCGATCTATCAAAAGATAGTCGAACTATCAAAACAAACTAGATAGTCGAACTATCAACAGATAGTCGAACTACCAGCGCAGAACAGATAGTCGACCTATCAACAGATAGTCGAACTATCAGCGCAGAACAGATAGTCGAACTATCAACAGATAGTCGAACTATCAGCGCAGAACAGATAGTCGAACTATCAACAGATAGTCGAACTATCAGCGCAGAACAGATAGTCGAACTATCAACAGATAGTCGAACTATCAGCGCAGAACAGATAGTCGAACTATCAACAGATAGTCGAACTATCAGCGCAGAACAGATAGTCGAACTATCAACAGATAGTCGAACTATCAGCGCAGACCAAGGCGTCGACCAACTGATAGACGATCGTCGATCAGTCGATAGACGATAGTCGAACGGCGTTCGACTATAGTCGAACGAAAAACCTACTTAACCAAATTCTCAATTTGGAAAAGCGAGGACTCTACAGCTAGACTCCTAACCATTGACCATAGATATTTCTTGGGTCAAGGAGCACAAAGGAGAGGACTGAACTCAAATCAAACTAGGGTACCAACAATCTCCCCCTATTTGAGTTAAGTCTCTCAGAATCTAAAACAGCTATCAGTAAAATAAACAAAATAATTTCAACAGATAGATAGCAATAAAACTGACAGATTATCAATCAGATGAATAAATATAATACAGCAGTTTAACCAAACTATCAAGAATCTTTAGGGTCAGGTACTGGATCAGAAGAACTAGAGACAAAAGAAATTTTTCTAAGCGGGTCATCTGATTCCTTCTTTGACATCTTCAGATCCAGAGCCCCAATGATCTTTAGTTCTGTAGCTCTGGGGACAACAGCTTCAGGATGTTTTTCCATGTACTTTGCTGGATCAAATATCTCAGGATTGACTTGGAATTTTTCAAATTCTTTCTTTCTATATGCTGACATCGTAGTAAAGCCAGTTGTATCTTTGCCTTCGGCTCTTGCTTTTCTTATTTGGGCTGCTCCTACAAGCTCTTGAAAGCGAGCCATCCTAAAATTAGGATCGAGCTCAGGATTTTCATATATGGGCTCTGGAGAAGCAGCATCAGCTATTTTATCTAGATAAGACATAAGAATAAACTTAGCACAAGGGACTTGCTAGAAGGTTTTAAAACACTGTAAACTATTTACCTTTCGAAACACTTTTCTCAGATTGAACTGGAGAAGGAGGTGGGGAAAAGGTTGGTCTTTGGGCCACAACCTCCTTCATTGGTCTTTGAGATCCATAAGAAGATCTGCCTTGAGAACTTTGATGACCTTGTCTAGGTTAGTGCTGAGCAGACGCAGATTTTCCATAGATGGTAGATTGATTGGCAGGTAGATTCCCAGAGGCTCCTGCACCAGGAGGTGGAGGAGGACCTTTGGGAGTCCATCTGGATACTGGACTGTCATACCTCTTTGTTCTCTTCCTTTCTTTTTGCTGATTTTTCGAAAACCTCATCCAATGCTGAAAATCTTTTGATTTGGGGTCAATACCCTTCAGAATATAATATGGAATATCATTATCCTTGTTTGGAGGAGGAGGAGGAGCAGCTTTTCTTTTCTTAGCAGCAGATTTCTTTTTCTTTGATTTTTCAGAAACGTCTGAATCATCATCATCATCAGAATGGGATGATGGAGGGTTCTCATAGGGATCATAGGCTTCTGAGACAGCCTTTTCTTTAAGCTTTGAAACAGATTTCTCCCTTTCTTCTTCCAGGGCATCCATAGCCAGAAGGGAGTCTAAATCTAAACCTGGAGAATCATCCCAGATGGATGACTTCTCAAATTGCAACTCTTTCTCTTTTTCTTGTAAAGATTTTACTCTTAAGTCCCAAGCAGCCCTTGCTTGAATTTCTTCCAAATTTAAAACAGGAGAATCAACTTTGATTTCCTCTTGATTTTCATCCTCTTTATCATTTAAAAACACATCCAATTCTGGATCTAATTTAGTATCAGAATCACTTGGAGCAGCCTCAGAAACAACTGCTATTTTCTTGGCAGTTAAATCTTCTTTAATAATATCTGTAGAATCAAGAACACAGATCTGCTAAATAAGCTTGAATCATCCCTTCAAGGTATTCACCAGCAAGCAAATAAATTGACTCATCAATAAACCGGATTAGGGAATTACCTTCATATTTAACCATCTCCCAGCAGTCATTCAGATATTTAGTTATGATTCCTTCCAGGAATCTGGCAATCGTAGGAGAGGTTATATCTTCTAAGCATACTTTCACTGCAATTTCTGATAGCAGGATTCCATCTGATATTTCCTTCTCAGTCAAGACTGGAGCTAAAACTTTCTTAGCAGGAGCAATCTCTTCCTCAGCTGGAACAATTTCTTCCTCAGCTGGAGCAACCACTTACTCAGCTGGAGCAATCTCTTCCTCAGCAGGAGCAACTTCTTCCTCAGCTGGAGTTACCACTTTCTCAGCTGGAACAATCTCTTCCTCAGCAGGAGCTGTCTCTTCCTGATCAGTCATAACAACATCTTGAACTTCTTCTGGCTCAACTGGAGCAGATTCTGGCTGGACAGATACGACAACATCTGGAGCTATCTCTATTTCAGCTGGAGTAGAGGCAGGAAGGTCTGAGACATCTTCATTGAACATCTCCCCCTGCCTGATTTCAGTAACAACTGAAACCAGGCCCCTAGAGGTAGATGGCTCAGCAGATTTAGAAATGGATTGGATGGAGGCAGTGAGACGGTCAATGGAGGCAGCAAGGGGAGCGATTGCCTCGTCAATCATGGTTTTGATTGACGGGGTAATCAGCTCCACGATGCGGATGATAATCTCTGGAGAGATATCAAAAGAAGATGGATGAGAGGTGGATGGATCAGCAGCAGAGATGGTAGATGTGCTGGGATGGAGGATGGTGTGAACAGGGGATCGAACTGGAGATACAGCAGGAGAGGGAGCAGGGGATGGGGAATGAACTGGGGAATTAACGGGAGATGCATGAGGAGTAAGAATTCTCTCTGAACCTAACAAATCGAAGCTAAGAGCAGATATCCTAGCCAGATATGCAGGTAGAGGAGAGGCTGGAGGAGACAGAGGAACAACCACGGTTGTTTCAGGTGCAGCAGAAGAGGAGGGTCGTACCTCAGCAGAAGTTGATGGTACTTCAACTGAGGTAGACGGCAAAGCAGAGGAGGAGGAAGGGATAGCTGAGCCAGCTTCACTAGGTTGAGGAGCGACTGAAGCAGTCCTTGTGTCCTCAGATTGCGCTGGAGCAGATTTCACGAACGTACTCTTCCACTTTGAAAACAGATGGGGATCCATCTTCTTGCTGGCATTGATGGTAGTTGCGGCAGAACTCAGCATCTGGGGGAATTTCTCCTTAAGAAAAATTCCAATAACCCTTCCCAGGGTGACTTCCTTCTTTCCTGTCTTCTTCCTGATCAAATCAAACAGAACTGCAGCCCAATCGATTCTCTTTCGATTAACAATTGCACACATAAGTGCGAATTGCTGCCTAGTTATGTTATCATGGGCAGAATGCTTCCCAAGGAGCACTTTTCCGACAACCTCAGCGAGGAACTTGATCTTGAAAGGGAAATTTACCTTGAGCAACTTGGAGGGAATGCCTTCAGCATGTCCCAGCTCGACGAGCATCCTTCCAAACTCCTGAGCATCTTGCTCATAATCTTCGTCACCGATAACTAGACCAAAAACATCAGAAAGAACGGCCGGAGTTAGGATAGCTTCTACTCCGCCGATGGTACCGATCATCGACTCGTCTGTGGAAGACGACGTGAACGCCCATTCTTTTATTTCTGGAATATTAATCTTGATCCTTTCAGACATCAGCTTCTCTAGGCCTTGATCTCTGCAGAGCTGGAGAACTTCCACTATGCCGGCATCGCAACTGCTGAAAGCTTCAAAATCTACACTGAATCCTGCATCGAACTTGACGACGGCTAGAACAGCTGGAGAAATCGCCATTGAATCGCTGGAGAAACGCGAGAAGGAGGAGGAAGACGAAGGGGACGGAGCGGCAGAAAATCGCAAGCGGGAAAGCAGAATGCGAAAGGGCACGTTCCGTCGACGATAAAGCAACAGATCTTTTAACCTAGGTCGACTGTCGGCTTTATATTGAACCGGATATAGTCGGTCTATTAAAAAGATCTTGAACCGATAGTCGAACGGCCGTTCGACGATCGGCTCAGAAGCAGAGTAGTCGGACAATCGTTCGACTATTTCTGGCTTCTCAAACAAAAGGCTGTCGTCGTCCGGAGATCGACGATGAGCTCAGCCTGTTCGACGATGGTCGAACGTCGATCGACGATCTTCAAACAGAAGCTATCATTAACCAGAGGTCGACGATAGGCTCAATCCGTTCGACGATCTTCGATCATCGTTCGACGATCTTCAAGCAGACCTCAACATAGGCAGATATCGTCACACTTAGTCTCGTCCATTGATCATGCCTAGTTGGACTAAAAAGAACAGATGCTTCTGTTCATCTAAAGGCTTGGTGAATATATCACCTCTCTGAAACTCAGTGGATATGAACTCAAGACAGATCTTGTTCTTTTCCACACAATCTCTCAGGAAATGGTGCCTAATCTCAATGTGCTTGGTTCTAGAGTGGTGCACTGGATTTTGTGCAATAGAAATAGCACTGGTACTATCACACATGATCTTGGTGTTCTTGTGTGAGTAACCATAATCCACAAGCTGGTTTTGAATCCACAGGATCTGTGAACAACAACTAGCAGCAGCTATATATTCAGCCTCTGCAGTTGAAGTTGAGACAGAGGCCTGCTTCTTACAGAACCAAGAGACCAATCTCTCTCCCAGGAACTGGCAAGTTCCTGAGGTGCTCTTCCTGTCAACTCTGCAACCAGCATAGTCAGAATCAGAATATCCAATTAATTCAAACTCTGACTCAGCTGGGTACCAAAGTCCTAGATTTGGACATCCTTTCAGGTATCTCAGGATTCTCTTTAGAAGAATCAGATGAGATTCCTTGGGGTTGACCTGGAATCTAGCACAAAGGCATGTAGCAAACATTATATCTGGCCTACTTGCAGTTAGATATAATAGGGAACCAACAATGGCCCTATAATTCTTTTGATCAACTGGCTTGCCGTGATCATCAGAATCAATAACTACATTAGTAGCCATGGGTGTAGGCATTGCTGAAGCATCAGCCATCCCAAATTTCTTTACCAATTCCTTGGCATATTTGGATTGGGAGATGAAGATACCATCAGCATCTTGCTTAACTTGGAGACCAAGAAAGTAAGACAGCACACCCATGCTACTCATCTCAAACTTAGAGTGCATCAAGTTGGAAAACTTTTTGCAAAGTTTGGGATCAGTGGAGCCAAAGATAATATCATCTACATACACCTGAACTAACAGGATTGTGTCCTTGTGATGCTTAACGAAAAGGGTTCTATCAACTACTCCCCTAGTGAAGTTGTGCTCTAACAGGAAACTAGCTAGAGTCTCATACCAGGCTCTAGGAGCTTGCTTTAGTCCATAAAGAGCTTTCTGCAACTTAAAAACATGAGAAGGCTGAGTTGAAGAAACAAACCCTGGTGGTTGTTCAACAAACACCTCTTCCTTAAGCTCACCATTCAGGAATGCACTTTTGACATCCATTTGGAACACCTTAAACTTCATGTAGGCTGCATAGGCCAAGAAGATCCTTATTGCTTCTAGCCTTGCAACAGGAGCAAAGGTTTGGTCATAGTCTATACCTTCCTCCTGTCTGTAGCCCTGAGCTACAAGCCTAGCTTTATTCCTTACTATTATTCCATTTGCATCTAACTTGTTTCTATACACCCACTTGGTGCCTATGATCAGTTGGCCTTTAGGTCTTGGAACCAAAGTCCAAACTTTACATCTCTCAAACTGATTGAGTTCCTCTTGCATTGCAATGATCCAGTGGGGATCTAGCTCTGCATCTTTAAAGGTGAGGGGCTCAACCTGTGAGAGGAAACAAGCATGCATCACATCCTGTCTTAATTGATGTCTTGTTTGCACACCAGCTGATATGTCTCCAATCACTTGAGATGTGGGATGATCTCTAAGTGTGACAATATCAGCAGGTGGGATGTGATCTTCAGCAACAGTTGGGATTAATTCCTCAGGAGGAATTTGATCTACTGTTGGAGGAACAACAACAGCTTCAACAGCTTCAGCAATGTCTTCATCACTGTCTGATTCAGTGATCTGAAGAGTTGAAAGTTGAAGGATTTCTTGAGGGGCATCATGTACCTGCAAAGAACTGGAGGAAGGAGAATTTTCTTTCTCCTTGTAAAACATCTGAGACTCATCAAAAGTCACATGCACAGATTCCTCTATCTTACAGGTTGATTTGTTATAAACCCTATAAGCTTTGCTTACTTGGGAATATCCAAGCATAATTCCCATTGAAGCTTTTGCTTCAAATTTTCTAATATATTCTTTATTATTGTTATGAATATACACAGTACAGCCAAAAATTCTAAAATAATTAATTTTTGGTTTCTTTCCTTTAAGCAACTCATAAGGAGTTTTACACTTAAGTTTGTGTATCAAACTTCTATTCAAGACATAGTTAGCTGTACTAACAGCTTCTGCCCAATAGGATAGAGGCATGTTAGCATCTGCCTAACAATGTACTAGCAGCTTCAATTAGTGTTCTATTTTTCCTTTCAACTACCCCATTTTGTTGGGGAGTTCTAGGAGCTGAGAAGCTATGTTTGATACCTTCTCTCTCACAGAATTCTTGCATGAGAAGAGAGTCAAACTCAGTACCATGATCACTTCTGATCAAGGCCACATGAGTAGAGTACTCAGTCTGCACACAAAGTAGAAAGTCTGTAAGGGCTTTGAAGTTATCAGACTTAGTTCTCAAAAAGAAAACCCAACTGAACCTAGAGAAGTCATCTACAATTACTAATGTGTAATACTTCCCTCCTAGACTCTGTACATTTATTGGGCCAAAAAGGTCCAAGTGTAATAAATACAGGATTCTAGGAGAATCACTTTTATTAACAGATTTAAATGAATTCTTGGTTTGCTTGCCTAGCTGACAAGCCTTGCATAGGCTCTCCTTCTTGTAGGGGCAAGAAGGTAAACCTCTAACAAGGTTGTGCTTAGATAACCTAGATATGTTCTTGAGGTTTACATGACTAAGCCTTTTATGCCATAAAGAATTATTATTAAGGGTTAATTCATTAAACAGGCAGATTTCAGAATGAGATGAATTAAAATCTACTAAATATATATTGCCTATTCTATTACCTATCAAGACAACATTATTATTTAAAGTAATATTGCAAGAGGAGTTAGAAAAAGAAACCTGGTAGCCAGCATCACATAGCTGGCTAACTGAACTCAGGTTGTGCTTCAGTCCACTGACATAAGCAACTCTCTTGAATGTAACAGCTCCAATTGTGATCTTGCCATATCCTTCTGTCTGACCACAGCTGGAGTCTCCAAAGATAACCTTTGGGCCGAGCTTAGCTTTGTACTTTGACAGTAGCTCTTTGTTTCCTGTCATATGCTTAGAGCATCCACTATCCAAATACCACTTATTTTGAGTGATTGGATAGGCTTTCACCTGCAAAACAACTATTTAGACAGAGTGGACCCAGGTAACCTTGGGTCCCTTGTTTTTCACATAAGAAAAACTGGAGATATAAGAAAATGCAGGCTGAGGGTGATAACCTAGTGGGTGAGATCTCCTAGGTGGGATTCTCCATGCAGATGATGGGTCAACAAACCTAGGGTTTCTATTTTCATTTAAGTTTCTATGGAATGGATTATGATTTTGAAAATCATGTTGAAATCGTCGATCGATGTTCGACGATGGGCGCTCAGATCGTCGAGCTTCGTTCGACCATGGAGCATCCGATCGTCGAGCTGCGTTCGACACTTTTTGCATTTCTTTGAAAAACTTCTTTCTCTTTTCTCTCTTAGCCTTATTCAATGTTTTATTTACAAGGTTTACTTGCTCAGTGTTCTTCTTTCCACTAGCTGAAATGAAGTTCACTGGAGTTGAAAGATTATTTTTAAGCAAGACTGGGGGTTCACTGGGAGAAGCTCCTAAGCCTAATTTATCATTTCCTGTCCTAGTGTTAGCCATGCTAGTAATTTCTAACAGCTTAAGGCTTCTACCATTAAGTGACTCTTCTAGTCTCTTAGACTTAGCTAATTCCATTTTAAGAAATTTGATTTCTTCACTACAAGTAGTGAGTTCTTCCTTTAACCTAACATTTTCAGAGGCTATTGATTCAGAGTCAGCTAGCCTATTTCTAAGTTCTTTTATCTCTTTTTCTGAACTAATTAAATCTAAACATAGAGATTTAAAATCTAACTTAAACTCTTCTGAAGTAAAATCGTAAGATGAAAGTACCTCATCTTCAGTAGGCATTTCTTCATCTGAGTCAGAACTCTCTGCAGCAGAGTGGTTGCTGCAGGCATCTATTGCCATGAGGCAAACTTCTTTTGCCTTCTTTTCTTCTTCATCCTCACTAGAGCTTGAGGATGAGGATTCTTCATCAGAATCACTCCAGGTTTCAGCAATGAAACTTCTCTCCTTCTTCTTGTTTTTGTAGGAGGATGGCTTGGAGTGCTTCCTGTGTTGTTCTTTATCTTTTCTCTTTTCTTTGTTTTTCTCCTCTGGACACTCTGGCAAGATGTGTCCAGGCTTCCTGCACCCATAACAAATAATTTCTTTAGTTGGAGTACGATCATACCTTGGCTTTTCTTCATACTTTGAAGATTTTCTTCTGAACTCTTTTCTCCCCATTTTGAGAAATCTCTTGGCAAACAATGCCATGAGCTCCTCATTTGATTGGCTGCCTTCTGAGGCTTCAGCAGCTTTAAGAGCTAGAGATTGCTCTTTTCTTGTTGGAGTGGGGGTCTTGGCTTCTGCTTCAGCTTCCCTTGTCTTCAGCACTTGCTCAAAAGATTTGAGCTTGCCGAGAAGGGCTTCAGTTGATATCTCATTGGTGCTTCTGGCTTCCTTGATTGGCCAGATCCTCAAATCCCATGTGCTAGGAAAGCACATAAGGATCTTATCATTGACCTCTGTCAATGAGATATCCTTGTCAAGGGTCCTCAGCTCATTGATGATTGAGCTGAGCCTGGTGTACATCGCTTCAACTGATTCAGCATCAGTCTTCTTGAAGTTCTCATACTGTGAGATAAGGTTGGACCTCCTGTCCTTCCTTTCATCAGCTGAACCAGCTACAATCTGGTTCAGTGTGTCCCACATGGCCTTAGCTGAGGAGCAGTCGGCCACCTTCTGGAACACCTCATCAGACATAGTCTGAGCCAGTATGTTCATTGCTTTGGCATCAGCAATTTTGGCCTTCTTGTACTCATCATTATAGTCTGGAGGAGGCACTGCACTCAAATCAGATGATGAGGCAGTGGCAACAGCAGGTGCTCTTGGGGGACCTGACAAAATAGAAGCAAAAATACTCTCATCAATAGAGTTCATATAAAGTTTGATCCTTGCCTTCCAGATGCCAAACTTTGCTAAGTTGCATGCTGGAGGTCTGGTGCTAGAATAATCCTTAGACTGGGCCATGATAGTGAATTTCTATAAACTCTTGGTATCTATCAGGATCTTGTGACTTAAGTGTTAGCCTATACAGTCAGTCAACCTCCCTCTGATACCAATTGAAAGTGAAGGGATAGATACTACTCTAGAGGGGGGTGAATAGAGTAATCAAATTTTGCACAATACAAAACTTAACTGTCTACCCAACTCCCTTGGAGTGAAGTGCGGAATGAAGAGATTATAGATATTGATTAACCTTAAAGCCTAACACAAGTGTTGTGTACAAACACAAGCTAACTGTAATTACAGTTAAGCTTGGAAAAACCTAAACAGCAACTAGCAGCCTAGTTATATCTATTCACAGCCACAGTACAAGAAAAATAATAAACAAGCCAGACGACACAAGGAATTTTATAGTGGTTCCCCAAACAACTTGGGTACGTCCACTCTTCTACCCAAACGGTAGGAATCCACTACAGGTTTTTGATCAGGTGCCCTGCCACCAACAGGATCTTCTTCAGGTAGATCCAGAGACCCTTTAGACTTTTGATCAGGTGTCTAAAAACCAAGCACAGGTTTTTGATCAGGTGCCCTGCCACCAAGGGATACTTTTGAAGGGAGTAATAACCCTGTACAGGAGGGGGAAGAAGGTTAAGATGTCTTCTCTATTTTACAATAGATTAGAGAAGCACAAAAATCTTGCACTGAGCTAGAATGCTCTAAAGAATCAAGGCTCCCCCTGGCTCAAAGATGTCCAGGTGAAGTCTTGCTTCAGTGCAGAAACTCTTCAGAAAATTCTGAAGGAAAGAGCTACAAGAAGAAAATAAATAACAAAAAGAAATCTCTTCAAGCAGCTATTCTTCTTCTTCTTCTTCTTCAAAGAAACTCTGAGTTGAACTTCCTGAAAGCAGGAGAACTCAGGTGAAGAAGAGATGAAGATCTTAACACTTCTCAGTTAGATGGAGTTTGCTGAGAGCAGGAAGCTTGAGCTTGATGAAGGCTTGAGTGCTTTTGAATATGTGTGTAACAGCTAGTTTCAATCCTTCTGCAAAGGGTTCTTTTTATATCATCATCAAGCAACGGCTCTCTTCCATTTGAATTGTTTGTCTTCTTCTAAGCCTTGAGACCTGGGCTGTAAATATCAAGAAGACAGAAATATTTCTGCAGCAAAACATTCCATAAAAAGGAATAAACCTCTTTCTAAGAAGCTGCAGGCTTAAATCAAATAAACAGATAGACTAAATAAAGTCACATCAGAAACTATCTCTTTATAGCAAAAGAAGACTTTTCAGTCTAACGGCTATAAAGGGGCTGACAGCAGATAAAGTAATTAAAATGACAGCTAATAAGACAAACAACTTTATCTTAAAAGATTTAAATTCAGGCAATAAGAATAGAACAAATAATGCCTGGAAACTTTATCATACAGCTTAAAATATCATGCCAGAAAATGTATTAAATAATTAAATATAATAAATAAATACAAAATATAAAGGCAGACAGAAAAACGTCGAACGACCTTCGAAGATCGTCGAACGACGCCAGGAGATCGTCGAACTATCGGGCAGATAGTCGAACGATCCAGATAGTCGAGCTATCGAATAGATAGTCGAGCTACCGCAGCAGATAGTCGAACTATCAGGACAGATAGTCGAACTATCAGATAGTCGATCTATCTAGGACAGATAGTCGAACTATCAAGCGCAGAGAGATAGTCGAGCTATCAAGCAGATAGTCGACCTACCTCAGAAAACAGATAGTCGATCTATCAAAAGATAGTCGAACTATCAAAACAAACTAGATAGTCGAACTATCAACAGATAGTCGAACTACCAGCGCAGAACAGATAGTCGACCTATCAACAGATAGTCGAACTATCAGCGCAGAACAGATAGTCGAACTATCAACAGATAGTCGAACTATCAGCGCAGAACAGATAGTCGAACTATCAACAGATAGTCGAACTATCAGCGCAGAACAGATAGTCGAACTATCAACAGATAGTCGAACTATCAGCGCAGAACAGATAGTCGAACTATCAACAGATAGTCGAACTATCAGCGCAGAACAGATAGTCGAACTATCAACAGATAGTCGAACTATCAGCGCATACCAAGGCGTCGACCAACTGATAGACGATCGTCGATCAGTCGATAGACGATAGTCGAACGGCGTTCGACTATAGTCGAACGAAAAACCTACTTAACCAAATTCTCAATTGGAAAAGCGAGGACTCTACAGCTAGACTCCTAACCATTGACCATAGATATTTCTTGGGTCAAGGAGCACAAAGGAGAGGACTGAACTCAAATCAAACTAGGGTACCAACAGATCAAATCAGCGAAACAGGCGAGGTTAAGCCCTCCTCATGGCCGACTCTAGCTCCCAAGTCGCGCTCTCCAAATCTTGATTTTTCCACAGAACTTTCACCATCGGTATGGACTTCTTTCGCAGTACTCGCTCCTGAGTATCCAAAATACGAATCGACACCTCAACAAAAGAGAGGTTGGGCTCCAACTGGGGCACAATGTCCAAGACCTGCCCACTACTGCACACACACTTCCACAATTGGCTAACATGAAAAACATTATGAACTCCTAGGAAGTTTGCTGGCAAACCCAATCTATAAGCTGACACGCCGATCCGTTCCAAAATCTCGAACGGGCCCACATACCTTGGGTCCAATTTCCGATTCTTACCAAACCTCTTTACACCCACCATTGGGGAAACCTTAAGAAATACAAGGTCCCCTACAGAGAACTCCAAAGTAGACCTACGCCGATTGGCGTTCTTTTCGTACCTCTCCTGAGCTATACGAAGCTTCTCCCGAATAAGCTTCACGGCGACTTCCATATCCTCCAGCGCATTAGGACCCAACAACGGCCTCTCACCAGCCTCGGCCCAAAACAACGGAGTCCTACAGTGCCTCCCATACAAGGCTTCGAACGGAGCCATCTGCAAACTTTCCTGATAACTGTTGTTGTAAGCAAATTCCATAAGCCGCAGCCGCACATCCCACGCTCCGCCGTGGTCTAAAATATAGCATCGGATCATATCCTCAACAATCTGATTCACCCGCTCCGACTGCCCATTGGTCTGTGGGTGGTACGCAGTAGAATATCTCAGATCCGTACCCAAACCCTCCTGCAGACTCTGCCAAAAACGAGAAGTAAACCGGGAGTCTCGATCAGAAATGATGCTAACCGGCACACCGTGGAGTCGGATGACTTCATTCAAGTACAACTCTGCTATCTTCTTCATCGGGTAATCAATCTTATAAGGCACGAAGTGAGCACACTTCGTCAATCTATCCACTATAACCCAAACAAAATCAAATCCCCTCGGAGATTTTGGTAAGCCCGTAATGAAGTCCATAGATATACTCTCCCATTTCCAAGTCGGGATCTCTAACGGGGTCAACTTGCCACCAGGCCTTCCATGATCGGCCTTCACGCGCTTGCAAGTGTGGCACTCAGCAACAAATCGGTCTATATCACCTTTCATGCCATACCACCAGGCAATTTGCCTTAAGTCACGGTACATCTTCGTAGATCCTGGATGATAGGCAATGTTGGATCCATGAGCCTCTCTGCAAATCATACCTCTAATATCCCCAACGGAGGGGATGCAAAACCTGCCGCGGTACTTCAAAGTACCCGCATCATCGATAGCAAAATCTGGCAACTCTCCCTTCTCTGTCCTGATGAACAAGTGCAACATATCCGGGTCGTCCTTCTGGTACAGTCTGGTCAAAGAAATCCAGGACGGCTCTGCCACTGACAAACTACTCTGCAAACCACAGCATCCCACTGAAATATCCATAAGGAGGAACTCCTCAACTAACCGATCGGCGGAGAGGTCAAAGATCTTTCCCGTCTTTCGGCTCAGGGCGTCGGCCACGACATTGGCCTTGCCCGGATGATACTGGATCTCTACATCATAATCGGCCACATACTCTAGCCACCGCCGCTGGCGCAGATTCAACTCCTTCTGCGTGAACACGTACTTCAGGCTCTTGTGGTCAGTGAAGATCTTGCACTGAGCCCCATAAAGTAGGTGTCTCCACAGCTTCAACGCATAAATAACCGCTGCGAACTCAAGGTCATGCGTAGGATAATTCTTCTCATGAGTCTTCAGTTGCCTTGACCCATAGGCAATCACCTTCCCAACCTGCATTAATACGCATCCCAGACCTACAAGCGAAGCATTCACATACACATCATAATCCACACCTTCAGTAGGCAGGGTCAGAACGGGAGTAGTGCACAATCTCTTCTTTAGCTCTAGAAAGGCTTCCTCGCACTTCTCGCTCAAAACAAAAGCCACATTCTTCTGAGTCAGCTTGGTTAACGGTGCAGCTAGGGAAGATAAACCCTCCACAATTCTTCTGTAATAACCAGCCAACCCGAAGAAACTCCTGATCTCCTTAGGCGTACTCGGCCTACTCCAATCCATCACTGCTGCAATCTTTTCTGGATCGACCGAGATCCCTTCCTTGCTCACCACGTGGCCTAGAAAAGAAACCTGAGGCAACCAAAATTCACACTTGCTCAACTTGGCGAATAACTTGTGGTTCCTCAACTCTGATAGGACCAAACACAAATGCTGCTCATGCTCCTCAGCACTACGAGAATAAACTAACACGTCATCAATGAAGACCACAACGAACTTATCGAGGAAATCCTTGAACACCCGGTTCATCATATCCATGAAGGCTGATGGTGCGTTGGTCAGACCAAACGACATCAGCAAAAACTCAAAGTGTCCATGCCTCGATCTAAACGCAGTCCGTGGAATATCTGCCTCACGGATCCTGAGCTGATGATAACCAGAACGAAGATCGATCTTGGAGAACACCGTGCTACCGCGCAACTGGTAAAATAAATCATCGATCCTCGGTAGAGGGTACCTGTTCTTAATAGTGACCTTGTTCAATTCTCTATAGTCGATGCAAAGCCGCATCGACCCATCTTTCTTCTTTACAAACAAAATAGGAGCACCCCAAGGCGACGAACTCTACCTGATAAAACCTTTAGCCAACAGCTCATCCAACTGACCTCGCAACTCCTCTAACTCACGAGGGGCCATCGGGTACGACGCCTTAGCAATAGGACGCGTACCCGGCTCCAAATCGATCACAAACTCAACATCCCGCTCGGGAGGAAGACCAGGAAGGTCATCAGGAAAAACATCGGCGAAACCACAAACAATAGGAATTTCCTCCAAACGTGGTACGCTAACAGCAGTTTCAACCGCCGAGACTAAACAAGCACAACAACCAGAAAGAAACAACCTCTGAGCACATACCGCAGAGATGACAGGAGAATCCTGACATGGATCAGCATACACGCTGCCGGGCTGACCGTCGTCCCTGATGAAGTCCAAGCGCTTTCCTTTGCACTGAATGACTGCATCATACTTAGAGAGCCAGTCCATGCCCAGAATAACATCGAAGTCCTCCAGATCAATCATCTTCAGGTCCGCCTTCGCAAGAAAGTTCCCCAACAAAACCGGGCAATCCAAAATGCCCAAATCTGACAACACAGATTCACCAGAGGGAAACTTGACACGGAAGGAATCCCGAACACGATCTAAGGTCAACCGATGTCGCTCCACAAAGGCTCTTGCCACGAACGAGTGGGTAGCGCCGGAGTCAAACAGAACCCGCGCCCAGCGGTTCTTTACCTTAAATTTCCCTATAGGAGCATAGAAAACTAAGGAACTACCACAACAATACTGCAAACATTCTAGCAAATAGAACTACCAGGCTGGAAAAACAACAAACAACTAACCTGAGATGACCTGGGTCGAAGCCTGAGCCTCCTTGGAAGAGATCACGTTCAGCTTCCCCTTTCCCTTATCCACACGCTGAGGTGGAGGTAAAGCCTGCAATGGAACTACAGGAAGAGCTGGCTGAAACTGAGGACACCTCGACTTGATGTGACCCTTCTGCCCACACTGAAATCAGACTTTATCCTTGGTCCAACACTGGGCCGCATCATGGCCGGATCGCTTGCAAACGGAACAGGAGACATCTCTCCTAGGAGCACCCTGAATCGCATGAACCTGCTCCTTCCTCTAAGCTGCTGCCTTCTTGAAACATTTCTCGGCAGGGTGGCCTGACCGGCCACAAAAGCTGCACTCCACCTTGCCCCTCTTTCCCGGAGCCGCACCGGGTACCTGGGGTTTCTTCTCCTCCACCGACTTTCTCTTGTCCAACCTCATTTGCTGGCCTCTGCTCTTTGCGGTCTCAATAGCCTCCACCTTCAGAGCATCCTCTACTACACCTGCATAAGTCTCTGACCCATAAGCACTGGTCAACTACTGCACCTCGCTCCTCAAACCACCGAGAAATCGCTTAACTCGATCAGCCTCAACGCTGACCAATCCAGGGGCAAAACGGCTCAACTTGCTGAACTCTATCTCATACTCACCGACCGTGAGTTGCCTTTGCTTCAGATGGAGGAAGTCATTCATGAGGCGGTCACGCTCGACCGAGGGTAAGAACTTCCTCAACAGCATCTCCTTGAACACTTCCCAAGAGCATCCAGCTACCAAGCTCTCCTTCTCTCTCAGCCACTAACTCTTAGCCAAACCTTTAAGCTGATAGGCGGCTATCATCACCCTCTGATCATCTGCAATCCCTGAATATGAGAACATCTCCCCCATGGAGATCAGCCAGTCATCTATCACCATGAAATCTGCCTTCTCATCATAAGTGGGAGGACTCAGCCTCTGAAACTGCGAGATGAAGGCCATCTCTGCTGGCACCACCACTGGAGGTCTCAAGGGTGCAGGAGGAGGAGGAACAGCTAACCCCCCCCCCCCCCCCCCCCCCCCCGCAGGGACTTGCACACCCTGAGTCTGACCTGCCACGACCGCCACCAAAGACTGAATCTAGGCTCGCACCTCCTCCAACTGTCTGCCCAAGGAATCGTTACTCTGACGCAGACTCTCGATCACCGCATCGTTCTGAGCTCCAGATGACTCACCCTCAGACAGGGGAGTCGATCGAGTCGCAGGACGTCTTGCCATTCTAAAATCATAACAACACAAATTAGACCCTACTACAACGTCTAGAACTAAATACAAGTACAGACAATACATATATAGATATAGACTTAAAGCTGCTAAACTTGCTCTGAGAGTTTATCTTCTTAACAAAATTTAGATGTTATGCCCTAACCTAGGATGGTTAACCACCACCTTACTAACTCTTGTGCCTAGATCGGGAATGCATGACTTTTATATTAATTTGAAAACTTATGTGTGTACATATGTCATCCTGCCAGTCTTTAGCAAGGCACGTTGTGCTTATGCAATGTTATGATATGCATGTTTGTGTTATGCATTCTAAAAAAAGGCCCTAATGCATGTTATGAGCGGCGTACACATAAAAATGTTATGCATCCCATAGTACATAACATTCTCATGCAACGAAAAAGAAAACGTGCTAGTCGCAGCTATGTGGTGAGGTTATGCATCCCGTACTACATAACTCTCACATATTGCCCCTATGGTGGATCCATATACGAACACATATTATGCATCCCAAACTACATAATATGCCCTGTATACTTCATGTTATGCTTTGAGTGTAGTGTTCGTGCTTTTGCCAAGACGTGCTGATGACATATCGGTGTGTGGATGATATGATGCTGAACTACTAAAAAGCAAACAAAGGAAGGTTGCTCAACTAACTTGTCAAGCAACCTCCCTCTGATACCAACTGTCACAACCCGCATTTTCTCCGAATTACGAATTATCAGAGTAAGAGAAAACACGCGTCATGATGCCACGTCAAGCAGGGAATAACTGCTGAAGCTCAGGCAAAACCACCTACCAACTTAATGAAAGAAAATCATGTGATTAATGATTAGAAAATATGTTATATTTTAGAGGCTGTATCCCCCGGCTTAGTGGATCACCTAGTCCACAAAAGAAAACTATATTTAAACACTGCGGAAAGAAAATACTTTATCAGGTTTGACATCCTAAGGAGCGCATAAGGGTCCCAAGAGAACCACTCATGCTATGCAAGACCCTACATTTAATTTATATAATATATAAGAAAACGGTCTTTATACGTGATTTAGAAAATAGTGATTACGTTTTATAAAACATGCTGATCATGAGCTTTATTTATAATAATAATTATAGTTTAAAAATAACTAGCAACCTAGCATAAAACCTTCTCAGGGTAAGTAGACTATCTCCAGAAAACGGTAGCAGCATAAGTAAATATATCCAGTACAAAGGTAACAACTACCAGTGGGCGCCAACAACCTGACACGAACCCACTGACACACATGTATGTCTGTAAGAAAGTACTGAAAAACTACCTCACCAACACGGCAAACGGAACTCCAAAGTCCAAGAGACCACCAACACCACCACTGCAAACTAGCCACCCAACTGGCTACGGCTCAGAACCTAGGGTATTCCAAAATAAACAAAATACCTCAGCAAGCTAAACAAAGTAAAAACTGCACGAAAGAATCAACCAAAGGGGAAAATAACCGAAAACATGCAGTGGAAAGAGTCACAACTGTCCAAAACAGGACAACAAGAAAAGCACTACGTGCGAGGAAACAGCAACAACCCAGCCCAGGAACAACATCCTGCAGGGCCTACTAGGCTACCAAGAGCCCAAAGTGCTGCAAACTACCAAGGAAGAAACTTCTAACACCCTAAACTGTGGGAGGTGGTAGTAGCAAAAACAAACAACGAGGAACCGGATTGGAGGCAAACTCAGTCCCCCCATCCACCATGTCCAAGTCAACAAGCTCGAGGGTCTACACGTGAAAGCAGAAGGGACCTTCCACCCACATGCCCAGCCCATACCTGGAGCAAGAAAAACATGGATGGCCTTGGCTAAATTACACAACTCCACCCCCATAAAGAGCTACAACCCACCACTACTACCCACGACCCACGATTCGGCCATTAGGAAAGAGAAACATGGCCGACAAGGAAATTACAAATATTAACAAGGAATTCACTCGGGAACGTAAATCGAGGAAAGAGAAAAAGAAAGTGTTGAAATGACTCAACACGACGTGGCGCTGGGTCCTCTCGACACCGCATTGAGTGAGCTTCACTCACTCAACGTGCCACACAAGGCGAACTATCACAACAATAACTCTTGCATTACTACCTTAACACTACACAAGACACTCATGCCCACCTAACCCGCGTATCGACGCCATCTAAATACGGGTGCAAAAAAAAGAAATATTCAGAGCGCACAATCAGTGTCGCACGACCAGTGGTCGTGCGCACTCATCGGCTGATGATCGTGCGAAGTGAACCTGGGAAACATGAAACCTGACAGAAAACTTAGCATAAGTGCACGATCAGTGTCGCACGACCAGTGTTCGTGCGCACTGTTTCCAGCGCTTGTGCGAAAGCCGAGACAGAACTTTGGAGAAATGAACAAGTAGCCGCGCATGAACAGTGGCACACGACCAGTGGTCGTGCGCCCTAACGTTTGATGACCGTGCGCGGGTAACCTGTACCGTTTGGGATTTCCCGAACGACACCGGAACGCGCATCACTTTCTCCCGACACTGCGAACCACAACTACGACACACCGAAAACGGCCTACGGCACACCTAACATAATTTCTACCTATTCTACTCGTTCGCCACTACCACACAACTATGCCAAATCGTTCGAAACGAAAACCGGAGACAGAAATGGTAGAAACGAGTAGGATGCATGAATCGAGAAGAAAAAAAAACAACTTGGCAAGGGCGAGAACACCACTTGCCTCGATTTCCGGCGAAGCTTGGTCGGCTTTCCCTCCTCTTCACGCACGAATCCGGCAACGAAGCACAAGGCCAAAAATCTGGACATTGCCGGCGGGAAACAAGTCAAAACCCGAAATTCAAAACCACAAGCAAGGCCACGAAACTTGGAAATCTTACCGTAGGAATGAAGGTCTTGACGAGAGCAATCCGAATCCACTCTCGGAATCGAATTCCGTCCACAAATGCTCCGGGAATCGGCGGTGGAAGGCAAGGGCTCGGCGGTTTCTCCGTTTCTCTCGTACAGGGGCGGCGGTTTCCTATTTGGAGAAGATGATGGCGTGGGTTTAATTTCTATCCTATATATATATATATATTAATATAATAATATATTTTATTACAAAATTACATAAAGCACCAAAACGACGCGAAAACCGAACTACCTCGGAATTCGACGAAATTCGCACCGTAGCTAAATACCCACGCTACGAACACAACGGCGAAGTCGAAATTAATTTTCGACGAACAGAACTCGAGTTATACCTAAATAAAGCCAAACACCAACATCCCCCCGAGAGGCCACACCGGGTCACCCAAAACGACTCGGCTTGCTAGGGAGATCTTGCCAACAGGCTACAGAATAGGGCACTTAGTTCTAAGGAGCTAAACCACAATCCACAAATGGCACAAGCCACGGAAACGCGTCATCGTAACGCCAAACGAGAATAAAAATAAACGCAAAAAAAATCGGCGGCGTTACAAATTTGCCTATAATAACAACTACCAAGCGAGCATCGGTATGACACCGTTTGAGGCTCTATATGGTAGTAAATGTCATACACCATTAGCTTGGGCGGAGGTAGATGAATCCAAGCTGCATGGGAGAAAGAAAGTTGAAGAAGCTACCTCTATTATATGCTCTATTCGGGAGAGGCTATTGATAGCCCAGGATTGACAAGCAAAGTACTACAACACCAAGCATCAGAACATGGAGTTCGCGGTAGGAGATTGGGTCTATTTGAATATCGAACCCTTCAAAGGTGTATCTGGAATTCGACGGTTGAAAAATCTAAGTACAAGATACCTTGGTCCATTTGAAGTGGTGGAGCGAGTCGGGGAAGCTGCTTATCGGCTAGCGCTTTCAGCAGAGTTGAGTGGATTGCATGATGTCTTCCACATCTCAGTACTTCGCAATGCCATCAAGGATCAATCACAAATAGTTGAGAATGATCGTGCACTGGTCGACTATGGGCTAACGACGAAGGTTTGACCCATTCGGATCGAGTATCCAGCCGAGAAACAGTTGTGGAACAAGATAATCGGGATGGTCAAAGTCCGGTGGGACAATTGTGGCCGTGAGGAGCTAACATGGGAGCGTGAGCAGACCATGCGAGCTGAGTTTCCCGAACTTTTTGTATAAACTCTTGACCGTGTACATTTTGTTATAATAGCTCTTTTAACGTTATAACTTTGTGATTCCTATTTATTTTCTGCGTACAAATTTCGGGACGAAATTTATCTTAAGAGGGGGGGGGGGGAGGATTGTAACACCCCAAAATCTTAAGATTAAGTCAGGCTAGGTGACACGGCCTGGGACACGGGCGTGTCCCAAGGCGTGTCCAGGCACACGGCCTGGGACACGGGCGTATCCCAGGGTATGTCCTTTTCTCGAGGCGTCGACTCGAGTTCTCGAGAATTGATCGTCGAGAGGCGACACAGCCTGGGACACGGGCTTGTTCCAGGGCGTGTCCTGCTCGGGAGAATATTGAGTGGCGTTTAGTGGCGCTGAAAGGAATGGCGTTGAGTGGCGTTGAGTGTGGAACACGGCCTATGACACGGGCGTGTCACAGGGGCGTGTTGGGCACACGGCCATGGATACGGGCGTGTGCCTTAGCCGTCTCCTGCTTGAGTGATTTGGGCTTGTGTTACAAAGGATGACACGGCCAGTCACACGGTGGTGTAAAAGTTTACACGGGCTTGTCTTCCTTATGACACGGGCGTGTGGATCCCATGTTCTGGTTCATTTTGAGTCGGTTCGTACACCCCTTAGGGTACACGGCCTGGGAAACGGGCGTGTGACAGGCCGTGTCAAGTCAAATATTGGATTTTTGTGCAGATCTTGGCCATCCAATTATTTATATTTGGATCCAATGGCCCAGGTTCTTTCCTGCAGTGATAAGGCTGAGTGTTAGCCTCTTCTCTCATTCTTATCAAGAGAGAAAAAGAGAGAGCTTGGAGGAAGGAGAAGGAGGAGAAGAGCAAGGCTTTGGTGGTGCTCCCGCGGTCCGATTCGCGATCCGAGGCTAGTTTAGTAGAGGCAAAGCTACGGTGGTGCTTTCCAACCGGCCAAATTTTTGATGGCTCCCAAGAGATCGTCAAGGGTAACGATCTTCCTTCTTGGACATGCGAAGTCCTCCTTTATGCATGAGTAAGGAATCCTCTCCACAAAAAGGTGGAAAAAGTGAGTGATTCCAGTGGGTGATAGTTGCTATCCCTAGCTTGAGTCTGCATATAGACCCGAAAAAGTGTAGTACTGGATAGACATGCTGTGTGAAGCCCATCTGGACATGTTGGTCTTGATTGGTGATGTTGCATTTACACACTGGAGAAGACTCCGCGTATACTCGTGTAGTTAGTGGGGTCGTTCGGTTATGCCTGTGAAGGGGAGTAGCAGGAAGTACTAGATTTTGGAACTCCAGGAAAATGCCCTTGTGCTATTTGTGTTATGGCTACGATGTAGCCAGTCCTTGATGGACGATGTAGCATGTCCTAGTTGGACAGTGTGGCTATTGTGACGCCAGTCCTTGGTGGACGTTATGGCGATTGGGAGCTGCGAGCTCCAAAAGGCCTCGTGTCGAACAGGAAAGATGAAGCTGACCCGCGCCTTTTGTTATAGCCGCAAGTACGATGTGCTTGGTGAGGGCAAGGCAAGTTGAGCAACGGGGGTGGTGGATCTGTACCTGCGTTATGTAGACTGTATAAGGAAGTGCCAAGGAATTTGGCTTTCGTCAGTAGCATAATGAGAGTCTTAAGCCTGCGCACCATTAAAACTAAATGCTTATTGGTGTTGATCCCGGTTCGCCGGTGTACCCAAAAGTGTGCCTGAGAGCACAGATCGTCGGGCCGGGTGGCGACGGTTGTGATGGATTGCTTGTGCATTAGAGCATAATATGTATTTTATCTGTCTATTGCTTTATTGCTCTATAGGGAAGGAATACCTCTGCCCCGAGTAAGTGGTAGGATTGTTATAAATTGGTCAGCTGAATGCGACCGTTGCCTTGTTTGCCACCTTCTGGGTGGATTATCCCAGTGCAGGTGCTGGAGAGCCAAGCAGAAAAAGAAGGGCTGATTCCCCTGCTGCTGCTGTTGTCGCTCTTGTTGTTGCTACTAGCCCTTGAAGGCTAGCTTTTGTATTTTCTTTTATTCATGTATGGCCAGCCTGCGCGCCGATGTTTGTAATCCATATGGTTTAAAGAGGAACTGTAAGGCCTCAAGGCAAAACTGTAGCATTTGTTATGCCCTTGTTTAAGTGGTTGTATATAACGTTGGTTTATATTTATCTAGTGGATATTCCTGCTATGAGTTTAACTATTTGTGTATCTATTCTGCTTGCATGCTCTGTGTTAGGATGCATTGATGGTATTATCCTGTGACCTCACAGTCTGTTTGTGGCATATAGTGTGGGGCCCCGACCGGACCTTCTATTATATGTTATTTAACGGGTGGAGTCGTTACACCGCCCCTGCTTCGCAGACTCGAAGAACAAGCGGCCCCTGCTGGACGGACTCAAAGAGCAGACCTCCTCTACTAGGAGGACTCAGAAGGCAGGCCGCCCCTACTGTGCAGCCTCGAAGAGCAGGATGCCCCTGCTGGGCTGACTCAGAAGACAGGTCGCCCCGGCTTTGCGGCCTCAAAGAGTAGGTCGCCCCTTTGTGGGCAGACTAGACCTTCTGAGCCGAGCGAACTGTAGAAGCAAAGTAGAAAATGAACGCCTTGGAGAGGATCGCCGATATTTGGGTTAACAGAGATCTTATAAAAATTAGGAGGTAAATATAATCAGAAAACAAATCTGTAATCTGACTTATCTGAATGAATTTAGATTCTTCAATTCAACTGTACTTGATTAAATCTTGATGAATAATCTGGTTGAAGTGATACATCTTTGGATTTGCAATCTTCTTGATGATCGTCTTGATTTCCTTGAAGAATTTATAGAACAGATCCACTTGAATCTTCTGATCACTCGATGAAAGGATCTGAAGAACTTCTTAAAGACTTTCGTCTTCCTTCTCTTCCTTGGAATTGTCGTCTTCCCCTGACTTGGTAGAAATTGGAATGAGAATGTCTGGTAGGTTAAATTGCTTTCTTTTGTGAGGACAACTCCTCTAGTTATAGGCCTTGTGGATTGTTGGATTCTGATTGATGACATCAGCATGTGACATCATACATCAAATTCTCCTTTAAACTATTTCTGTTGAGATACCATGTTACTGTAGCTGATGTGACATTTCTGACTTGTCTTGCCACTTCTCTGTTGTCTATGCACATCTTCAGAAACATAAGTGTCGAGATGTCTAAAGTGTCTCGACACTATATTACTTAAGTGTTCTTAGAAGGTGTCGAGAAATCTTAGCAGTCTCGACACAATTTTACTTTGTAGAATTTTTAGCCTTAACTTGAAAGTGTCGAGACAGTTGACTTGTCTCGACCCAATTGTGATCTCTGTCAACATCTGTAAATCTACACTATTTTGAGACAGTTGAATTGTCTCGACACAACTGTCTGCTGGGTGTCGACACTTTTATACTTTCTTTAATTCTTCACTGTGTCGAGACAGTTGAATTGTCTTGACAGTTCAGTTTGTTGGTGTCAACACTTTCATACTTGCTTTAATTCTTCACTGTGTCGAGATAGTTGAATTGTCTCGACACCCCAGTCTGTTGGTGTAAAGACTTGTTTAAGTATACACTTCAGTCTTCTGTGTGTCGAGATAGTTGTATTGTCTCGACACTATTGTCTTAAACTTTAAAGTGTCGAGATAGTTGACCTATCTCGATACAGCTGACCTATCTCGACAAAGCTGTATTCAATCTTCAATGTGTCGATAACAGACTTGTCTCGACACAACTTATGTAAAGGTGTCAACATAGTTGAAGTGTGTCTACAATTAAGTTCTTAGGCAATTTTTCTGCACTGCAAGTTGCTAGATGGAGACTATGCTGATTTCACTCAGAAATTTGCCGACTTCACTCGATGCTTTTGTACATAGACAATTTTCTTCACTTTTTAGTCATCTCCTTAGAGTCCACCTGTCAATATAACATGGACCACCTATCAAATCAATATGACATAGGCAACCTGCAAGAATGAACTGAAATATACATCAAATACATATTTGTGTATATCATTGAGTTGAAAGGGCTTCTTAAAATCATGTACATTGTGTCCAATGTACCCAACACCCTACACTCAGACTAACAAATGATCTAACCTTAGCCTTTATAAAACAGGCCTACATCTCAGATCCAAAGGATCCTACAGAAAAGAGTGTGTTTATTGTTGTTGATACACCAGAGAATTTCACTGGGTCTACTTCTTCCTGAGCTGAGTTATCTCAGCCCTAACTTCTTCTCACCAACAAGAAAGTTGATCTTCAATAAGCTGCTACTTATGCTAGAAGTAACTCAGAGACCAATTCTATGAACTTGTTGTTGAAGACTGATGAGTTGACAGTTCTTGTTAATCATCAATCAGCTAACCTTGACTGCTGATGCGTTGAATGACAAGTGTACCAGTCGCATAAGTAATATAAAATGGGCGAATTTTCACCAATATCGATCTCGAGGGAACACAGTAAGGAGGAATTAACTTTGAGGAGGACTTGAGATTTAAGTCCATTGGTCGGGGTTACAAAGGGGGTTTTGATTGGCTGCGGATAAAAAAAGTAAAACACTATAAACTACTCCTATGCAACGCCGCTATGCGATGCTTCCCCAGACGGGATGGAAGACTACACGGGCCGCTATGCACCGAATTGCTGGGCGGATGGACGTGTAGGCTTGCAGATGAGGTGGTGAGAAGGCGGAATGAGGGTCATGGGCACCTCTTCGCTATGCATGCCTCTAGCAATCGCTAGAGTGCAGAACCAGATGTGGTGGCTGATGGAAATGCTGACGCGACTCAAGCAACTAAAGCGGTAAAACAAAACAGGTTCACATAGACATGAAACAAATAATGTTTACAACTAAAGTGAACATCATCTACATAAACAATTTAAACACACATATTCAACAAGAAAGCAAGAACAAGTCAAGAGAGACTAAATCTGAAGCTCGTCGAGGGGTCGCCCAAGGAATCGTCGGGTTGTCAATGCGCGTCCATGCTCGGTCCTCAACTACATTCGGGGTAGAGAAGGTTGTCACTACCTTCCAATGGACCCGTCTTCTTCATGTCACGATGCGAAAGAAGTTTGCAAACTTCCCTTTGCTTGTTGGTTATGGCATCAATCTTGAAATGGATCTTAAAAGATGAAGGAGGAGGCCGAGAGCAAGCACTAGCACGATGTAGGCTTCGCGAGCATGGCTGGGGCTTATCTCCTTGGTGGAAGATTAAGGGCGGAGGTGGAAAGGAGGAGCTTTGAACTAAAAAGGCGGCTGGAATGGCTGGAGAAAAATCTCTCTCGAAATGGAGGAAAATCTGTGCTTAAATAGAAGCAGGTCAAAAAAATAGTCACACACGATTTGGCGCACGACGGAGGGCTAACCCTGCGTTATTAACTTCTAGGCCAAGCTTGTGGATAAAGATGCGTTGACCCGTGTGTTTTACTTATGCACGGACGCTTCCACCCGTACGTGAAGGAAATCGCACGGGTAAACACATAGCGCAGGAAAACAAGTTAATACAGGGGAACCATGCATTTTACTCACGCACGTACGTGTATGCCCATGTGTGAAGGAAACGCCCGATTAACCCCAGAAAGCTGAAATTCAAGGCAAGCAAGTGGAACTGTGCGTTTTACTCGTGCACTGGGGCTGCCGCCCATGCGTGAACAAATCTCACGATTAACCATAGATTGGTACAAACAAGAAAGCTACAGGAAAACCGTGCGTTTTCTTCGCTCACGGTTCAGAAGGAACCGTGCGTTTACTGTGCGTGAAGATCGTTGAGCTCCACTCGACAATTTCCAGTACAAAAAAACACATGATCAAGAAGAAACGTGTGCTAAGAAAATGCACGACCATGCGTTTTCCACAAGCCTAAATTCCAGACTTCAGGGAAAATGCACCACCTTCACACAAACAAATAAAACAAAAGGGAACCCTCCAATGTCACAAAAATGGAATGAAAATAGCCGGAAAGGGCCATGGGGAGCACCATGTGCTTACCCCTGAAAATTGAATGCGCAATTGCACACCCATGGGCCAAAATAGTGCACAAAGTGGTCAATGATCGGGAAATGCAAATATAACCAAGTATCGGTTGAAAAGCAGTGCATGAGTGAGAAAACAAGCCCAGATGAGTCCGAAAAACCCTATTAATATCGGACTCATCACACCACAAGACTTAAACATTTGCTTGTCCCGAGCAAATCATCTCTCAGTGAACTAGAAAACAGCTAGCTGGATTAGTAATTTCCAAATACAGTATTGCGAGAAATCAAAAACATCATGGGCATAAAAAATATAATAGATACAATTTTTAATTACACTACGAAGTTTATAAATTAGATAGGCGTAAATGAATATTGTAACTACTCAAAAATGGAATTCTAGAGAATCATTCGGTCATACGTAGGAAGAAAGTAGGGAGGACACTCAGTTGAGCATTGCCAAAGACCGGGGCTCGGGATCACCTCCAAAGAAATCCATCAATGTCGGGGACCATACGCTTGCCCGTTCACATTCTCTCCACCACGCTAGTTTTACTCAAGCGTGAATCCGTAGGACTTTAGGAAAATAATGGGGCTTGGGTATTTACGTAGGTAATGACACAAAAGGATTAAAACGATGGCTACACTTAAACCAAATGAGCTCATACAAATGAAATCTTCTCGTCAACAAAATAAGCAGGTGCACAACACCACCAGACTTGAACTTGACAAAATGGGTGTGTGCACCGCCTATCAGCACAATAATAACACAAGTAGACTCTTCAATTTAACTTTCTTATTTTATATCAATCAGCACATATTTTTTTCTTTTCTTTTTCAAGATTTTTATAATTCACCTTCAGCCGAATATTCAAGAAAACTTCACCGCACAACCTCATAATAACACCACAGCAACAACACCAATGTAAGAATTAACATACTAATACATCGAGATTGGGGTGTGCAACTGGGAAAAGCTTTTAGGCTCTAATGATCGCAAAGTGGCGCTAAATCAACAGGAGGGGTAGGCTCAAAATAGGCTAAGAAGGATTATCGTTAGGATGGGTACAAAGCTCAACCGAGCCAAAAAGATGGCCTACATCATGCTCACACTAGACTAACCATGCACCAATGCTTCGAGAGTAGCTTGGGGCAAGTTTTTAGCCACCGAGAAATATGATCCTTCCTCCTGACTCGAGCAATACGAGGCTAGTGACGAATACACACATTCCTACACTACCGTTTGATTACTCCAGTTTCAACACTATTGAGTAGTACAAACAATATTTACAAATGTAGAAAAGTATAAACCTACGAGCATAAAGAAAAATTAAATCTATACTATTTCTACCCACCTTGAGTACTGAATTATGAGCACTGCATGAGTTTCACACTACTCTATCCTAAAATCCTAAGCCAACACCACTATTTTAAAGTTAACATAAAAGAAATAAATTTGACTCGAGCCGCGCACTTGATTAAGATCGCGCTCATGTGGGTGTAGGTGCACGATGCAGACATGATAATATAAAAATAGAAAATGAAAATATACTTTTGGTATGAAAGTGCTAATAATGCATGTGCATAGGTAGCCCGCATAACTCTCCACCACCAGATTATAACTAAACAACCTATCCAAGATTTGCAATTAAAATAGAGAAATAAAAGTTGGGGAAGAGGTTACCCCATGATCAGCAAATGAGAATACCATAAGATTGACGTGAAAGCTTGAAGCCTAACCTGCAAAAATATTTAGCTCACCCCGCCGGGCCAAGGAAAGGCAACCTACTAAAGAGCTCAACCAAAAATGTATACACAAAGCCATAACAAATTTAATCTAAGAAATGATTATGTTGGGGCTGCGGTTCGGAATCGCCCCCGCGCTGCGGTGCTATGCGGTAATGGCATAACTGGCTGCCCCGTGGATTCGCCCGAGGACCTTTGATATAAAGATTAGTGGCGCCGTCTTCCATCAGTCCGTGCTTTTGGTGCGAGTGGTTGCGCTAAGTCCTCTCAAGTGGTATCAGAGGGGGTTGCGGGTTCGAAACCCCGGGGTCGTTTCCGGGGGGGGGGGGGGGGAGGATTATTGGGGCTGCGTTCCGGAATCGCCCCCGGACTGCGGTGCTATGCGGTAATGGCTTAACTGGCTGCCCCGTGGATCCGCCCGAGGACCTTTGATATAAAGATTAGTTGCACCGTCCTCCATCAGTCCGTGCTTTTGGTACGAGTGGTTGCGCTAAGTCCTCTCAAGTGGTATCAGAGGGGGTTGCGGGTTCGAAACCCCGGGGTAGTTTCCGGGGGGGGATTGTTGGGGCTACGGTCCGGAATCGCCCCCGCGCTGCGGTGCTATGCGGTAATGGCTTAACAGGCTGCCCCGTGGATCCGCCCGAGGACCTTTGATATAAAGATTAGTGGCGCCGTCCTCCATCAATCCGGGCTTTTGGTGCGAGTGGTTGCGCTAAGTCCTCTCAAGTGGTATCAGAGGGGGTCGCGGGTTCGAAACCTCGGGGTCGTTTCCAGGGGGATTGTTGGGGCTGCGGTCCGGAATCGCCCCCGCGCTGCGGTGCTATGCGGTAATGGCTTAACTGGCTGCCCCGTGGATCCGCCCGAGGACCTTTGATATAAAGATTAGTTGCGCCGTCCTCCATCAGTCCGGGCTTTTGGTGCGAGTGGTTGCGCTAAGTCCTCTCAGATTAGGATTTATTAAACTAAACACAATCATCATGTATATAAAATGAAACTAAACACAGTAACAAAAGATGGAAAGGCACTGCAAATAATATATAAACTAACCACCCTGGGGACGAAGCCCCAGCTGAACAAAGTAAAGTACATAATTAGTCAAACCAGCAAAAATACAAACATGAAGAAAAACAA
This sequence comes from Platanthera zijinensis, assembly GCA_039513925.1. NCBI lineage: Eukaryota > Viridiplantae > Streptophyta > Magnoliopsida > Asparagales > Orchidaceae > Platanthera > Platanthera zijinensis. The sequence goes on along the minus strand of CM077093.1, from coordinate 111,538,967 downwards.
CAGACAACCCTATCTGAGGAGAAAAGCAGCATTCACTCAGGCTGATTCAGAAAAGATGAAGGCAGAGGCGGAGTACGTGCACGAGAAGTAGAAGCTCGAGCAGGGATAGTAGGGGGCACCTACAGAAATTCAACAATGCGCTCTGTCATGCCGTGCTGCTAGCAAAATAACTCCTCCATCTTCAAATGTCATGTGTAGTAGTCGGGATAATCCACTGTGAAACTTCAATGGTGCGGGGCAGGGGCAAAATAAGATGTTGGGGCAAAAGGCATGATATGGACCGGAGCAGCATCGTTGGGCCTGCAGGACTCCAAAGAAGATCTCATAGCTGCAGAAGAAGCCCAAGCTGGCTGCTCACGCTCCACAGTACGAATAATGTTGCCCCACGTACCACCATAGGAAACGCGATGTACCAATCTAAAAGCGGTCATCATGGTTTCAAAAATGAAATCGCCACGTGAAACGGGATTAATGGCGGGCAAAGCATTAAAAACTCCTAATCCCTATGCGATTCGCGTAATAAAGTGCGAACCACCGATTGCCTTCAGAGGCACGTATGTGGCCTGGTGAATGAAGTAATCCACAAGAACCCGGTCGAGCTGGAGAGGGACACCATGATGCATGCTGTAGAGGTAGAGAAGATCTGACCACCCTACTACATTCTGACTCATCGAGCGGGCATTGATGTTGTGCCTGATCAAGTGCTGAACATAGCGAAGTGCGGGGGAGATGATATGGAATTACTTGGCTGACCGCGCTTCGTACTGTTGTGACAGCCCAGTGATCTCCCTCAAGAATGTGTGGGGAGAAGCACAGATTGGGAACTCAAAGGTTCAGGCAAGAACGTCTGACTCTGTGAGTTCATCAATCGTGTATACCCCCGCATAAAAAGCAAGCATACCCTCACTAAAAGTGTAAGGACGTAAGTTCATCCAGAATGTCACCGTAGTGGACTCACCGGTAGCTGCGTCACGTCGTTCCAGATTGTGGAAGGTGGAGAGGAATTTGTGCGTAAGTTTGTGAAATCCAGTCTCCATTAAGGAGAAGAGATGGCGCCAAGAACCCACGTCGAGTAAACGGTCCACCACCATCTTTAGACCGACGGCCACGAGCTCCTCGTACGAAACGAAATAAAAAATCCAAAAATGGTTTTTAGACCAAACAATCAAACCTCGTGACCATCTCAGGTCACCCAAAATAAGCATCTGCTCTACATCTTCAGTATCCACCGGAGCATCTTCCGGCTCTACAGGAACCGCAGTCCGCGTAGAAGAGGAGGAGGCACCACCAAAGCTGTGCAACTTGCTAATCACCTTCTTATATCCCATGGAAATGTGGAGAGAGAGAGAGGAACGGAAAGAGAATAGGAATGAGGGAGGATTTGGAGGAGAAGGAGATCTTGCCGGAAAAGATGGAGGAGAAACGGGCGATTGCAGCAGCGGTACGGGAATTAGGGAAAGCGTGCATCAAAATCGCTCGACCGACATTTTTATAAAGAAAAAACACACGGTTGTGCGTTTTTTCTGCGCACATTTTCCCTAAATCGTGTGTTTTGCAAAACAGCCTTATTTGCCTCATATTCTCTGGGAAGTCTCAACCTGCAACAACAACGAGAAAAATAAAAGCAAATGTAACAAAGAACCTCATGAGCGACTAGGCAATCTTCCTGAATTAGGCACAAGCACAAAAAAATCTCGCAAGCATGCGTTAAGGCAAAAACAAAAATAAACAATACGCAAAACTATTTTTAATGCTGTAAAAATTAACTAACTAAGTTGACTCCTAGATAAGTACTGGGGTTATTGTCATCCCAACACAACTTATTTGAAAGACAAAAAGTCCTAGATATAAAAAAAATGCACAAGTAACTGGCCTAATATCCGTTATGGTAGCAAGTACCGATACAGGATAAAGCAGTTACATCTCTACTTAAATAATAATACCTGAATAATTCAGGTAGAGGAAATAGGAAATAAGAAGAGGTGGAGAACTGGTCCTCACTAATCTTATCACAAAATAAATCCTCGCCTAGCAAGGCATCGTCCACTACAGGTTTGCAGGAAGCGATGGTGACGGTATGAGCACAAGGCTCATCGTCAGCCCAACGTACCCGTGGAGACTAAACCTGCACAAGCTCAGATAAAGAAGGGGAGGTCAAGTAATAAAAGAGAAGAAGAACTAAAATAATCAGAATAAGGGAGAGTGATCCCAGTATCACTCTCAGTAGGATCTAAGCAGAGATCATTGTCGGTATCATATGAGTCGTATCAGGGGATTCCGAGAACTTGAGGTCCGCGGTGGTAAGAGGAACCGCCTCATCAAATAAGGAGGTGCAAACCTCCGCATCGGAAAGGGAATATTCCTCGTCCCACCGGGGTGCGTCATAATGCTATGAAGATCCACATTCTCAGTCAGAGATAGTAGAGTCATCATCCCACTTCGACGCAACCTCATGCGCCAAATCACCCATGATTACGGCATAATCAGCCGACTCACAAGAAAAAGGAGTAGCACTATCAAGCAAAAATTGCGGAATGGCAAAACTGCTCTCAAAATAAAGCACTTAATGAGCATGCCCCATCGGAAAATCTTTTGCAGATGCCACCCCGTCGACAAGAACAATCTCTGCATCCCATATAGGAGCGCCCTTAGATTCCTGATCCTGTTTTTGCTGGCTAACACCAGAGTGATCGTCATCACTAAAGAGAAGCTCGTAAAAGGGAGCGAGGGACCCATGAAGGATCTGTATTCAGCGAGAGATTCTTCGGTAATCTTAACGGGTAAAGAACGAGCCAGATGAGCGATGTCAGTTTATGGGCCAGGCAACACCTTGGTAGGCCTATCCACAACAGTCTTCCACAAACGGGAGGTTGTTGCGCACACGCCCTCAGAGGGAGAAGGCTCGCACAAGCGAGGGAACTCCTTCACCATTTTGCCTACATCTTGACATAGCAAACACCGAATACAATGCTCAGCATTTAAAACAGCCATAGAATTGATGTATCGGCGCAAAGTGTCATAGAGATGGCACTCGGCTACGGAATATATCGCGAACAAAAATATTTACCAAAAGGGTGCTTGATGTAGGCCTACGTGTTGACACCATCTACGGAATAAGCACAATCATCTCTCTACGATTCAAATTCTACACTCGCACAAATTTTTCACAGCGCACACTCCAAGAAATTATATCACTTTAATGTTAACGTATGAGTAGCCAAAACGATTAGGATCGAATAGAGGCGATAAACCAATATCCTTTCTGGCTAAAAGGACCTACCTGGTCCGGTCGAGCGAAGGTTGTACAGAAAGAGATCTACCAAAAGTACGATTCAGAAAATGGTAGATCTCTCCCAACAAAAAGTTATGAGGTTCGCCAAACCTTTCGAAAATTAATTAAATCGGAATAAACACAAAACAAATCGAAGAAACCACGATTAATTAAAGATTCTAAATTCAACGCCAAGAATTTCCACCATAAGAATATCTAGGAAGAGAAACACACAAAGGTAGAAATTCTTCGTTACCCTAATCGTAATGGATGATTCCGATTAACTAACATGGATCGCTCTTCAACGGCTCCATCGGAGTTTCGCCAGATGGAGAGGAAATTTGTCCTCCTTCGTCGCTTCACGGCATGCCGAGATCCACAAAAACTTGTTGCAAACACCTTGGTCTAACCACCAAGTGAGAGGGGTGGTCGGATTTCTCCTTGAAGAGGGCTAATCGGTTTTGTGGGGTTAAAGGGCTGGTCAAATTTTGTGGTATGGGTGTCCGACCAGATTAGGGTGGTGAAGAGAGAGCTCGGGTGGGGAAGGAAGTAGCAAAGGTGGCGGTTTTCTTGGGGAGGGGATGGTCTTGGCCGAGAGGGAGAGAGAGGGGGCTGGAGAGAGGAAAGGTGGAGGTTTTGAGTGCAAGGGAGTGCTTGGCCGAGTGAGAGTGGGAGGAGGGTGGTGGTGTGGTTGGCGGCTAAGAAGGCGGAGGCTAGGCCTGTGTTGGCCGAAATTTAGAAGTGGAGGAGGAAGAGAGATTCTTAGGAGGAATTAGGGTTCTCAATCTTTTTCATTCAACTTAATAACAATGAACAATGCAAGGACTTATATAGGCTTACAACTATGTTAGGCTACATGCTGCCCATATAATAAAATAAACTCTAATGTTTTTAAATCATAATGAAATAATAAAAATGCTCAAAACAAATAGCACAATAAATTCAACTTAATAATATTAAAATTATTCAGCTAAATAATATTAAGCGGTCTTGCGCCGAGGGAGGAGAGTGTAGCATCGCTCCACACGATCACCATGGCGACGAAAGTCTTTTGTTGGAGATGGAGAAGGATCTTCCGCGAGCGTGCCTTCATCATCTTCAACATGTTGGGGGCCATCGTCTCCATCAGTGCTACACAACTAGAATAAAATAACACGGATCTGCTTTCTAAACCGAAAATCAGAAAAGGGCAAAAAGAATTAAGCAAAATAAATGGAAAGATGGAAAATAAATGGAAACAAGAAACAACAATCACAAGATCTCCTTTCAGAAAACTCACACGGCTGTGCTCCCCGGCAACAACGCCATAAAGTAAATGCGTTGAACGACAAGTTTACCGGTCACAAAAGTAATAAAATGGGCGAATTTTCCCAAGTATCAATTTCGAGGGAAGACAATAAGGTGGAATTAACTTTGAGGAGGACTTGAGATTGAAGTCCTTAGATCGGGGTTACAAAGGGGGTTTTGATTGGCTGCGGATAAAGAAAGTAAGACATTATAAACTGCTCCTATGCAACGCCACTATGCGATGCTTCGCCAGACGGGATGGAAGACTATAGGGGCCGCTATCAACCGAATCGTTGGGCGGATGGACGAGTAGGCTTACGGATGAGGTGGTGCGAACAGCGGAATGAGGGTCGTGAGTACCTCTTCACTACGCACGCCTCTAGCAATCGCTAGAGCGGCAGAATCAGATGTGGTGGCTGATGGAAATGCTGGCGCTACTCAAGCAACTAAAGCGGTAAAACAAAACAGGTTCACATAGACATGAAACATATAATGTTTACAACTAAAGTGCACATCATCTGCATAAACAGATTTAAACACACAAATTCAACAAGAAAGAAAGAACAAGTCTTGAGATTGACCGAATCCGAAGGCTCATCGATAGGTCGCCGAAGGAATCCCCGGGTTGTCAATCCGCATCCAGCTCGGTCCTCAACTACGTCCGGGGTAGAGAAGGATGTCACTACCTTCAAATGGACCCGTCTTCTTCGTTTCACAATGCGAAAGAATGTTGCAAGCTTCCCTTTTCTTGTTGGTTATTGCATCAATCTTGAAATGGAGCTTAAAAGATGAAGGAAGAGGCCGAGAGCAAGCACCGACAAGATGTAGGCTTCGCGAGCAATGCTGGGGCTTCTATCCTTGGTGGAAGATGAAGGGCGGAGGTGAAAAGGCAGAGCTTTTCCCTAAAAAGGCAGTTGGAATGGCTGGAGAAAAATCTCTCTCAAAAAGGAGGAAAATCTGCGCTTAAATAAAAGCAGGTAAGAATAATAGTCACGCACGGTTTGGCGCATGACCGTGCACTAACCGTGAGTTATTAACTTCATGGCAAAGATTGTGGATCAAGATTCGTTGACCCGTGTGTTTTACTTGCGCACGGGCACTTCTGCCCGTGCGTTAAGGAAATCGCACGGGTAAAAATAGAGCGTAGGAAAACAAGATAATACAGAGGAACCGTGTGTTTTACTCGCGCACGGACGCGTATGCCCGTGCATAAAAGAAACACACGATTAACCCCAGAAAGCTGAAATTCAAGGCAAGAAGGTGGAACCGTGCATTTTACTCACGCACGGGAATTGCCGCCCGTGCGTGAACAAATCGCACAATTAACCACAGATTGGTACAAACAATAAAGCTACAGGAAAACCATGCGTTTACTTCGCGCACGGTTCAGAAGAAACCATGCGTGAAGATTGTCGAGCTCCGCTTCAAAATTTCCAGTACAACAAAACGCACGATGAAGAAGAAACGTGTGCTAAGAAAACACACAACCATGCGTTTTCCACAAGCCTGAATTCCATACTTGGGGGAAAATGCACCACCTCCACACAAACAAATAAAACAAAAGGGAACCCACCAGCATCACAGAAATGCATTGAAAATAACCGGAAAGGGCCATGGGGATCACCATGTGCTTACCCCCGAAAATAGAATGCGCAATTGCATACTTATGGGACAAAATAGTGCACAAAGTGGTCAATGAGCGGGCGATGCAAATATAACCAAATACTGGTTGAAAAGTAGTGCACGATTGAGAAAACAAGCCCAGATGAGTCCGAAAAACCCTATAAATATCGGACTCATCAACTGCAGAAAGTTAAAGGCTCTACTTAGTCTTCTTTCTCCGAAAGTTTTTCTGAACTTGCTATAGCTGATGAAAAGTACTACAACTAACTGTAAGAACTTTTAGTTCAGCGATTTTGAAACTTCAGCTTCAAGCTCTGCAACAATGGCGAGGAGAAAGAAGATGAAGTTCCGCCTCTTTGCGAAATGATAAACCCTAATAGTTATCTTTGTATTCGCCGAACTTATCCTTTTTATCTTCCGCCGTCCATCGACTATTTCCCCAGTGGGCCCCACTGAAGTTGTTGGCTGGATCTTTGCATTTACAAGAATAGTCATACAATAGGCCTGCGGCGCCATTTGTCATATACTGTAGGTTTCCCGCAACAGTTTGAAGCTTTGCTGACTAATGATGACGTCAGCATCTATGGACTTAGCAAAATTCACAGTTTCAACCTAAGCATTTAGTGTCTTGAGTGAACTGGCTTCACTCAACGAATCTAGACTTAGCCAATTTCTTTTGCATCGCTAGGCGTTGAGTGCGTTGAGTGAACGAATCTGGACTTAGCCAATTTCTTCTGCACTGCCAGGCGTTGAGTGCATTGAGTGAATAACCTTCACTCAACGCTTTTCTCCTTAGACAATCTTTTTACTGTATAGGCATTGAGTGCATTAAGTGATCTTTCATATGTCAACGCATTTGGACTTAGCCAAATATTTCTACTTCTCAAGCATTGAGTGCGTTCAGTGAGCCTTCATCACTCAACACCTTCTTTGACTTTGACAGTCTATCTGCTTAGGCGTCGAGTGAACCATCATCACTCGACACATTTGGACTTAGCCAATCTTTTTGCCACTGGTAGGAATTGAGTGCGTTGAGTGAGCTGTTCTCACTCAACGCATATGGACTTAGATTTTTCTATCTATCTTTCTTTAGGCTTTGACCAATCATTGCTCTTTTGACGCTTTCTTCTTTGGCGTTGAGTGAGCTGTCCTCAATCAATGATTCTGGACAAGGCCAGAATTCTTGACAGAATCTTCAAATGCTTGAGCTTTACTAAATGTTTCTCTTCAGGTGTTGAGTGAGTTGTCCTCACTCCATGATTCTTAACTTAGTTGATTTTTCTGCTTGATAATGCTGAGACTTTAACAGACTCAGCTTTACTCGACGCCTCTTAATATATGGCGTTGAGTGAACTGCCTTCACTCAGAGCCGGTGGACTTAGCTGCATTTTTGTCTTGCAAATTGCTGGGCATTGACTGTCCTCCCTTTACTCGATGCTTTTTGGAATCTGGCATTGAGTGAACTGGCTTCACTCAACACTTGTGGACATAAATGATTTTTAGTCTTTCCAGCATTCTTCCTTGGCATATAGCATTGAGTGAACTGGCTTCACTCAATGCCTGTGGACTTAGACAGATTTTTGTCTCTCCACCTATTTACCTTATGATCACCTATCACAACCACTTAGACAACCTGTCTAAATAGGTTCCAAGGAACATCCTGAACATGATGAGCTTGAATAACATCAAATACAACTATGTTCTTAGCGTTGATGGTGATGCCTCTTCAAATCAAATCTATGGAACAGTGAGGGCAATATTCCCAACAGGAGGACCCTTGGCATATTTTGAAATTTCTCATTAAATATCCCCTATTCTCAAATGCACGGTCATGCTTTCAACCGTACGAGTTAAATTTTTTTTTTTAAAAAAAGTTGGTATTTAAGCACAGGAATTGCCCAAATTTTGCATCCCTCCACTCAATTCCACCAAGTTCCACTAAGGTTTTGCCCTTCATTGCCAAACTCCTTAGGGAGGAGCTCCGAGCTAACTTCCTCCATCTTCCATCTACTATAGTGTTGGGTATTGTATACATAATAGCCATGATTTGAAGAAGTGTCCCTTGAACTAAGTTTAATTGAGTCTGTATTTTTTATTAGTTTTAGTTGTGTTTGGTGTAGGTCTTTATTGCCAAGAGCAAACCATTGTAAGGTTAGTATGGGTATCAAAACACAGTTTTGTGCGATGTAATTTCTCAATGCATAAAACATCTTGTTGAGCCCTGTATAATCTCTCTAATGGGGTATACTTCATCTAGCATCACAAAGGAAGTCGTTATCCAGAAGGGTCTAATTTTTGCTAATTAAAATTTGTTGAGTGATCTCGTGAGGAATCATGAAATTTGTAGAGAACTCATGTAAGCACTCGAGGAATTCATATAGTGATCTCAGAAGAACTTGAGAGATCACAGAGAATCGCTGTCCAGAGCGACAAAGTTAAAGTAGTTTAGACTTCTTATATATACTCGATGAATTCGTCGAGTACTTACTTGAGTACTCGTAAAATTCATCGAGTAATTTTGAGAGGTTAAGTGTACCACCATAATGTTCCCGAGAAAGCTTGAATTCTTAGCCGCCTAAATAAATTCATCGTCTACTAAAGGAAATTCGTCGAGTACTCTCAAGCGCTTTCAGCTAATTCTTCGAAATGTCTAGTGAAGTCCGAACATCTCACCCAATCTCTCTCCCAAGTTATTTCGACTGGTTCATTGAGTGATCTAAAGAGCTCACGTGATGTGTCGACGAATTTGGACTTAAACAAATTATTATTCTTTTTCGTTCTTGTTTTTACGGCTTTCTAAAATTAGGGCTTCCGTTATGTACAGTACACGTGGAAGGTAGAAATAAATTCAAAATTGAGCTATTAATGAGGAATCATCTATAAATTGTCAAGGATTATTCTATAAAATCGTAATCGTGTTCTAATTGCAAACTGCCAACAACGATCGAGATTTCAAAATCGATTTCACGAAGAACTCTACCACCGACATTCCTCCGTATCCACGATTCCTCCTATTAACCCCATAATCCACAACTCATTCATCAAGGTATCTAGGTAATCCTCGTTCAAAGACAAACTCAATTCTCCAATCTGCCTAGGTCGGCAAGTCTCTAGAGATCAGCCTCCGGTTCGCCCAGTTTCCTCTCTGGGCTTACTCCAGCATCAGCCCGCACAGGTCGCGGCCCACAAGCTAGGATCGTGTCGTGCTTCAACAATAGATGGAAGCTCCAGATCATGATCCTAGTCCGCCCCCTTTGCGGGGACTGGTAGGTCTTTTCTTCTTTGTATCCCGTCAATGCTGCCTAATTCTCCTGTACCCTGAGCAGACAGTTATTTTAGCCTTGCCCGCCTGGGCAGGCCCCCGAGCCTTTAAATAGGGGGTGAAAGTGAGTGAAAGATCTACCTTGACTCTAGAGGGGGGGGGGGGGGGGGGGTGAATAGAGTATTTTAAAATAACATTTACAATTAAAAATTGTAAGACAAAGGAAGACTTAATTTACTTATATGTGTAAGGTGCTTACAGTAAAATAAAACTAAAGCAAGAAAATACAGAATCACACATCACACATCAAGGACAAACACACAGCAACCAGAAGACACAAAGATCTATAGTGGTTCCCCAAAAACCTGGGTACATCAACTCTTCTACCACCCTAGGTAAGAATCCACTGCAGGAAGGGTTGATCAGGTGTCCTGGGCGCCAATGAGCTTTTGATAAGGTGCTCAAAAACCAAACCAGATTTTTTTGATCAGGTATCTTGCCACCACTGAGTTTTGATCAGGTCTCAGAAACCAAGAGTACACTTTTGAAGGGAGAGATAACCCTGTACAGATGGTGGAAAAAGAAAAAGGGTGATGATGTCTTCTCTGTCTCAAATCACTGAGAGAAGACAAGTGGATTGTTGATGTTGTCAAAGCTCCCCCTGAGATGTAGAATGGTTCAGGAGTGAAAGCTTTGCTATGGTGATAGGTCTTCAGATGCTTCAGATCTCCAGCAGAAGATGATTCCAGCAAATGCTGAAATGTTTGGTGTCTGGAGTCCTTAATGTTGAAGCTTTTGAAGATTCAGTAGATTTGAAAATCACAGAAGATGAACTGTTAATCAGAGAGGTTGTATTGTTCAATCTTCTGTATTGTAATCTAATTCTTCTGTATTTCTTTGTATTCTCTGTCTATTGTTGTTGTTGTGTGTATTGTTGTTCTTTTTTCTATTCTCTTCTGCAGGAGTATATCAAAAGTCTGACTTAGATTGCCGTTATTCAGTCATAAATGGCTTCCAGAATTGACAACTATATCTAGGGAAAGTCCAAAGCAATATTCCATTTAATCCTTCCTTGAAACTTGCATCAGATTGCTTGAAACGGCTAGAAAATCCTTTGAAATAAATGCAGCAAATAACTCTGAAAGAAGTTGAATTAATTCCATAACTGTTCTTGAAATTGAATTCTGAAAGCGTCGATCTCTCACAAAAATCGTCGACCTGAGCTTAGCTATCGTTGACCTGAGCTCAGAGATTGGATTTTCACAGCAGACAGAAAATGCCGACCTGATCTCAGCGATCGTCGACCTGAGCTCAGCGACTTGGAAAATAGCTAAAGACAAAACGTTGATCTGAGCTCGAAGATCGTCGATCGGAGTTCGACATCTTGCATAATTGAGCTCAGAGAACGTCGAACTGAGTTCGACGTTTCGTCGACTTGAGCTCGACGAAAATTTCCTTGTCTCGGTACTTATTCCTAATCTCTGAATGGTCCTGGGGGATGCTCCAAACCAAAGTTCTAAGCCCTAGACAAATTCTAATTTGACCTTTTCAACTATAAAACTAGGTCAAATAATTTTCCTAATAACATAGTGATCCTTGCCCAAATTTGTAATAGGGTGTTCCAACAATCTCCCCCTATTTGGGTTAGGATTACTATTTACAGGACATAATCTGGAAATACAGAAACATACATATAGAAACAGAAAAGCTAAACTAACAATGCAGAAAAGATAATCAATGCAGCATTGTAGAACTAAAAAGGAAATCAACAAATGTTCAGATATAGATGTACTGTTTGCTTACAAAATTCATTTCTTTTCACTGCCTTTCTTAAATAAAATCGCCCTGTTGGGATTGAGAGCATCTATCATTGATCTCCTGTCATCTTCTGCACCGAAGGAGGTTTGGGATCTGGGCCTTGGAACAACAGCCTCAGGATGCAGTTTCATGTAATCTTCAGGATCAAAAAACTTTCTTGAAGCATATCTCTCTAGTTCTGTCTTCCTTTGTTCTGAAAGTGTAGTGATGTTAGAAGTATCTTTCCCTTATTCTCTGGCATTTTTCAACTGATCTAGAGCAGCAAGCTCTTTCATTCTGGCAGTCCATGATACTGGATTGTTTTCTGGATCCTCAAAAGGAATTGGAGGTTCATATCTATTTATAGTTTCTGAAGCAGTAGATGTTCTTGTAACAATAGTATCTCTGAGTTTGTAAGGAAAAGGACCTTGAGTTGAATCCATAATCCCTTGTCCTTCCCTTTGCTGCCTGGAATAGGTTTTATATTCTCTCTGACTTCCTCTGTGTTGTCCTCTTCTTGAATGATAACTTTTTGATACTGTCCTCTGGGCTGATAACTTTGAGAGGGTTGAGAGGAACTTTGCTTTGAATCTGAAGATTGAAATGCAGAGCCTCCACCAGATCCAGAATCTGGAGGAGGAGGAGGTTAATAATGAGAGGATCCTTTCTCATACTTGTCCAGTTTCCTTTTCTTCCTCATAGCCTTTAACTGATTTTTGGAATATTGCATCCAGAGCTCTGTAATCTGGCAGTCATGCAGAATATAGTATGATATGTAATTTGCATATTTGTCCTTGGCAGGAGGAACTCTCATCATGGCTTTACTTCTAGCTTTCCTCTTTTTGGCAATGGTGCCAGCAGAGTCATCAGATTCAGTATAGAATGTGTCACTGTCAGAACTCTGTGTTCTGTCATAAAGATCATCAATTCTTTTTATGTATTCCTCTTGAAGTTTGGATTTCTCAGAATCAGCAGGAGCAGGAGGTGTTGGAATAGTAGCCGGAGTCTCAGTAGGAGCAGTTGGAATAACAGACACTTGTTCTACCAGATAACTTTCAAGTTCTTCAGCAGCAGCAGTATCAGCAGACATCATCTCAATATCAGTAGATTCAACAGAAATATCAGCAGCAGCAGCAGTACTAACAGCAGCAACAGCTTCCTCAGCCTTATGAGAATTGACATAGGATATGATCAGGCTGGGATCACATACAGAAATAGGCACAATTGCCTTAGTGAGGTCTTCAACTCCCTGAGTTGGCAATCTTCTTCTGTAAAGAGTATCAAACTCAAACAGCAGTGACCTGAGGTCCACTGTAATCACTCGTACTTGAGTAGCAGTAGGGATGATTGGCAACAGTAGATCACTTGGAGCAGCACTTGGAGCAGGCAGTTCCTCAGCTTCATAAGGCATCTCCCCCTGCCTTGATTCAGTCATGACTGGATCAAGGCACTCCATAGAAGGAATTGCCTGAGGAGAGGAAAAAGAAGAAAGCCTGGCAGATAGCTCCTCTATAGATTTGAGGAGTGGAGCCATGGAGGTCTCTAGTAGGTGTACTAACTTGGGGGCCAGTATCCCATATAGCCTATCTGCTAAAGCTGATAAATCCACTTGCTCAAGTTGGACTTGAGTAGAGGTGGAGGATGGAATTGCTTGAACTGATGGTGAATGGGCTGCAGTTGATGGTTGAGAGATATGAATGGTGGAGATGGATGGTATGGGTGTGGAGATGGATGGAGTGAAGGAGGGTTGGGAGAGTATATCATGAAGAAGTTGTTGGTAGGAGGAGGTATAGGGAAGCTCAGGAGGAGAGGAAGGGGAATCATCCATGAAGGAATCTTCCAATATGTTGAAAGATGGTCTGTCATGAGGTGGATAGTAGAAAAGTGAATGGAATGGTTCTGAAGTGGCTGGAGGTGAAAGAGGTGATGAGATGGTAATGGGGGAAGAAATGGTTATGGTTGAGGAGATTGTTGTGGTTAATGTGGAGGTGGAGGTAAAAACAAGAGGAAAAGGAGGAGCAGAGGAGGAGGCAAGCAGTTCTTCCATGAGGGCTGGAGCTTGAGGGGAAGTGACTATAGGAGTCCTTGTGCCTGAAGCTACAGTAGTCCTGGCAGGTTTGATGATCTGCCTGTCCCACTTCTGAAATAGGGCACAGGTTAATCTCTTAGATGCATTAATGTGCATCCCATTGGAAACCAGCAGCTCTGGGCACCTGAAGTGCAGGAAAACCCCTAAAATCCTCCCAAAATTGACAAAACTTTTATTAATTTTCTTCTTGATCAAATCAAAGAAGATTGTTCCCCATTTCAGATGTTTCTTGTCCACTAGGGCTCCCATCAGACAGAACTGATACCTGGAAATAGTATCATGTGCTGAGTGCTTAGCCAGCAGCACCTTCCCCACAACATCAGCCAAAAATCGATATTCAATGGATAGATTCTTTTTCAATAACTTATTAGGGTTTGCAACAGAGTGACCCATTCTATCCAACATAGAATCAAATTCTTCTCCAGACATATCGGTAGAATCATCTCCAGAACTCAAATTGAATACCTCAGTCAGAAGGGTAGGGGATAATTGTACCTTAATCCCGCGGATAGTACCGACTATAGTATTCTCATCCAGATTGTTTGTAGTAAATACACATTCCTTTATTTTGTCAGTCGCAATCTTCATTCTGGTCGACATAATATCCACTAGCTATTGTTCCTTGAATAGTTCCAGGATATCCTTGAATATTTGATCGCTGTCGTCGAAAGAATCCATATCAATATCAAACCCGGTATCAAACTTCATCTTCGCGAGAGCCGCAACATTCACCTCCATTGAAGACCTGCAAAAAATTACCAAACACAAACAAATGTAGTAGAGTTTGGAGGGAAAGAAAGAAATTGCAGAGACTATGAATGCGCAAACAAAGAACGACGATGAAAAATGATTCTTATATTAGGGTTCGACGGTGCAAAGGAAGGATCGTTGAACTCCGTTCGACGATCGGGGCTTCTAATGGAATCTGAAGAGTCTTCAATAATGTCGATCTCCGTTCGACGATACTAGAGAGCGTCGAGCTCAGCTCGACGATCGTTGAACAGAAAGAAGGATAGCAGAAAGCTAACAGACGGCGCTGAACTCCGATCGAAGCTATTTGGAAACATCGATCTCTGTTTGACGCTTTTTGGAAAAATGTCGAGCGCAGTTCAGAGACAGAAAACAGCCTACAGACACTAGAAAATACAAATTTTTAGCCTAGTCTTGGTCTGTTTTTAGATTTACAAAATCTTGGGATTTATTTTAGACTGCCTCCATCTAACATTCCTAACTGATTTAGGAAGAAGGTATGTTTCTTTTCATCCAAAGGTTTGCTGAAAATATCTCCCCTTTGCAAATCTGTTGGGATATATTGAAGTTCAATTTTATTTTTCTCTATATTATCCCTAAGAAAGTGATGCCTAATCTCTATATGTTTTGTCCTACTATGGAGGACTGGATTTTGTGCTATGGAGATAGCACTAGTATTATCACAAAAGATTTTTGACCCTTCTAAGTTGTAGCCATAGTCTAGGAGCTTGTTTTGAATCCACAGAATCTGTGAGCAACAACTGCCTGCTGCCATGTATTCAGCTTCAGCAGTTGAAGTGGACATAGATGTCTGTTTCTTATAGAACAAGGAGACAAGTCTGTCACCAAGGAACTAGCAAGTTCCACTGGTGCTTTTCCTGTCTACTCTACATCCAGCATAATCAGCAACTGAAAATCCAGTTAATTCAAATACTGATTCTTTTGGATACCAGAGTCCTAGATTTGGACAACTTTTCACATACCTGAGAATCCTCTTTACTAAAGTTAAGTGTGTCTCTCTAGGGCTTACTTGGAACCTAGCACATATGCATGTAACAAACATTATATAAGGTCTACTAGCTGTAAGGTACAATAAAGAGCCAATCATTGCTCTATATGTTGTCTGATCAACATGTTTTCCATGTTCATCAGCATCTAATACAGCATTAGTAGGCATAGGTGTTTTCATACAAGATGCTTCAGACATACCAAATTTCTTAACCAGTTCCTTTGCATACTTGGTTTGAGAAATGAATATGCCTTCAGCATGTTGTTTGACTTGCAATCCTAGAAAGAAGGAAAGCTCACCCATGCTACTCATTTCAAATTTAGAGTGCATTAAGTTAGAGAACCTTCTGCACAAATTTGAATCAGTAGAACCAAATATGATATCATCTACATATATTTGTACTAGTAGGGTATGGGACTTATGGGTTCTAATAAAAAGAGTTTGGTCTACTCTACCCCTAATAAAATCATTTTTAAGAAGAAAGCATGCTAAGGTCTCATACCATGCTCTAGGATCTTGCTTGAGACCATATAATGCTTTATGCAATTTGAAAACATGGTCAGGATAAGTTGAACAGATAAAACCTGGAGGTTGTCTAACATAGACTTCCTCTTGGATGTCTCCATTGAGAAAGGCACTCTTCACATCCATTTGGTAGACCTTGAATCCTTTGTGAGCTGCATAAGCAAGGAATATTCTTATGGCCTCTAACCTTGCCACTGGTCCAAAGGTCTGTTCATAGTCTATCCCTTGTTCTTGAGAATAACCATGAGCAATTAGCCTTGCCTTGTTCCTTACAATAACTCCTTGATCATCCAACTTTTTGTGAACACCCATTTTGTTCAACCAATTGAGTGATCCTTAGGCCTTGGCACTAGTTCCCAAACTTTGTTTCTCTCAAATTGATGTAGTTCCTCTTGCATAATAATGATCCAGTATGAATCTTGTTCTGCATCTAGAATGGATTGAGGCTCAACTTGAGATAGAAAGCAAGTAAGCATCAGGTTCTGGTTGACCTGATTTATGGTTTACACACCAGCTGAGATGTCTCCAATCAGTTGGGAGATTGGGTGATCTCTTGTTATTACTAAATAAACAGGAGGTGTTGATTGTTCACCAACCTGTGTTGTTGTTTCTTCTTGTGGAACAACAACTGGCTCTTCAAGATGGTTTTCTCCAAGATGTTGACCACCAAGATGTTGAGTATCCTCTTCATCTTCACTGATTTCAGCTCTTTGTTGGATAGGTGGAGGAGCTGTATCCTTTTCTTTATTCTGTAATCTGTCCATACTTTCTAAAAGAGAGTGTACATGCATAGGTTCTATGGTAGAAGCAGACTTCTCCTTATAAAATATGTTAGTCTCATCAAAAGAAACATGAACAGATTCTTCTATTTTAAGAGTAGATTTATTATACACCCTATAAGCCTTGCTGATTATGGAGTATCCCAGAAACACTCCTTCTTCAGCCTTAGCTTGAAATTTTGCTAAACATTTCTTGTCATTATTGTGAATATAACAAATACAACCAAAATTTTTAAAATAGTTTACTTGAGGTTTCTTCCCTTTGAGCAATTCATTGGGAGTCTTGCCCTTCAGTTTATGTATTAGACTTCTGTTCAACACATAGTTGGAGGTGTTCACTACCTCAGCCCAAAAAGATAGAGGTAGGTGAGCATCTGTCAACAATGTAGTAGCAGATTCAATTAGGGTTCTATTTTTCCTTTCAGCTACCCCATTTTGTTGAGGAGTTCTAAGAGCTGAGAAAGTATGCCTGATCCCTTCACTCTGACAGAACTCTTTCATAAGAAGAGAATCAAACTCTGTCCCATGATCACTTCTGATCAGGGCAATGTGAGTAATGAACTCAATCTGTATACATTTGAGAAACTCTGTCAGACACTTAAAGTTATCAAACTTCTTCCTTAGAAAGAATACCCAAGTGAATCTTGAGAAGTCATCTACAATCACCAAAGCATAAGATTTCCCTCCTAAGCTTTGCACTGTAATGGGTCCAAAAAGATCCATGTATAACAGATACAAAATCATAGGTGAATCACTCTTATTAAGTGACTTAAAACTATTTTTAGTTTGCTTGCCTAATTGACAAGCCCTATAGAGTCCTTCCTTCTTGTAGGGGCCAGAAGGTAGTCCTCTAACAAGGTTGTCCTTGGACAGCCAAGCAATGGTTCTAAGGTTTAAGTGTCCTAGTCTCTTATGCCATTAATCATTTTGTTTGCATACTGTATTAAATAAGCAAATGTCTGTGTTGGTTGAAAGAAAGTCTACAAGATAAATGTTACCTTTTCTTTTACCTGTTAACACAGTTGTGTTATCCTCTGACTTGATCTTGCATAGGGATTTGTTGAAAATCACCTTATATCCTTCATCACATAGTTGACTGATGCTGATCAGGTTGTGCTTCAGTCCTTCCACATATGCCACCTTCTTGAAAGTGACTGACCCAATCTGAACAGCACCATATCCTTTTGTTTTACCAAAGTTTGAATCACCAAAAATTACTTTGGGTCCAAGTTTGGTTATGAAGTATGATAGGTTCTCCTTGTTCCCTGTCATGTGCTTTGAGCACCCACTATCAAGACACCATTGTTGGGTCACTTCTGGATAGGTCTTCACCTGCACATAATCTGCTTATATGTTTTTGAACCAGTTTACCTTGGGCCTAGGTTGATATCCTTTAAATTCAGAAATAAAAGACATCGCAGGTTGACTCTTATAACCTTTAGGATGGTATCTCCTAGGAGGTACTATCCATTCAGTATAAGGGTTGAAGCATTGGGATGAAGGACTTCTAGGATTGAATTTAGATGTGCCTTTGAAAGGTTCAAAACTCTGATCTCCATTCGACGATCGTCTACCTGAGTTCGACGATCTTGGGTCAGATCGTTGGGCTCCATTCGAAGATCGACTATAGTAGAGTTTAGAGTTCAAAAGTCGTCGGTCTGAGTTCGACGATCCAGCGTTGGATCGCCGAGCTCCGTTCGACGATCGTCGAGCTCTGTTCGACGTTTTCTGTTGAACTTGATTTTCCTTAAGTAAATCTTGATTCTTCCTAGCTACCTTTACAACACCCTTTCCTTTATTAGAAATAAATTTAATTGGGGTTGTTAATACTATAGGTTGGCTGGATGAAGCACCCAATCCCAGTGTACTGTTGAATCTTGAGTTCACTATGCTTGTAATGTCCATCAGTCTGATGCTTCTCCCATTAAGGGATTCTTCAAACTGCTTGGCCTTGGATAGTTCACTTTTTAGTGCAGCTATCTGCTCCCTATAGCATTCTAACTCCTCAGAGAGTTTTAGGTTATTTGACTTTAGGATACTATAGTCAGATAATTGATTTCTGAGAGAGATTATCTCTTTCTCAGACTTTAGCAAATCTAAACACAGTGTCTTAAATTCAATTTTAAAGTCCTCAAAAGTAAAATCAAAAGAGTTTATTACCTCGTCCTCTTCAGATCCATTTTCAGCTTCAGAATCAGACTCTTGTTCTGCATCAGAGTTTTGCTGGGAGGCAATGGTTGCCATCATGAAGAATTCTTTTTCCTTAGCATCATCCTCCTCATCACTTAAGCTGGATGAGGCTTCTGATTCTTCTTCTGTATCACTCCAGCTTTCAGCTACAAACCCCTTCCTTGTATGTTTGTTTTTGTTGGATGAGGGTTTGTTTCTATTGTTTCCCCTGGAGTCCTTGTCTCTTCTTCTCTCTTTTCTGTACTTCTTATCCTTATTTTGATTTTCTTGACAGTCAGGCACAATATGGCCTGGTTTCCTACATCCAAAATAGATTATTTCTTTATTATTTGATTTGTCATACCTTGGCTTCTCATGCCCTCTTGATGACCTCTTTCTGAAATCTTTCCTGGCCATTTTATAGAATCTTTTGGCCAACAAGCTCATCAATTCTTCATTTCCTGTGACCTTGTCTTCAGGCTTCTCTTCTATGGCTTTGAAAGCTATGGTCTTCTCCTTTCTGATGACTGTAGAAGTAGTCTTTTGCTCTTCTTCCCTATTCTTAATGAGCAGCTCATAAGATTTGAATTTGCCCAAAATAGCTTCTGTAGTAATTTTAGTTAGAATTCTGGCATCTTTAATTGGCTAGATTCTTAAATCCCAAGTGCTGGGGAAGCACATTAGGATTTTGTCATTTAGTTCAGTGAGTGTGATCTCCTTATCCAATGTCTTCAACTTACTAACTATCAGACTGAGCCTGTTGTATATGTTTGCAACTGACTCAGCTTCTCCTTTCTTGAAGTTCTCATATTGGGATATGAGATGGGATCTCCTGTCCTTTCTTTCAACAACAGATCCCGATACAATTTCTCAGAGCTTATCCCATATGTCTTTAGCTGAGCAGCATTCAGCTACCTTTTGGAATATCTCATCAGACATAGTCTGAGCAAGAATATTCTTCGCCTTTGCATCTGCCACTTTCCACTTCTTTATTTCAGCATCTATTCCTGAGGGGGGGGGGGGGTGGAACAACACTTGTACTTGTGATCACTTGAGGTCTTGGACAAACTGTCAAAACAGAGTTAAAAATGTCCTCATCAATAGAATTCATGTAAAGCTTTATCCTTGCCTTCCAAAGTGCAAACTTATAGAGGTTGCACAGTGGAGGTCTGGTGCTAGCATAATTTTTGTTCTGTGCCATGGTTTTGTATAAAAATAAATATAATATAAAAAGTAATAACTATCCTCTATAGAAGGTTTATCTTATCAAGGATCTTTTGGTTCAGGTGTTAGCCTTGTCAACCAATCTGTTGAAAGTTCAGATGTTGAATAACCAACCTCCCTCTGATACCAATTGAAAGTGAATGAAAGATCTACCTTGACCATAGAGGGGGGGTGAATAGAGTATTTTAAAATAAAATTTACAATTTAAAATTTTAAGGCAGTGGAAGACTTAATTTACTTATATGTGTAAGGTGCTTGCAGTAAAATTAAACTAAAGCAAGAAAATACAGAATCACACAGCACACAGCAAGGACAAACACATAGTAACCAGAAGACACAAGGATCTATAGTGTTTCCCCAAAAACCTGGGTACATCCACTCTTCTACCACCCTAGGTAAGAATCCATTGCAGGAAGGGTTGATCAGGTGTCCTGGGCACCAATAAGCTTTTGATAAGGTGCTCAAAAACCAAACCAGATTTTTTTGATCAGGTGTCTTGCAACCACTAAGTTTTGATCAGGTCTCAGAAACCAAGAGTTCACTTTTGAAGGGAGAGATAACCCTGTACAGATGGTGGAAAAAGAAAAAGGGTGATGATGTCTTCTCTGTCTCAAATCACTGAGAGAAGACTAATGGATTGTTGATGTTGTCAAAGCTCCCCCTGAGATGTAGATTGGTTCAGGAGTGAAAGCTTTGCTAGGGTGATAGGTCTTCAGATGCTTCAGATCTCCAGCAGAAGATGATTCCAGCAGATGCTGAAATGTTTGGTGTCTGGAGTCCTTGATGTTGAAGCTTTTAAAGATTCAGTAGATTTGAAAATCAAAGAAGATGAACTGTTGATCAGAGAGGTTGTATTGTTCAATCTTCTGTATTGTAATCTAATTCTTCTGTATTTCTTTATATTCTCTGTCTATTGTTGTTATTGTGTGTATTGTTGTTCTTTTTTCTATTCTCTTCTGCAGGAGTATATCAAAATTCTTACTTAGATGGACGTTATTCGGTCATAAATGGCTTCCATAATTGACAACTGTATCTGGGGAAAGTCCAAAGCAATATTCCATTTAGTCCTTCCTTGAAACTTGCATCAGATTGCTTGAAACGGCTAGAAAATCCTTTCTAATAAATGCATCAAATAACTCTGAAAAAAGTTGAATTAATTCTATAACTATTCTTGAAATTGAATTCTGAAAGCGTCGATCTCTCACAAAAATCGTCGACCTGAGCTCAGCTATCGTTGACCTGAGCTCAGAGATTGGATTTTCACAGCAGACAGAAAAGGTCGACCTGAGCTAAGCGATCGTCGACCTGAGCTCAGCGACTTGGAAAATAGCTGAAGACAAAACGTCAATCTGAGCTCGAAGATCGTCGACCGTAGTTCGACGTCTTGCAGAATTGAGCTCTGAGAACGTCGAACTGGGTTCGACGTTTCGTCGACCTGAGCTCGACGAAAATTGCCTTGTCTCAGTACTTAGTCCTGATCCTTTAATGGTCCTGGGGGCAGCCCCAAACTTATGTTCTAAGCCCTAGACTCATTATAATTTGACATTTTCAACTATACAACAAGGTCAAACAATTTTCCTAGTAACATAATGATCCTTGCCCAAATTAGTAATAGGGTGTTCCAATAGGGGGAAGTGGTGCACCCAAAGCCTACTTGTTAAAGGTTGCGGACTCAAATCTCAGGCTATGCAGTCTCTAGCTTGATCTCTTTCCTTCTCTTTTCTTCCTTGCTCTGTTATCAACTCTTTGCAAACAAAGGAAATCCCATCGCAAGAGAGTCATTCTACGTGACAGGCGAAGTCTAGTGTTGTCGTGGCTCATGGCTCTGTTTCTTTCTTCTCCTCTGCGCTAGTAGATTACTGCTTGCAGCCTCGCCTTTTCCCTTCTTTTTACCCCGTGAGCAAACAGTTAGCTGGTGGTGCCTTTTCCCACATCAACAGTTGATACGTTGAACGACAAGTGTACCGGTTGCATAAGTAATATAAAATGGGCGAGTTTTCCCAAGTATCGATCTTGAGGGAACACAGCACGGTGGAGTTATTTTTGAGGAGGACTTGAGATTGAGGTCCAAAAGTCTAACCTACGTTAGGGGAGGGGGGGGTTTGGTATTTTGCGGAAAAACAGAGTAAAATACTAAAAACTACTCCTATGCAACGCCGTCATGCGATGCTTTGCCAGGCGGGATTGAAGACTACACGGGCCGCTATGCACTGAATCGCTGGGTGGATGGACGAGTAGGCTTGCAAATGAGGTTGTGAGAATGACAGAATGAGTGTCGAGAGCACCTCTTCGCTATGCATGCCACTAGCAATTGCTAGTGCAACAATGTCGTGGAGGATGGATAATGGCGCACCTCAAGCAACTAATGCTGTAAAACAAAACAGGTTCACATAGACATGAAACAAATAATGTTTATAAGTACAGTGCACTTCATCAAATAAACGGTTTTAAACACATATATTCAGTAAGAAAGCAAGAAGAAGTCAAGAGATCGATCGAATCCGAAGTCTTGTTGAGGATTTATGGAAGGAATCGTCGGGTTGTCAATCCACGTCCTAGCTCAGTCCTCAACTGCGTCCAGGGTAGAGGAGGTTGTCACTACCTCCTAATGGACCCATCTTCTTCGTGTCACGATGTAGAGGAATTTTGCAAGCTTCCCTTTACTTGTTGGATATAGCGTCAAAACTCTTCTTGAAACTCAAGGTTGGAGGAGGAGGCCGAGAGGAATCTCCGGCTTAGATTTGGCGGTGAAAGCTTGCCCAGAGCACCTCCCTATGGTGGAAGATGAAGGGGAACATGGGAACCCTTCCTCGGAGACGAAAACAACAAAGAAATGTTGGGGGGGGGGTCTGGAATTAGGGCGAAACCTATGAATTTATAGATATCAGAAATAACAATGCGCACGATGACTGGCGCACGACCAGTGGTCGTGCGTACTATGTCCAATGATCATGAATATTGGCATGGCAGAACTCAAGAAAAATTGGGATAACGCGCAAGAGCAGTGGCGCACGACCGATGGTCGTGCACACTATGTGTAATGGTCATGCGATTACCCCAGACAGAACTCCAGGAAAAATGGAATCAATGCACATGATCAGTGGCGCACGACTGGTGGTCGTGCCTACTGTGTCCAGTGGTCGTGCGTTCGCCCAGGCAGAACTTGGAAAAATTAAGACTAGTGCGCACGATCGGTGGCACCCGACCAGTGGTCATGCGCAATAGATTCGATGATTCTGCGTTTTATTCCTGTTTCCAAACAATCCCAGAACATGCACACGACCGTTGTACAAATAGGAAAAATAAATCACTGATATGTGCAGACATTCAAGGCCATAACAAGGAGTAGAATCTATAAAAGTAACAAAAATACACAACCACATGCCTAATTGTGCACTTCCTATGGAAATAAAGATAAGATGAAATATATACGATAACGAACTAAAAGTGAAGTCCATGTGAAAGAAAACTAGCCAAGATAAGTCCGAAAATCACTATATAAATTGTACTCATCACACCCCCAGACTTACCTTTTTGCGTGTCCCGAGCAAACAAAATCTATGTCGATAGGGAAAAAAACTTGCTAACAAAGAAATTAAGATATGGAGTACCATGCGAAGTTGCATGCTCGCGCGCATAAAATATAATAGAGGAAATTTCTAAGTATACAAAATTGTTTATACTTTTCACAATGCGTATCAAAATTTTATTGCTACTCAAAAATGGAATCACGGTGAATCTTCCGGTCATGCGCAGGGAGAAAGTAGGAAAGCCACTAAAGTGAGCTTTACTAAAGACCGGGCTCAGAATCACCTCCAAAGGAATCCACCAATGTCTGGGACAAAACGCTTGCCCGTTCACACTCTCTCCACGATACTAGTTCGACTCAAGCGCGAATCTGTAGGACTTGGAGTTTAATATTGGCTTAGGCGAAGGCGGGGTAGACAAAGATAAACAAGACGGACACGCACATCCAAAATGAGACCGCTCGAAAACACTCACAGCTATTTACAACGGTAAACACGTGCGGCGCACCACCATACTTGGATTTTTTACAGTGCGTGCAAGAAATTTTACAACTCAACAACAATATATATATATATATTTATTCCCAATTGGGAAATTTCATTTCATTTACTTTTATTTTATTTTCTTTTTATCCAAATAGCCGAAACCAAATACGAAAAAATGGCAACACTACAAGCTGCACAAACACCCACATAACTATCACACATAACAGATACAAATGACAATAAAGCAAACTAACCGAGCGACTACATCCGGATGTGTGAGTAGGAAAGGCTATTTGTCTTTGGTAGCGAGGCGTAGGGATGTCAAAGGAATGGACAGGCTCAACGGGGATAGCAATGGATAGATGTCGGGAATGTTACAAGGCTCAAACTAGACAAAGTGATGACCTATATCATGCTCACCCATGACTAACCATGCACCAATCCTTCGAGAGTAGCTTGAGGCAAGTTCTTAGCCACCGAGAAAGATGATCTTTCCTCCCGACTCGAGCAAAACGAGTATAGTGATGGCTACACACATCCCTACACTACCGATTGATTCACACAAGATTCACCAATTTTTGAGTAGAATAAAAAGCCTTTATGCAAATAGAAAAATATAAAACTATAAGCATACAGAAAAATTAAATCTACTCAAATTTCTACACGAGACGAGAGAACTCGACTATGAGCACTACAGGAGTCAACATTTTACTCTGTCTCACAATCCTATGCCAACACAATTATTTTCCCTAATCATACAAAAGAAACGAGTTTAACTCGCAGCACTCTAACAGATAAGCACGCGCTCATGTGGGTGTAGTGTTGTGCTATGCAATGAAGTAATAAAAATTAAACTATAAAAGCTTCTAGTATGCACATGAATTGTGCACGTGCAAAAGGTAACAAATACTGGCTCTCCTCAAGACTTAAACTAAACTCCACATCATATGATATTTAAATTTAAATTAGATAGAGACAAGGGAAGAGATTACCTAATACCCAGCCAGTGAGAATACCAGAAGACGCGTGAAAAACAGAGGCAGGTCCGCTAAATGAAGAATCACAACCTCGCCAATACGAAGTTGCCAAAAATACCTATAGGGGTGAGCTCCGCAAAAACAAAAGAAAAATAGACAAAATACAAAGAAATACTAAAACTAAAATAGACATGAAAAATAAAAATGCAGGAAATATTAGATAATTACAGGGGTTATTGTCCTCCCAGCACGACTTATTAAATTCTATACATTTCTAGATAATGGGCCTATGAAAAGAAAAGTGCACAGGTAACTGTTTCATTATCCATTTCGGTAACGGGTACCGATACAAAGATAAAACAGCTACCCCTCTACCTAAATAATAATACTTGCCCAACATAGGTAGAGGAAATAGGAAGTAATAAGAGTAGGAGAGATGGTCCTCACTCATCTAACCACAAAATAAATCCTTGCCCAGCAAGGTATCGTCTACAGGAAGACGACAGGAGGAGAAAGCAAAAAAATGGAGCTTCCTCAACAGAAGAGGCATCAACCTCCTCGCAAAAGAGGATGCTATCATCCATGACATGAGCTGAAAGCTCCAATTACTCCTGAAGAACCTGCGAAGACTCAACCCGCACGGGCTCAGATACCGAAATGGGATCAAGAAATAAAGGAGATGAAAAACTAAAATAATCAAAAATAGGGGGAGTGGTCCCTGTCTCACTCCCAGCAGGATCCAAGCATATATCATCATCGATATCATCAACCGACTCACTAAAACAAGGAGTAGATAATTCTTGAAAAGAAAGCGGAGGAACAACAACATCAAAGAAAATATGAGCGGTTTCCTCTAAGGGTGAATCCAAAAGAGGGTAAGAAAGCATGGGGATAGACGACACCACAATGTCATCACACCGATCAACAGAAAGTCTTATGGGTATATCCGCAGTAGTCCCCCATAGACAAGGTTATACTGCGAATATATCATCAGAATCAGAAGGGGCAGCCAATTGAGAGGAGGATGGAATGAATCAGATACCCAGTTCATCCTCCTCCTCTAATTGGCGTTGAAATTCTGCGCAATCTTTCAACACATGCTCGGTGCAACGACAACACAAACACCATTTTCCATTACTCCTCAGTCCAGGTGAGACCGGAGAGGAATAAGAAATAGGTGAAGGTGTAGAAGAGAAGTGACCATAAGACATGGGTATGGTGTATGAAGTACCATAAGTGGATGGTGCTCCATACACTGAACCACGAGAATTATGCTCACTATCTTCATTGGGGTACTCTTCACTACCATTACTATAATCCCCGCACTATCTGCAACGGATATTCATATAAGAAAACATTGTGCAATAAGAAAGAATTCACCAACAGAAATATTCTAAGCAAAAATTAACTACACACTAACTGTTAAAAGAAAAGGAATGCCTGCTGCTGCAAATTAAAACAAGAAAAGGAACAAAAAAAAATAAGCAACAAAATTTAAAAACTAAAGCAAATAATAAACATGATATGAACAAATGGAAAAGGGATTCTATCTCCTATCTCCCTCTCAAAAAACTCTCACAACTGTGTTCCCCTGCAACGGCTCCAAAAAGATGATGCGTTGAACGACAAGTGTACTGGTCGCACAAGTAATATAAAATGGGCGAATTTTCCCAAGTATCGATCTCGAGGGAACACAAAGAGGTAGAGTTAATTTTGAGGAGGACTTGAGATTGAAGTCCAAAAGTCTAACAAATGAAAGGGGGGGGGGGGGTTTGGTATTTTGAGGAAAAACAAAGTAAACTACTAAAAACTACTCCTATGCAATGCCGCTATGCGATTCTTCGCCAGGCGGGATGGAAGAATACACGGGCCGCTATGACCTAAATCGCTGGGCGGATGGACAAGTAGGCTTGCGGGTGAGGTGTTGAGAATGGCAGAATGAGGGTCGAGAGCACCTCTTCGCTACGCATGCCACTAGCAATTGCTAGTGCGTCAATGTGGTGGAGGATGGATAATGGGGCACCTCAAGCAACTAAAGCGGTTAAACAAAACAGGTTTACATAGAAATGAAACAAATAAAGTTTACAACTAAAATGCACTTCATCAAATAAACAGTTTTAAACACATAAATTCAACAAGAAAGCAAGAACAAGTCAAGAGATCGACCGAATCCGATGTCTTGCTGAGGATTCACGGAAGGAATCATCGGGTTGTCAATCCGCATCTTAGCTCAGTCCTCAACTGCATCCAGGGTAGAGGAGGCTGTCACTATCTCACAATTGACCAGTCTTCTTCGTATCACGATGCGAAAGAAGGTTGCAAGCTTCCCTTTGCTTGTTGGATACAACGTCAAAACTCTCCTTGCAGCTCAAGGATGAAGGAGGAGGCTGAGAGGAAGCTCTGACTTGGATTTGGCAGTGAAATCTTGCCTGGAGCACCTCCCTACAGTGGAAGATGAAGGGGAATGGTAGAACCAATCTTCGGAGACAAAAATAGAAGAGAAATGTAGGGGGGGTCTGGAATTAGGGCAGAACCTGCGAATTTATAGATAGCAGAAATAACAATGCGCACGATCACTGGAGCATGACCAGTTGTCATGCACACTATGTCCAATGATCGTGCATATTGGCATGGCAGAACTCAAGAAAAACTGCGATAACGCGCATGAACAGCAACGCATGACCGGTGGTCGTGCACAATATGTCTAATGGTCGTGCGATTACCCCAGAAAAAACTCCAGGAAAAATTGAATGAATACACATGATCAGTGGCGTATGACTGATGGTTATGCACACTATGTCCAGTAGTCGTGCGTTCTCCCCAAACAGAACTTGAAAAAATAAGGACTAGTGCGCATGATCTGTGGCGCACGACCAGTGGTCGTGCGCAATAGATCCGATGATTGTGCGCAGTATTCCTGTTTCCAAAAAATCCCGGAACATGCATACGACCCCTATACCAGTAGGAAAAATAAATCACTGATATGTGCAGACATTCCAGACAATCATAAGAAGGAGTACAAACTATAAAAGTAAAAAAAATACACAACCATGGGCCTAAGTGTGCACTTCCTTTGGAAATAAAGATAAGATGAAATATATATGATAACAAACTAAAAGTTAAGTGCATGTGAAAGAAAACTAGCCCAGATGAGTCCGAGAATCACTATATAAATAGGAATCATAAATAGTTAACACGCGACCTTCATATCCAAGAAGCTTTTCAAAATCAGCGGACAGAGATCTAAGAACGCTAAGCTCTCCGTTCAAACTGCTCCCGTTTGTCAGAAGATTCTTTGTGGGATGAGCTTGAGTAGTCTCATAGGGAGGCTTAGCGATCTCGCAGAGAGACCAATCAGCGATTATATGTAATCAGCCAGGCATTGGAGGCGCTGACTCAGCGAATAGTGCCCCAGGCCGTAGCAGAGCCTGCGGACACTCCTGCCCTCCTAACTCCATCTCGCCAAACTCTGTTTCGACAGTCTCTGGTGATTAAGCCTCTCCGCCAACTCGCCCTCGAGCTCGGACCGCAGCTCCCCTGTGTCCTCAAGAAGAAGAGTTTGCCTCACAGATGGATTTCTTCAGGAAGGCGGCTAGAGGCACCCCTGCTCGCAAGCCCAACTATGATGATGCTCGCAAGTATGTGCATCCCGCGAACCCTCTTGTCCCAGTCCGCCCCTCCTTTCTAACTGAATATGAGGATCCCTCTCCCTTCATTGATAGAATCTGATGGGAGTTTTCTCCAAGCAACTTAAGGGAGCCTTGTCTTCCTCTGTATACATGGAAGACAATCCAGTAGCACATTTGCAGGCCTTTGAAGGGGCAGTTGCTCTGAGATGCCTCTCAGACGCGATAAAGTGCAAACTCTTGGTGACCACACTTCACAGTCAAGCAAGTGAGTGGTTCCATGAGCTGCATTCTGGCTCAATTTCTTCTTTTGCTGAGCTCCGCAATGAGCTCTTGTGGAGGTTTGCTAACTCAAAGAAGAGGAAAGATGGCCCAGCCGCCCTTTTCGAGATCAAGCAGAGAGACACTGAATCAGCTGCTTGGTTTTTTGATCATTTTTAGATGGAGATTCTGGGGGTGAAAAATGCGAACCCAGACTTCTATAAGGTTGCTCTAATTCATGGCCTTCGGGAGGGCCCTTTAAATTTCAAGGAAACCACCAAGGCGCCTGCCACCTACTAGGATTTTATTTCATTGGTCAATCAATTCATTGAGTGTGAGAACGCCAACCCAACCAAAATCTCATCCCTGATATTTAAGGCTGAAGGAAGGGATTCTCCTGGTTCCT
Organism: Platanthera zijinensis; assembly: GCA_039513925.1. NCBI lineage: Eukaryota > Viridiplantae > Streptophyta > Magnoliopsida > Asparagales > Orchidaceae > Platanthera > Platanthera zijinensis. The sequence goes on along the minus strand of CM077093.1, from coordinate 111,509,899 downwards.
ACGCCGACCATCGCCATTGCAAGCCTCCTCGCCCGGAATATCAGCCTCCTACTCAGAGGGGGAGGCACTTCTGCCATAAGAAACCTTTCCTCGACCATCAACAGTTTCGAGATACAAAACTATCGTTGACAACCGCTCCCGCCTTACCAGCTCAAGTTCTTCTAGTTCTCCAGGAAGCTTTGCCTGCATTCAGGCAGCAGTGCAGTGACTCCGTGGAGGAGTTCTCAGATCTGGGTCTGAGCATTGATGAGGTCATCCAGATTCTGTAAAGGAGGTCTGATGATAGGAAGCAAGGACCTCAGAGAGACTGGATACAAAGGAACTCAGATCTTTTTTGCGAGTTCCATAAGGAGAAGGTACACCTAACCGAGAATTGCAGAGCCCTTCACCAAATTGTAGAGAGTTGCTTGCTGAAGGCAAGATAAAAGACCTGTGCAAGAAAGATGCATCATCCAAACCGTCTACCTCCAAGGGCAAGGAGATGGCTGAAGGCCTTTGGGAGTGTGAAGAGATCGAGGATGTTGGCCTTCTGGGACATATCTACATTGATAATGAATGTATTTATGCCAACGATGAAGGAGCCTTGGGGCGGCTCTTTTACATTCATGGAGGAGAAGGGACCGAGTCTACTTTAAAATCATCAATGAAAAGGTTCTCTCATCTAGAGATCGCTTCTACTTCTTCTTCTTCTCCGCACAGGGGAAGCATCATTTTCAACAAAGATGACCTTCCCCCGACTTCTAATCCATTCAATCATGTTGTGTAATCAAGGCAGCCATTGAGAACTATACAGTGGACAAGATCCTGATCGACACAGGTAGTTTAGTCAACCTTCTCTTCAAACAAACTTTTGAGGCCCTGAAGACCGGAAAGCCTCTGTATTCCACTTAAGATCCGCTTTACGGCTTCTCAGGGGATAGGAAGGAGCTTGATGGATGAAAAATGACTAAGTTGTCTACCTAAATCACTTAGAGGGGGTGAATAGGTGAGTTGTGCGTCATTTTGTGTAATAAAAACTTTAGCGATCTAAGCACAAGAAATAATCCAAGCAAAAACAGAAGACACCAAGAGTTATAGTGGTTCCCCAATCTTGGGTACGCCCACTTTCCACTCACCGATCTAGCAAAGCACTAGACTCGGCTACTCAATTATTCTCAGATTGAAAACAATCATACCACTCAGAATAACGTTCCTACAACTCGATCCAAAAAAGGATCTACACTCGGAAGATGAAAACTTCCTACAACTCGGAGAACTAGGCTCCAACACTCGGAGAATAATATCCTACAACAAAAAAATGAAATCTGAAAAATACAAATAGTGAATCTTTTCTCAGATTTGGAAATCTCTCCCTAGGTCTTCTTCCTTGATCTTTTCGACTTTATCAGAATTTGTAGATGAAGACTCTCGGCTAGATCTGTTCTGAGAAACATGGACTCACACTATTAAGGAGAATATGAAGATTGAAAAATCTCTTGATCTGCAAGTCGATCTGGATCGGAAATGGCCTTGGCGATCTTGAAGATGAGCGGCAGCTTCTATAGATTTGGAAATAGTCGACCGATCCAGAAAACATAGAATGACAGAATATATACGCTTGATGTTGTTATTATTAATGTTAGTCATAATGACACGACCTTTTATAAGATCTCCCTAACGGTTAGATTTGTCATTAATGATGGCCACGTAGACCAGTCATATCAAAGAATTCAAAACATAGTCTGTCAGGGACTTAAGGAAAATTTTCAGAAATTGAGACAGCATTTCTCGAGTGAGAATTATACTACTCAAGTGCTGTGACTAGTTCTCGAGTGGATAGCAATGACTACTCGAGAAGAAGCATTACTAGAAATTCTGGATAGAATCTGAAATCACTCGAGAGGAGTAATGATTAATCGAGTGCTAGAGAGACTACCCGAGAGAGGTGAAAATGGACTTCTCGAGAACTTTACTTAGAGAAAATTCTGGAGAAAATGTCGATCACTCGAGTATTGAAACTGGACAACTCGAGTACTAAACAAACCACTCGATTACATGGATTTGCTACTTGAGTGGGTTTAGAATCTTCTCGAGAACTATACTTCTATCACTCGAAATAACTGCGTAACTACTCGAGTACTTGACTTGACTACTCGAGTGATTAACATAAAAATTTATGAGAACTAAAAACTGAACACTCAAGAATGAGAGAAGGTCTACTCGAGTACTGGACTTGGCTTCTCGAGAGCTAGATTATAGCTACTCGAGAACTACTTCCTTTACTCGAGTTTCAGAAAAGACCTACTTGAGTGCTTCTAAGGTTTCTACTAGAGTACTATAATTCCACTCGAGTAAAACACTTAGAAAAATTTCAGCTTTAAGAAAATTTTACTTCTTCAATCCAAACAGCAATAGGTCTTCCTTCATCAAACCTAGTGCTTGAAAATGAAGTGTATCCCAATAGAGAGTCTATACATGAGTCAACACCATGGATCATACAATGAGGGATTACATTGTATGGTCCTGTGTCTGGTGACCCACTGTAGACTGACATTGGTCTACACTTGGCAATAAGTTCTGCAAACACATAACTAGAACAAGATATCAAATACAACTTAATTTATCTTAGTTCAATGGTGACTTAATACAAATTTAGGGTATTGTGGATACAATACCCAACAATATCCCCCTATTTATAGATGTCAGAACCCTCTACACTAATGTGAATTATATCAAAAATATAAAGAACTAGATATATAAATTAAATAAAGAACGATATGCATGAAATCTAAAGATAAGGAAATGAATCATCAAAACTAAAGATTTTTATAACTAGAAAAGTTTCAAGATTTTAGCTCTACACAGATTTAATCATCAATCTTATAACTATGATCATTCTTAGCCTTGATGTTGCTATTGTTATTGCTGATGTTGCATGTCTTGCTTTTCTTGTTGCCTTGTTTGATAACTGAATGGCTTGGGATAATACTTTGGGGGTCTTTGTGGTGCATTTGGATTATTCCTCCCATATTCTATATCATAAATCCTTCTTTTATTCATGGAATTCTCATATAATTCCCATTCATGATAACTATAGTGATTAGTCGAGCTTTCATTGTAGTCCATGTAACATCCCTCAGACAACTAGACCCCCTAGGAGTGGTTTTGCCATGACAAGGTCATGACAAAACCCTAGGAAGCCCAAGAAGACCATGTGGACCTAGGAATATAAGTGAGATCATTATGGTATGCACATAATAGATTCCTAAACCCTAGTTTAGGATGATCATGAGGCTTCACCATGACTCCAAGACCCCACTTTTTCCTCACCAATCTATAGAAAGGCCCTAAGGGTCCATTGGAGTAAACCCAGGGTGGCAAACTTGACCTAGGACCATCCTAGGACTAAATTCGACAAGGTGCCCTAACTAAGGGCAATGTTCCCTATTGAGCCCAACTATACCAAGGTCTTCCTAGACCTAAAGTGGGGTCAATGAGTCACGAAAGATCCATTGGGGTCAACCCTAGAGCCTGAGTTGACCCAAGTCAACCGAATCCCTAAAGTGGTCAGAGTGCCCTAACTGAGGGGCAAGTGACCTTCATTGTGCAAGTTAATCCTACATAACCTTTACTAGACCTTAAGGGAAGCCAAGGGGTCACTAAGGACCCCTTGGGGTCAACTCAAATGGTCATGCTGACCAAAGTCAACTCTAGCCCTAACTTGGTCAAAGTGCCCTTCCTAAGGGTCAAGTGACCCCAAAGTGCCAATATAAACTACCCAGCCCTACCCAGGCCATAGGCGAGGCCAATGGGTCACCAAGGACCCATTGGAGTCAAACCTCAAGGTGAAAATGACCAAGGTCAACCCAAGTCTAATTTAGGTCAACTTAGCCCAAATGTGCTTACCCAAGCTCAAGCCCTCTTTCATTTGGGCTAACCAACTCTTAATTATATGATGACATGAATTAATGGACTGCAAATAGCCTAAAAGGGTTGACCAAGTCAGCCTTGATGACTAGGAGAGAGGAAACTTCATTTTCTCTTTTTAATGGAGGAGAGGGAAAATGAAGGGAGTGTCCATTCATGGCTAGGAAGGCCAAGAGCCCTCTCCTCTTGCTGGAATCATCTCCCCTGGTTAGTTAAGAGGAGGCCAAGGGTTTTCCCAACCATGGAAGTGGCTAGGGGAGGAGAACCACCATGGCCGAGCCAAGCTTTCAATGGCCATTAATGGTCATTGATGACTTGGCCTCTCCCCTCTCTTACTGAGGTGTTAAACACCATCAGTGGCCTGCGAAGAGTTTTCCCCACCACTTATATGAATAATTTTAGCCCTTCCACTGTGCAGTTGTAGAAACCCGAGCGACGCCACCACCACCATGATGACCCGATGATCAGCGCGACTCCAGACCACCACAAAGGTCCTCCTCCTCTCCTTACTCTGTGGGTAGATCTTAGGTTTCATTTAGAATGAAGATCGGGCTCAATTGAGCCCGATCAAAGTTATTAATTTCCTGGTTTTTTAGGAAATTTTCTCTTGTTGGGATTGCCGGAAAAGTCCCCTTCAGCGCCTGTGCCGCCGTCTGGCGGTAGCCACGACCTCGACGGAGGTGGTGGTGCCGGTTGCCGGCCACGGAAGTGGCCTGCAGCAGCGGCTTGAAGTTGCCCAAGAAGAATTAATCTTGGTCGTTGGTGGGCTGGGACGATGACCAGATGTCGTCCAGTAATGCGTCAAGATTCGTGTTATTTTAAAGTAAACTATATGTTCAATATTTTAAAGTAAACTAATATAGCCCTAGGGGTGGACTTCATTTTAAAATTAGTTTGAACAAATTTGGGTTCATGGTTTGACCAGGGCACTCATTTTGGTGGTGTCTATACCTATGGTTAGACAGAAATTAAAATGAGTTCCCCACTTCATCCCTTGTCCGATTGATTTGAAATTTTGACAGGGAGTCACCCTAACTTATACCTAGGTCCTGTCCAAAAATGGAAATTTTTGGAGATAATTATTTTATAGTTTAAGAAATTATTTAATAATCTTAGGGTAAACTAATTAGGAGAGCTAATGACCTCCAAACCCTCCCAAATTTTGATGAGTGGTCCGTAGGGTCATCATGAGGTTATGTATAAATTTTAACCTCATTTAGAGTTGATTTAGTTTGGAAATTAGTAAACCTTAGTTTTGCCCTAAAAGGGGTATTTAGGTCAAAAGTGCAGCTTTTGGGTTTGGTTGGCCAAACCACCTCAACAGAGGATGAAATTTGGGCCACTAGTTTGACATGACATTTAACACCCTCATATGGGTTATGGGGGGGGGGGGGGGTTGGGGTTGAATTGCCCTAGAACCCAAGCTCAAACCTAAGTTTGGACCTTGGGGGTTTGAGAAGGGCATGGGGTCAAATACCCTTGTATGAACTTGAAACTTGGTGTAGAGGACCCTATTGTTGTTAAAGTCCTCTGGTGGGAATATTAGTAAATTTAGGGATGGTTAAACCCCTCAAAACCCTAAGCTTAATTTAGGTCGCAAATTTCATATTGGTATGATGGGTTGTCAAAGCCTTAGGAAAAGTTGTGAAACTTGGGTAGTGTAGTCATATGGTTAATATGAGCCTCTGGTAATTTTATTGGGAATATTGGAACAATATATTTAGTACCTCCTTTGTATTACATTTATTTTCCCTTGATAGTCTTTTGTTTATTATGAACCCACTGTTCATTAAGAAATTGTGAAAATTGGGAAGAGGAAGTTCTAAGTCATTATGCTCATACTTGATTTTTATTATAATTTTTAGATGCATATTTTCAGTACATATTTCACAAGCTTTTGAATATGCAAATATGTTCAATATTAGATTCAGAGCACAATGTTTGTTAAAAAATTTTGAAGCTTGCTCAGTAGTGATATTCAGGCAGTAAGCTAAAAAGAAAAGTTTATCATAAGTTATAAATAAATATTTTCAGTAGTTGTTTCATTAAATTATGGAACAAGATTATCATCTAAATTTAAGTTAGAATTCATTATTGACTGGAAAATTTGCAAACTTGGTCAGGAGTGTTTTTAGGGCATTTTAGTTATGCTTGAATTTTCTTATAATTTTTGGAAGCTTATTTACAACACTTGCTTCTTTAGCTATTAACTATGTGATTATATTTAAAATTATGGATCAGAGGCTTAAACCTTGCAAAAAAATAGGGAGACTTGAATTTACTAATTAATTAGCTGCCGAGTATTTATCATAATTTTATGGAGTATTTTGCATGGCTGTAAGGGTCACTTCATATTCAAAGTAGGGCATTTAGATTTTTAGGAGAAATAAATAAAATGTCAGATAAATTAGGAAAATTCCAAGTTTCTGGATTTAGGCTATAAATGTCATGGTAGGCCTGAATTAATTAACTTAGGGTGTTTGGATGAGGATTTAGAGTACCTCCTATCATGCACGTCATATAGCATAAGGTGGTCTGCTTTTAGTAAAACTGCGGAAATCGTGTTAACATGGGGAATGGTCGTAGGGAGATGGGATTGTGGTTTATTGATTTTAGTAAAGTGGATTGGAGTATACCATTGGAAGTTGGGATGAGTAGGTTGTAGAGTTGTCTAAGATTAGGTGGTGCTCGAGATCGACGAAAGATTGTTTTTCCAGTGGAGGGGGAGATAGGGTCAAAATACATTAGGGTTTGAACCAGTGTAATACTAAAGGGATCGGGAATAGGGTATTAACTAATAATAATAAGTGCCTTGCGAAAGGGAGCTTTGGGGTTCAGCCCATTGTAGTTCCTAATTCCCTCGAGAACCCTTCGTGGGGTATGCCTTGTGCAGTCCTATGCTAACCTAAATTGTTGGCAAAATAAACTGCAAGAGTAACTAGTATAAGTAGGGATTCACTTTCGCTCATCTCAATGTCTCGAAATATTAGGGTGGGTCACTCGGGCAGTAGGCTCGGTAGTTTTGGTGATGGGAAGGTTGGCCTGACGAGCTTTGGCTCGGTTGTTGTTTTTGATGAGATGGTCTGGTTGGGGGATTTGGCTCGGTAGCTGATACTATAACACCCCTATCCGTCGCATAGCATATAGCAGTAGGTCCGGCCGGGGCCCGACGCCATATACTACGGACAGACCGGTTGGTTACGCATTGAAACCTTACAACCAATCACCAACGTCCTACACAGAGTCATTCTAGCGGAAGCAAATTAATAAGTTGCACAAATTCAAGAACCCTGCCAAGCAGGAATGTCCACTACAGAAGTAACAATAGGAATGAAAATACAAAAGTACCGGCCTTAAGGCCTTACAAGGTTTGCTTAACAAAACATGTCTTACATACTTCGGCTCGCAGGCCGGTCATACATGAAATAAACGGAAAGCATAAAAAGGGTTAGGCCTTCGAGGGCTAGCACCGCAACATGGGCTTTAGCCTGCTATTTTCCGCTCGGCTCCGCAGCACCTACAAGCACAAACCACCGCCCGGTGGCAAACAAAAGCAACGGTCAGCTATGCTGACCAAATTATAACGACCCCGCCCCCAAAATCGGGGCGGCGATGCTCTTTCCCTGCACTTTATTAGTATAAGCAATATATTAATGTGAACATACATCAACACAGGTGTAGGCTTGCATGGCCACACACACCGTACACTCAGGGCACATTCTCGGCGAACCGGCCAACGTCACATCAATTCAAGCCATAGACGTTCCCAATCCACCACCGCCTCTTGTACGGTCATCCATATGAGCATTTTGTCTTATTGGCCTTGGTCACGGCAATTTAAGCCATAGACCGCCGAAGACCCTCATCCATGCCAACGGTCCTATCGAACGACATAGACCGGGTACGGTTCCGCCTGACCCGTGCTCATACCGCAACGACAATTTAAGCCATATGCGCAGGTCAAGACTCACCGAGTCCCGTTTCCACCACAATAATCACATAACCCGGTTATGTTCACGTTGGCCCCCGACCACCGTGTTGGCAAAACCCGCTTTTGCCCAGTTTTCCGGGTGCACCTTGGAGTTAATCTCCAAGGCTCCCTGATGCAATCTACCATGTAGAAAACCCGAAAACACCCAAACATCCGGATCCTTGCCCGGTTCAAATGCAATGCAACATCACCGATCCGGCTCTACATGTCCGGATAGGCTTCACACACAATGCCTACGTCCGTTTTCGCATACGGACTCTACACAAGGGGGACTTCACATATCTACCCCAAGGAACGCTCCAACTCTTCGCTCACTCGCGAGAGAGGGCTTCCTATGCAAAGGAAAAGAGGGCTTCACATGCCCAAGGATGAGAAATCGTTACCCTTGCATTCTTCCACGGCGCCATCGAAAACTTTCCGTTTGGAAAGCACCGCAACGGCGTCGCCTCCGCGGATCTGGACTCGGATCGCGATTCGGAGCTCCGAAGCTATTCCGGCGGCCGGATCTTGGACTCCTCCTTCCTCCTTGCTCTCCCTTCTCTCTAACCTTTAGAGAGAGATTGGCCAATGAAAAATTGGTTTCTAAACCCTATTTCCCGACCATAACCACCCAGGAGCATCCCCCCACCGTCGGATCCAAAGCCAAGGAAACGAATGGCCCGGATTAAATCCAAAAATCATAAAATCTGGGCCGAACACGGGTTGGCACATGGCCGTGTGCCTGGCCATGTAGCTCAATCACCGTCTCGACCAAAATTGAAAACCAGCACACGGCATGTGACACGGCCTCCGACACGCCCGTGTCACCTGCGACACGCCCGTGTCGGGACCCGTATCACGCCCCCCGTGTGCAATAAATCAACACTTCGCAGTCAGAGAGGTACACGGCTTGGTGATACGACATCGGACACGCCCGTGTCAAACTAGACACGCCCGTGTTCGTGCCCGTGTCATTACCCGTGTACCCAACCGTATAGCACAGGTGTGACACGGCCTGGGACACGCCCGTGTCCTAGGCCGTGTTCCACCACACGACCATCGTCGACCTGCGCTGGTCGACGACACGGCCCGAGCTCGACACGCCCGACACGGCCTCCGACACGCCCGTGTCGGGGCCCGTGTCACCTGCACCAAAAATCTGTCTTGGCCAAAAATGATCCCCATCGCTACTACAACATTTTGGGGTGTTACAACTCTACCCCCCTTAAAGAATTTCGTCCATGAAATTAATAAAGGACAAACATGACTTAACGTAAATCAGTACCTGAGCGGAACAATTCCGGGTACTCCTCGAGCATAGTCTGCTCCCGTTCCCAAGAGAGCTCCTCACGCCCGCAATTGTCCCACTGGACCTTAACCATCCGGATCTCCTTGTTACGAAGCCTCTTGACCTCAACATCTTCAATACGAATGGGATTGACCCTGGTCGTCAACCCTTCGTCCACCGGCACTTGATCAGCCGCTATCACCTGCGAAGGCTCTTGCACCGCCTTCCGCAACATAGAAATGTGGAACACATCATGTAATCCACTCAACTCCACCGATAGCCTCAAACGGTATGCCGCTTCGCCGACTCGCTCCAGAACCTCAAAAGGTCCAAGGTATCTTGGGCTCAGCTTCTTCAAGCGTCTCACCCGCGAAACCCCCTTGAACGGCTTCACTTTCAGATATACCCAATCGCCTACCGCGAACTCCACGTTCCGGTGCTTGGCATTGTAATACTTCGCCTGCCGGTCCTGAGCGATCAACAAGCGCTCCCGAATGATCCGCACTAACGAGGTAGCACTCTCCACCTCCTGCTTCTTGTACAACCTTGTCTCACCCATTTCAAGCCACGATAACGGCGTGCGACACTTCCTACCATACAGGGCCTCGTAGGGCGCCATTTGTATAATCGCTTGGTAGCTATTGTTGTACGCGAACTCCACCAAATATAGGTGGTCTTCCCAATGCTTACCGAAGTCTAGAACACACATGCGGAGCATGTCCTCCATCGTTCTATTGACCCTCTCGGTCTGCCCATCCGTCTGCGGATGGAAAGCTGTGCTGAACTTTAACTTTTTTCCCAGCATCTGCTGCACCAACCTCTAATCATTTGACGTGAACCGCCCATCGCGATCACTCACAATGCTACGGGGCACACCATGCAGCCTAAAAATATTGTCAACATACAACTTTGCCAATTTCTCCACTGGATCATCCTTCCTATGAGGAATGAAATGCGACACCTTGGTTAGCCGATCTACGATCACCCAGATGGCGTCGTTCCCCTTCTGCGACCTTGGCAACCCGTGCACAAAGTCCATAGATATGTCGTCAAACTTCCACTCCGGTATAGGTAAGGATTTCAGAAATCCTCCTGGCTTTTGGCATTCCGCCTTCACCAAGGCAAACGTTTGGCATTTAGCCACGTACAACGCCACATCTTTCTTGAGCCCCGGCCACCAAAACAACTTTTTGAGATCACGATACATCTTCGTGCTCCCTGGGTGGATTGAGTACTTGGTATAATGAGCCTCGTACATCAACTCCGCCCGGAGGTTACCCCCACTCAGGATGCACAACCGATGATCCTTCCTCAGTAAACCACCTTCCACCGAGAACTGGGAATTTGACCCATCCAGAGCGGCCTCCATAAGCTCCTTCATGGAGTCATCTAACTCCAATGCCTGCTGAACCCGGTCAGCCAGGTCATACTGCACCTCTGTCCAGTTTAACATTACTTTGGCGCTCGTCTGCCTGTGAACGCAACAGATCTCAAGCTCTTCCAACTCCCGTACTAGCCGCTCATCATGCACCGACAACCAGTTTGCTTGGGCGGGAGCCCTGCGGCTCAGCGCATCCGCAACTGCGTTGCCCTTCCCGGGTACATAATGTATTTTGAAGGTGTAGTCCCCTAGGAACTCCATCCACCTCCTCTGCCTCATATTAAGGTCCTTTTGATCCAACAAATATTTTAGGCTGTTGTGATCGATGTATATATCGACCCTTACGCCGTAAAGGTAGTGCCTCCACAACTTGAGTGCAAATATCACGGCCGCCAACTCCAAGTCGTGCACCGGATAATTTCTTTCATGCACCTTCAACTGACGCGATCCATACGCTATCACGCTCCTATGCTGCAACAACACGCAGCCCAAGCCACTACCCGAAGCGTCGCTATACACCTCGAAGCCCTCGGTCCCACTCGGCGAACTAAGCACTAGCGCCGTGGTCAACCGCCTTTTAAGCTCCTCAAAAGCTTCCACGCACTCTTGCGTCCACAAGAATATCTGATCCTTCCTTGTCAACTTCGTGAGAGGTAAAGCTATCCGCGAGAAGTTCTCTACGAAGCGCCTGTAATATCCGGCAAGCCTGAGAAAACTACGGACTTCCGCGACAGAAGACAACGCAGGCCACTCCCGTATCACAACAATCTTCGCCGGATCCACCGCTATACCTTCCCCACTCACTATATGACCAAGGAACGCTACCGAGGGTAGCCAGAACTCGCACTTGGAGAACTTTGCGTAAAGCTCATTCCTTCTCAAAGTCTCCAACACCAAATGCAAGTGCTTGAAGTGATCTTCTTCGCACTGCGAGTACACCAAAATATCGTCAATAAAGACGTTCACAAAGCGATCCAGGAAGTCTCGGAACGTCCTGTTCATCAAATCCATAAATACCGATGGCGCATTCGTCAGTCCAAACGGCATGACCGTGAACTCGAAATGCCCATACCTCGTACTGAACGCCGTCTTCGGGATATCACACTCCCTGATCCTCAGCTAGTAGTACCCCGACTTCAAGTCCAACTTGGAGTATACCAACGATCCGACTAACTGATCAAAGAGGTCATAAATCCTCGGGATCGGGTACTTATTATTCTCCGTCAACTTGTTCAGATCTCTGTAATCGATACACAGCCGCATACTTCTGTCCTTCTTCTTAACGAAGAGGACCGGTGGGCTCCAAGGCGACGAACTTGGATGCACATAACCTTGCTCCATCAGCTCCTCCAGCTGAACCTTCAACTCCGCCATCTCCTTTGGCGCCAACCTATAAGGAGCACGTGACACCGGTTTGGCCCCCAGCACGAGCTCGATGGTGAAATCAATGTCCCGGTGCGGTGGGGCTCCGGGAAGACTATTCGGGAATACATCGGGGTATTCGCAAACCATGGGAATGCTATTCAATGTGGACTTTGGCTCTACAGCCCCCACTATTGCGAAGAATAGCTCTGCACCAGCACGAACCGCCTTCACCACCTGAAGAGCAGACATCAATGTCTTGCTCGACCCCTTTAGCCCCTCGAATGTAGTCTCCCGCCCTACACACAGCTTGACCTCCTTCCGGTCATAGTCAATCCAAGCTTTCTGCTCCGAAAGCCAATCCATTCCAAAGATCACGTCGAACTCTACTAGCGGCAATAATGACGCTAGCAAGTCGAACTCTTGGCTCCCAATGCGAACCTTCACTGCGCACACTCTGTCCGCACGCATCGAGCACCCATTTGGTAGCAGCACATCCAACTTGTCCTTTGCCATCGAAGAAGGGAATCCGATGCACGATATAAAGCTTTCAGACAAGAAGGAGTGTGAAGCTCCCGTATCGAACAGTGCCCGTGCCGGACTATCACTAATCACAACAAAGCCTATACAAACAATATTAGGCTAAGAAGCAATAGATAACGGTATTAAAGCTAACTTGCAATAAATTAACTCATACCTGTCACCACATCCGCTTGCTTGATGGCCTCCTGCTGGCCCAAGTTATAGACTCTAGGCTGAGTCGGAGCATAGTGGGGCGCGGTTGACTCCACCGCCTTGCCCTTCTCCTCGTAGGTAGCTCCTTATTTCCTTTCGGACTTTGAGCGTCCACTCCAGCAATCACGGGCAAAGTGCCCCGTCTTTCCACACGTGAAACAAGCGCCCGGGGTTCGATTGGTAGTTGCCCCCGAGGCACCCGTAGAAGAAGCTGGACCTGACGTCCTAGACTTTTTGAAGAATTTTTGGTAGCCCGACTTCGACGTAGTCGGCGCTTTGAACTCCGCTTTCTTTCTACCGGATTCCTTCTTCGCTTGGACATTCTTCATGTCCTTCTCCAAGGACCGGGCCGAATTGACCAGGGTCATGAAACCCTGCGCCTTGGGCCCCGATAGTAGCAATCTTAAATCATCTCTTAGCCCTTCGTAGAAGCGGCTCGTCTTGCGCTCCTTGTCTACGAAGGTAGCGCCGGCATATCTCCCCAACTGAGTAAACTCGTGGAGGTACTCATCGACGGTGCAATCCCCTTGCACCAACTTCTGAAATTCGCTTTCTAGCGCAATTCTCTGCGCTGAGGGGAGGTATCGAGCCATGAATATTCTCGCAAACTCCTCCATCGAAACTTCGCCAACGGCCTTCCCTGTAACTGATGTAGCTCTAGGCCTTCCCACCATAGTCTTGCGTCCCCATCCAAAAGGAAAGTCGCTATAGTGGTCTTCTGCCACTCTTCCGTTTCCGTCGCAGTCATCACCCTGTTGACCCTTGAGAGCCAATCCTCTGCTTGGGTCGGGGTTTCTGCCCCCGTGAATACCGGTGGATGAAAGCCCATCACGTGCTTCAGTTGTCTTTCAGTTTCTCTCCTAGGCAACTCTGGCTCCAAAACTACTTGCTCAACCCTCCTTTGCTCTGCCGTCTGAAGCGGTACTTGCTCCACAGTAGGAGCAGGCTGCTGCACCTGCCTTGCAGGCTGCGCATTAATCATTGCCATGACCGCTTCTGCCACCAACCTAATGGTCTCGATAGACGGAGGTGTTGCAGGCGCATCGCTTGGCGCACTGCTCGCCTCAGAACCTGGCCGGTCAGACGGCCCAGCACCACTTCTGGTCACCTATAATCGTGCAAAACACCGATAAGCGACCCAAAAATTACTGCAAACAGCAATTATAGGAACACGCAGGTTCCTCAAACATGTATATTTTCATTCCTAAGTGGACATTCATGGGTTCTTTTCTTGTTATAACGATGACGCACACATGTGCTCACCACCCCTTAAAGTGAATTCGTCCACGAATTCATTTAAGCTTGACCGAAACCAGAAGTCTGATACCAATTTGTAACACCCCTATCCGTCGCATAGCATATAGCAGTAGGTCCGGCAGGGGCCCGACGCCATATACTACGGACAGACCGGTTGGTTACGCGTTGAATCCATACAACCAATCACCAACGTCCTACACAGAGTCATTCTAGCGGAAGCAAATTAATAAGTTGCACAAATTCAAGAACCCTGCCAAGCATGAATGTCCACTACAGAAGTAACAATAGGAATGAAAATACAAAAGTACCGGCCTTAAGGCCTTACAAGGTTTGCTTAACAAAACATGTCTTACATACTTCGGCTCGCAGGCCGGCCATACATGAAATAAACGGAAAGCATAAAAAGGGTTAGGCCTTCGAGGGCCAGCACCGCAACATGGGCTTTAGCACGCTATTTTCCGCTCGGCTCCGCAGCACCTGCAAGCACAAACCACCGCCCGGTGGCAAACAAAAGCAACGGTCAGCTATGCTGACCAAATTATAACGACCCCGCCCCCAAAATCGGGGCGGCGATGCTCTTTCCCTGCACTTTATTAGTATAGGCAATATATTAATGTGAACACACATCAACACAGGCGTAGGCTCGCACGGCCACACACCACGTGCACTCAGGGCACATTCTCGGCGAACCGGCCAACGTCACGTCAATTCAAGCCATAGACGTTCCCAATCCACCACCGCCTCTTGGACGGTCATCCATATGAGCATTTTGCCTTATTGGCCTTGGTCACGGCAATTTAAGCCATAGACCGCCGAAGACCCTCATTCATGCCAACGGTCCTACCGAAAGACATAGACCGGGTACGGTTCCGCTTGACCCGTGCTCATACCGCAACGACAATTTAAGCCATATGCGCAGGTCAAGACTCACCGAGTCCCGTTTCCACCACAATAATCACATAACCCGGTTATGTTCATGTTGGCCCCCGGCAACCGTGTTGGCAAAACCCGCTTTTGCCCAGTTTTCCGGGTGCACCTTGGAGTTAATCTCCAAGGCTCCCTGATGCAATCTACAACGTAGAAAACCCGAAAACACCCAAACATCCGGATCCTTGCCCGGTTCAAATGCAATGCAACATCACCGATCCGGCTCTACATGTCCGGATAGGCTTCACACACAATGCCTACGTCTGTTTTCGCATACGAACTCTACACAAGGGGGACTTCATATATCTACCCCAAGGAACGCTCCAACTCTTCGCTCACTCGCAAGAGAGGGCTTCCTATTCAAAGGAAAAGAGGGCTTCACATGCTCAAGGATGAGAAATCGTTACATTTGCATTCTTCCGCGGCGCCATCGAAAACTATACGGTTGGAAAGCACCGCAACGGCGTCGCCTCCGCGGATCTGGACTCGGATCGCGATTCGGAGCTCCGAAGCTCTTCCAGCGGCCGGATCTTGGACTCCTCCTTCCTCCTTGCTCTCCCTTCTCTCTAACCTTTAGAGAGAGATTGGCCAATAGAAAATGGGTTTCTAAACCCTATTTCCCGACCATAACCACCCAGGAGCAGCCCCCCACCGTCGGATCCAAAGCCAAGGAAACGAACGGCCCGGATTAAATCCAAAAATCATAAAATCTGGGCCGAACACGGGTTGGAACACGGCCGTGTGCCTGGCCGTGTAGCTCATTCGCCGTCTCGACCAAAATTGAAAACCAGCACACGACATGTGACACGGCCTCCGACACGCCCGTGTTGCCTGCGACACGCCCGTATCGGGACCCGTGTCACGCCCCCCATGTGCAATAAATCAACACTTCGCAGTCAGAGAGGTACACGGCTTGGTGACACGGCATCGGACACGCCCGTGTCATACTAGACACGCCCGTGTTCGTGCCTGTATCATTACCTGTGTACCCAACCGCGCAGCACAGGTGTGACACGGCCTGGGACACGCCCGTGTCCTAGGCCGTGTTCCACCACACGACCATCGTCGACCTGCGCTGGTCGACGACATGGCCCGAGCTCGACACGCCCGACACGGCCTCCGACACGCCCGTGTCGGGGCCGTGTCACCTGCACCAAAAATCTGTCTTGGCCAAAAACGATCCCCGTCGCTCCTACAACATTTTGGGGTGTTACAGATACATAAGGTTGCATGTGCATAAAGTATAAGGTGGTGGTTCTTCGGGTTTGGAGGGTCGATTCACCGACGCCAATACGTTGACTCAGCAAGTTTGGTTTTGCACTTTGCCAAATTAAGTCCGGTGGACCAGCCGGCAAAGAGTACGCAGGAGCTCCGCTTAGTTCACCAACGTCGAGGCATACGATAGGTTTGACTGGTAGCGCAATTACCTGTTTAGAGGTGGGAGAGGCCCAACCCAACGCTTCTGTTTGCCAATACGGAGGTATACTAGGAGGTTCGGCTCTAGAAAGGGGGAACTAAAGGTCTGTGTGCAAAGAGTCGAGTGGGTATGTTGCACTTATATGATTCACATCATGGCATACTTGCATGTCATAGCATAACAATTGCATTTAACCCTTGACACCTATTGTATAAATTGGTATGAGACTTTTTATACAATAGACCCGGAAAAATGACCCCATGGTTTATATGCTTGTGTGAGCGTGCTTATAAGTTAAGGTTTTTATTCTGTGGATATATACATGCTTGCTAGAAAACCGACACCCTATCATATAAATTGGTATGGACTTTTTATACGATAGGAGCTTTGTAGAGGATCCCTTAGCTCATGTTTTTTCATATAAGTTAAGGTTACTTATTATATGTTCAGTCATTCATACTTTCATTACTGTCACATATTCTTTAGAACAGCTAGACTAGTTCCACCTTCACATGTTTCTTTGTTTTTCCCCACCTTCATTACCTCTCCATTCCTTCTCCCTGCTCGGTGACTAGAAGCCATGGGGGAAGGGGAGGGGGATGATAGGACTAAGTCATTTAGACTAATAGTTTTCGAACATCATAGTTTTAGGGGACCGTGGAGCCCAGCATGGAGGAGCAGCCTCGGAGGTTGTCATGCTTGGAGATGGGATAGTATAGCATCGTATTTCAGACAGCTGGGACTGTGAGTCACGATTGTTAGTAGATATTTAGTTTTTTCTTCCGCGCTTATTGATTTGTAGTGAGGACATTGATGTACCGAGCATGAGCCCTATTTTCAGTACCTTAATTATTATTTCTGTGGACTTTCCCTTTGTGGAAAATATTCAGTATATATATGATTTCTGTGGACATGTCTTTTACTCTTTTGCTACTTTTATGTGATCATTTTTGCCTACAAGATCAATGCTTCGTAGTGACGACCTTCCCGGGCGTGAAGGTGTCACCACAAAGCGGCGATTCTAGGACTAAGACCCCGGTGGTTTAAAAAAAAGGGGTCTTACAAGTGGTATCAAAGTGAAACCTTGATCGAAAAAAGTAGCAGTCTACAAACCCTTGGCCACCCCCGCGCGAGTTTAGTTTGGGGACAAACTAACTAGCAGGAGCAGTGGTGGGCCCATATGGGGATCACATGTAAATTGTCCACTTTTAATTAGGTTTGAGTCGATTACTTACAAATGACTTTTGTTACGCAGCCCCCGACACAGCCTACACCATAAGGCGGATTCCAGCAGACTCCGAATGTTGCACCACCTCCATCGGTCCCCACTCCATTTCTACAGTCAAAGATGGGAAGACTTTGATAACCATACTGGAGGCTTTCTGGGCCCAGCAGGTTACGGCTCCATAGCAAAACCCGGGGACCAATTGGATGAGCATCTTCCGAGGACTTTCTCTTCCTTCTTACTTGGGGACAGAGTCGGCTGTTCAGACGGAGAAGTGGTTGGATATCATGTATGAGATGCTGACCAAGATACGGTCCCCATGGGAGGAGAGGGTGCCTTTTGTGTTCTCTTGCTTGGAGTCCCTTGCCAAAAGATGGTGGAAGACATTGCTGGACACAACGTTTGCTGATAGAGAGGTTACAGACATTGCTTGGGAGGAGTTTAGGGCCGTAGTGTTGGAGCACTTTGTTTCACAGTCGGAAAGAGATGAGCTGGAGGACCGATTCCTGCAGCTGAGGCAGGGCAACAAAACAGTGGTGGAGTACCACCGGGAGTTCAATCATTTAGCCCGGTTTGCGGATTCTTATTAGTTGGATGAGGCACGATACACCAAGAGGTTCTATAAGGACCTGCGATTGGATATGCGAGAGGCTCTGTTGTTCGTATCTGATGGGCCTATTCCTCGGATATTGGATATGGAGAAGAGGATTGAGGCAGATTTGCACACTACTTGAGGCCGGAAGCGGCCAACTGAGGATCAGGGTCGGGGAGCCAGAAATGATCAGCGAAGGGGCTGCGTTGCTGATGGGAGAGATGGGGGAAGAGTAAAGGACCAACCTTGTCAAGAGGTGAGACAGGAGCCGAGGCAGCCGGAGGTATGGATCCTCAACCTATCCAGATGCGGGAGATGCAAAGACCCGGGGGTATGGCATATCCCCCGCCCGAGTGCTACAACTGTCATCAGGTAGGGCATATCCGGAGAAACTGCCCTATGAGGGGGGCACCCCTACCAGTACCACAGGCTGCCCTAACTGTGTAATATCCCATGTTACTTCTAGACCCCTTAACTTAGATTGGGTTGGGAATGGGGTGGGTCTTAGGGAAATTAGCTAGGTTTGACCCTAGGTAATGGGTTGTAGCCATGTGGGGCCCACTATAGGGCCCAAGTCAAACTAGGTCAAACTAGCCTAAATAGGAACCCTAGCCACACCATGACCCCCTCCACATTGCCCTAACCCTAAGGACAATCTAAGTGAACCCAAAGGCATGCCATTGGGTCCCCTTTTGCCCTAGTTGACCAAAGTCAACCTTAACCCTAAGTTGGTCAAACTTACACCTGAAGGCCCAAATGGTCCAAGTGGGACATCACCATGGCCCAACCCATGTTGGGTCATGCCATAGGGTCCATGACCCTCAAGTGGGGTAAGCCCACTAGCCATGTTGACCTAGTGAAACTAAAAAGTAAACTTGGTCAAACATGTGGCCTAAAGAAGAAAATGGGGGCTAAGCCCATTCCCCTTATGTCAAGCCCACCAAACCTAGCCCATTATCCGCCCAAGGTGTCAAAGACCAGCCCTACCCCTCTGTATTTGGAGAGAGAGTGCATGCATGGGTCATTTTGGAGAATTCACCAAAAAGAGGAGAGAGAAATTTGATTTAAGAGGAGGAGGCCATTTGGCATTGGCTCCCTCTGCCCAAAGTATGCTGGCTGGCCACCCCAATAGAATTTCAGAGGAATTTGGCTGCATGGTGCCCACTTGGCACCAAGGGTGAAGCCTCCAAAGTTGAACCCAGCTCCCCTTGTTGTCATCTCCTTATAAAGCAACCATCAGCCCAAACTGACCCCTCCATTAGCTTCAGTGGGTGGAATCGAGTGGAGAACAACTCCTGGAGGAGAGAAAACGGTGGATAAACCATAATTTGAGCAGAAGATCGTCGGAGCAGCTCGGTCATGGCAAACCGCCGCAATCCTCTCCGCCAGCCCGCCATTCGGGTCCGTTTCTCCTCACCTTTACCCGTACTAGCTTCCTAGATCCACTAGGAGAGATATCAGGCTCAATTGAGCCCGATGCCATGTGAGGAAATATAGGATTTTCCAAGCTTTTCATCCCGCTCGGGATCGCCGGAGGAGCCACTTCCGGCAGCCTCACCGTCGGGAAACGCTTGCCCCCACCTCAGTGAAGGTGGTGGCGACATCCGCTGGCGGTGGTGGTGGCTCAACTGGACGGAAACAGCCAGCAAAGGTCGTCCATGATGGCTTGATCTCAGTCGTCCAAGGATTTGGGACGATGACTAGATGCCATTGATTATGCTTTAAGATTCGTGCAATTTAATTATATTATGATATAATATGTAATGTTTTGAATTGTGTAAATTTCTGTCACATATACTCAGTCCCCTTGCATGTTAAATTAAAGATACTTAGAGGCATTTCCAGAACATGAACCCTAAATGAAATATGAAGCCCTTTGGGTTAACTTTAAAATGCCACCCAAGAATTTGAATTTGACCTAGTAGATTTTCCTGTAGGGCTTTTCTACTAGGACTGGTCCTAGGCAAGGGCAGAAATTCAAATGCATGCTCAGGAAAACCATATATTCACATGACCTAAAATTTTGGTCAGATGCTTGTTAGGGTCATACTTAGATCCTGTGAAAATATGAAAATTTTTGAAAGAAATTTTCCTATAGTTTTTGTCATAATACACAAATTTAAATTAATGAAATATTTGGAGTAATATGACTCCAAATGGCCCCAAATTTTGGTGGCAAGTCCTTGGGGACATAATATGTGTATGGTGAAATTTTCAGTACATTTGGACCACTTCATGTTGGGTTAACTCACTTGCATGTGTTGGCTATATATAGCTTTGGGGTGCAAATAGCAATTTTTGAAATATTGCATATTCAGCCTATTTGATACATTAAAAATCATGGAACTTATTCCAGAGGCTCAGTAGAATAAATTTTACTCCTCATAGGGATTTTGGGATTTTTGAAAGCAAGAATCCTATAATTTGGAATTTTAGAAAGATAGGCCATTTAAGGATAAATTTTTTAAAATAGGGTTATTCAAGAGTTAAAATTCTCAAATCTTGCTTAGAAATTAAGGGAGTCATATGTAATCCCTGGAAAAATTTATGGCCCTGATTAGTTGATTTTATAATGATAGTATGTACTTTTGACCATTTTGCCCTTTTGGGAAATCATTTATTTATGATGAAAATATACATCAGAAAATGTGGCAAAACTTTTTAGTGCTGTATAAATGTATGTTTAGCCTTGTATAATTATCTCAAAAATTTTGGATGCCATAATAATTTTTAAACTAGCATAATGACATTTTGGTAAATTAGTAAGAATTGAATTTGGTTGGTCACTATATTATAGAAGTTGATGAAACTCTGCCATTAGCCTTAAATTAATGATATTTTTGCTCTGTAATTTTCCTAGAATTTTGGGTAATGTATTCCTTATATTTCATTTTGAAAATGGCAATTATGTGAGTTTTATATTAATTAAGTAATAAATAGAAATATTCAAAGGAAAATTATGAATTTTGATAGACAGCAATATTTTACCATGATACAACTTAGTTGAAATTCCTTTGGTCAGTGGATTATAATTTGTATTACTTCATGTATTAAATGACCTAGGGAATTAATTAAATGATTTAATTAGAGGCTTTAATGTCTTAAGAAAATTATGAAAATCAATATGCTCACTTCATTAGTCCATACCATCCTCAGATAAATCATTTGGGGCAGGTGGCCCAAGGAGTTTGAAGCTCCGTTTCGGGGTGGTATTAGGTCAAGGGTTTTGCATAGTGTATGTAGGTTATACTATAAGGACCACTGGGGGATAGATTGACGGATGAGCAAGAGATTACATTTGGAGAATAACCTTGGTGGGTAGTGTTGTCTTAGTGATGAGAGTAAAAGTGCAAGCCCTTGGATAGAAATTAGAGTGGAGGCCGACGGAAGACCGTCGCCCTTCTGAGAACATCTTAAGTCATTAGGATCACTCAAGAGTACTAATGAGAGCAAAGTAAGGATAAAGGGGTAGACATCAATAAAATTAAATATCCTTTGCGAAAGGGAACTTTGGGCGTAATCCAATCGCAGTTCCTAGTGCCCCCGAGAGCCCTTCACCGGGTATACCCTGGGCAGTCCTGGTATAAACCTAAAATCCCTAAGTATAATAACCCGTAGACAAGAGTAGGCTAATAGGTTAAGATATTGTGGTTCATTCTCACCCGCGTAGGGTTGGAGGGATAAATGTTGCAGGCTCAGCCGTACTAGGTTTGAGGGATTCGTATTATATGCTCACCCGTGCAGGGTTGGAGGTATTCAGGACAGGTTGGTCCTGCGAGCTGAAGGCTCGAGATGAAATACTTGCATGTGCATAAAATTAGTGGCGGGTCATGCGGTACTGGGCCAATCGTCACACCGATGGCACTACGGTGAACCAGGCGGGTGTGAGGGTTTGAGGGGCCAGTAGGTTGTTTATACTACGGTCTGAAGGAAAATCCCCGAAAGCATAAGACTGACAGGTAGTCAGAAATTAGTACGGAAGAATCTAGAGTGCACCTAGGACGTGTACAGAGGCGTATGGGAGGACTAGGTTTGGTAGTGTGCATACCTGCCTAGGAGTGGAGACGCCCGCTCCACTGCTACCGTAGCCACAACAGCTATACCAGAGAGTGATGCTAGCTCCAAAAAGCGGGAACTAAAGTACTGTGATCACAGAGTCTTTGTGTGTTAGTTGCACTTGCATGTTGCATGATAACCCGCATGCATTCATACATAGTAGGCATACGTATCATGGATCCTTATCATATAAATTAGTATGAGCTCTTTTATATGATAAGTTAATTTTGAAAATCTAACCTATACGTTTGTATGGGCACTCGTATAAGTTAGGGTACTCCTGTGATGATAGATTAGATGTAGCATACTTACTTATTATACTATGTAGCACTGCTCTTACTCAACTTTACTTACAACTGTTACATTACTTATTTACTGCTGTTCTTTTCTTCACTTACTGTACTTGTATCTCTTACATAGAACTGCTAGTGTATAACTATTATTACTGCTCATGTACTTGTTAGTATTGGGCCACTGTCATCTGCTTATACTTGCCACCCCTTGTTGCCTTCCGCTTCGTCCTCCCGCACGGTGCCTAGGAGTTGCGGGGCGAGGTGCGGAAGAAATGAATTAGTCTATAGACTAACGGTCGGTGACTAACTATTTTTAAGGGCTCGAGGAGATGGGGTACCAGCACTACCAGCAGGACGAGGTGGAAGGACCTGAGGAGCCAGTTCGACTACCACCACCACCTACTAATACTACTAAAGAGCTACCGCAGGTGGGATGAGTTAGAGATGATAGTGTCTTCCGCTATTAGAGAGAGAGAGAGGGACTTTTATATATGATGTGCAGGGCATAAGCCCTTCTTTTTACTCTTCATACATTATGGACTCATGTACTTCCATTTTATTATATGAGATATACGATGGCTTGTGGACTAGTAGATTTTTTATACTGCTATACTTCTATTTCTCATATTGGCCTACAGGTTATATTATCAGACTAGCCGGCAAAATTGATGTGTTGCAGTGTCGAATAACCCGTGCGTTAGTGCCCCTGTAAGACGGCGGTTCTAGGCATAAGACCAGGAGCCCCCTTTGTATGGGGGGGGGGGTCTTACAAACTAGTATCACTTGAACAAACGATCATATGAGAAAGAAGCCCACAACACTGGACAACCCCGCTCGAGCATTAGTTTGCGGACAAACTATGCAGCGGAAGCGATGGTGTGCCAATGTAAAAGTCACACGATCAGTCAAGTTAACACAATGAGTTAGGCCAATCCTGTTAAACCTTATCTATTTTGCAACCCTAATCTTTCCTAAAGTTATCTCTCTCTCTCTACCTCTCTTAGCTGCCACCGTCCTTCTCTCTCTCTAAGCATTCGGCCAACCCTCTCCTCCCTCATCTTCCTCTTCCAAAACCGGCACCCCTTCCTCTTCCTCTTCCACTTCAATTCTGGCCTCCCCTCTCCTCCCTCTTACATAGCCGACTCCTCCTCTCCCTCTACATCAACCATTCTCTACTACCCAAAGCCGGCCGACCATCTTCCTCCTCCACCCGAGCACCCCTTGAAGAAGAAAATGGCCACCCCTCTTCACTTGGACTTTTATCTAAGGAAAGTCTCCTTCAACGACGAAGAATCTGGACATCGGTGTGAAGCGGCCAAGGCGGACGATCTATCTTTCCATTCGGGGCAACTCCGGCGGAACCGCGAAATAGTGATCCTTTGAAGGTAGTCCGAATAATCTATTTCGACTTGGGTAACGAACCATTCCATTCAAGTGTGATTCTCTCTTGATAATCTAGTGGCCGGAAAGATTTTTCGCGTTGGATTTGAATCGTTAGATTCTTCGTGGTTTTCCTTTTGATTTGCATATATCTTAACACATTATTTCCAAAAGGGCTTGGCGAGCCCCGTATTTTTGTTGGGAGAGATCTACCATTTTTCGATCGCATTTTGGGTAGACTCTTTTTGTACAACCACGCTTGTCCTGACCGGGTAGGTCCCTTTTGCTTGGAAGAACATCGACCTATCATCGTTCATTCGACCTTTCAGTAGTGTTGCTACCGTACGTCGGTGAACTGTGTAATTTTGCTTGCGAGTGTGCTGCGAACAAAACTTGTGCGACTGTGATAGTGGAGTTTGAGACGCGTCCGCTTTGTTCCCCTAGCCCGTATTTGAGACTTCGATAGAGGCCGACATCAATTTGGTATCAGAGGGAGGTTCTTGTCAATTTTTTAATTGGCACCCTCCCCTGTTATTTTTGCACGTTTGTTGTCATAATCTAAAAAAAAATAATTATTTTTGGTCTGCCAATAGCGTCGTAGATTTCTTATTTTTCAGCAAAAAAATCAAAATTTTTTTTAATAGTCCTCATTTTATTTCCTGTAAGAAAATAAAAAAAATTATTTTTCTATAATCGTTAAGCGGGATTAAATCCTTCTGTGGTCTGTCAAAGTCTGTTGTTATCACAGTTGCATGCGCACTAGGCCAGGTACGGAATATCCTCCATCATCTTCTACTATGGATGATGACCGGGGCGAGGGACGTGCCCTAACTGAGATTGAGGAACTCCGTCAGGATTTCACGGAGCAGATGACAGCCATTTGGGAGGCACTTAACGGAATGGGATTACCACAAGGGGCACCCCGTAATCAACCCGCTCACCAACGGGTGGGAGACAAACAAAATCCTTACCCCCACCCTCCTAATGAGCACGCTCCACGCGCACCTTACGAGTTTGATCTTACTCGGGCCGTCCGAGTAAGCCACCATCCTATGATGGCACGGGGGATCCCCAAGTCTTCCAGGACTGGGTCATGGAAATCGAATGCTATTTCGAGTGGTATGCTCTGAACGACGCGGATAAGGTGCGAGTAGCGAGGATGAAGTTGTTAGGGCGTGCTAAAATATTTTGGCTGAATGAGGAACGATGTTTGAGAGTCGAGAACGGTGCGTTGCGCATTGGTTGGGATGACATAAAGGCTAGGCTGACAGAGCAGTACGTCCCCACATACAATCGAACACAGATGTTCGATGATTTAGCTACCCTTAAGCAAGGGACTAGGTCGGTTTCTGAGTACATTAGTCTCCTGAAGGACATGATGGTTAGGTGTGATGTGAAAGAGATGCCCGAGGTCACCCTCTCCAGGTTTCGTAATGGACTAAACCCCGACATCCAAGGAAAGCTTTTGCGTTATGGTCACACTGACTTGCACGTCACATTCAACGCTGCCTTATATATTGAGAAGCACAATGTGCTTAAGTGTAAGACTCGCTCGTTCCAAAAGGGCAAGTCCATCTTAGGACCATCGCCCACCTCCACCTATAAGGACAGAGGAAAATATCAGTCCCCCGACTCGACCTCCATAGTCGTAACGGCTAGGAATAATAGAAACCCCTCTGGTGAGAGAGTCCCAATGGGTAGGGTCAACAGAACGAATGTCACCTGTTTTGCCTGCGGGATCCAAGGGCACTATGCTAGTGATTGTCCTACTAAACCCAAACCATTAGCCCTATTAGATTCCACTGGTTGGTCAGACGACCTTACTTACGAGGCGGGAGAAGTGTGCGAGTCGGACGGAGTGCCAAGTGATATGGAGGATGAATCCCATATGATGGTTATGAGGTGTATTCTGGCGACCCCACGAGCATTAGACGACTGGAATAGGACGAACATTTTCACATTGAATTTTAAAAGTGGTGAAAAATGGTGTAGGTTGATCATCGATAGCGGTAGTTGCATGACCATTATTTCTGAAGCCGCGGTGAAGCGTATGCCACTTACTGCCGGGCCACACCCTCACCCTTATAAGGTGGCATGGGTAAACAAGTCGTCCCTCCCTGTGTCGAAGCGATACTTGGTACCCCTTACCATGAAAGCTTATTCTGATCAGATTTGGTGTGACGTCATCCCTATGGATGCTTGTCACGTATTGCTGGGTCGCCCTTGGTTGTATGATTATGACGTTACCCACTTTGGTCGGGCCAACACTTACAAGTTTAAAATTAATGGCAGAATAATTATCTTTAAACCCGCTCTGCCAAAGGATCTTTCGGCCCCCTCCAAGGATACGGTCGTCTCGGTCGAGAAGAAAATGTTGAGTCTGATAGGGAAGAAAGAATTGAAGCGTACTACCTTTGTAGACGGTGTCCTCTATGCATTAGTGTGTCTACAAGTTAAGGAAGATGCAGCAACGGTTGAGAATTTGCCGCCGGCACTGAGAAAGCTCTTAGATGAGTTTGTGGACGTGTACCCGAACGAGCTACCGTCTGAGTTACCCCCCATGCAGGATATCCAGCATGCCATTGATTTCATTCCGGGCTCCTCATTGCCCAACCTCCCACATTATCGGCTAAACCCTTCCGCACACTTAGAGTTACAAACCCAGATTTTGGATTTATTGCAAAAAGGTTTTATCCGCCACAGCATGAGCCCGTGTGTCGTACCCGCCTTACTTGCCCCCATGAAAGATGGCTTTTGGAGGATATGCGTGGATAGTAGAGCCATTAATAAGATCTCTATTAATTACCGATTTCCCATCCCTCGCTTGGACGATTTATTGGACATGTTAGCCGGTGCCACGATTTTCTTGAAATTGGACCTTAGGAGCGACTACCATCAGATCCGAATTAGGGAAGGGGACGAATGGAAAACCGCATTTAAGTCTAAGGAAGGGCTCTACGATTGGTTAGTTATGCCGTTTTGGCTTTCCAATGCGTCGAGCACGTTTTTGAGGATGATGACCCACGTCTTCCAACCCTATATGGGAAAATTCATCGTGGTATATTTTGACGACATTTTTGTTTTTAGCACCTCCACGATCGATCTCGAGTCACATTTAAAAATCATCCTTACCATACTGAGATCGGAAAAAATTTTTGTGAATATTAAGAAGTGTACTTTCCATGTGTCATCGGTTGAGTTCCTCGGTTATATCGTTAGTTCGAAGGGGATCCACGTAGACCCAAAGAAGGTGCAAGACATTAGAGATTGGCCCGAGCCCTCCAACATTCGGGATATTAGGAGTTTTCACGGGCTCGCTACATTCTATCAGAGATTTATTAAGGATTTTAGTAGTATTATGGCCCCCATTACCGAGTGCATGAAAAAGGGTGAATTTATATGGACGAACTCGGCCACTAGGGCGTTCCAATTAATTAAATCGCGCATGTCGGTAGCCCCCCTCTTGCGACTACCGGATTTTACAAAAGTTTTCGAGTTGTCATGTGATGCGTCAGGAATGGGAATTGGCGGAGTGTTGAGTCAGGAAGGTCACCCTGTGGGGTATTTCAGTGAGAAACTGGCGGGTCAAAAATTAAATTATTCCAATTACGATCGGGAGTTTTACGCGGTCATTAGATGCCTCCAACATTGGCGGCATTATTTACTTCCTAAGGAGTTTGTCATCCAATCCAATCATGACGCGCTAAGATTTATTAACTCTCAAACTAAGGTTATTCCTAGGCATGCCAAGTGGGTCTCCTATCTCCAGGAGTACACTTTCATTATCAAACACCTTAAGGGAACTCTCAACCGCGTAGCCGATGCTCTTAGTCGTGTTTCGTTATTACTATCCATGCTAGAAGTTAAGGTGATTGGCTTCGATAGGATTAAGGACGAATACGTCAACTGTCCAGATTTCAAGGATATCTATTTCACCACTCAAGACAACTTGTCTACAACCATTACTTCTTTTTACATTCGTGACGACTATTTATTTAACCATTCGAAGCTATGAATCCCCCATTCCTCCCTACGACACTTCATAGTGTGGGAATTGCATAGCGGAGGGCTAGGTGGACATTTTGGCAGTGACAAGACGATCACGTTAGTAGAAGATAAGTTCTATTGGCCCGGTCTTAAGGCCATGGTTAGTAAAATCGTGGGAATTTGTCGAGCGTGCCAATTGGCTAAGGGGAACAAAACAAATGCGGGGCTTTATACCCCTCTTCCGATTCCTTCTATCCCTTGGGAAGACGTTAGCATGGACTTCATTCTCGGCCTTCCAATAACATTTAGACGTCACGACTCTATCTTAGTTGTTGTAGATCGTTTCTCCAAAATGGCCTATATTATCGCGTGCAATAAAACCAACGATGCTTCACAGGTTGCACAATTATATTTTAAAGAGGTAGTTGGCCATCGAGGCGTTCCAAAATCGATAGTTACCGATAGGGATGTGAAGTTTACTAGTTATTTTTGGAAGACCCTGTGGAGGATTATGGGCACCAAACTTCTATTCTCTTCAGCTTACCACCCGCAGACGGATGGGCAAATCGATGTTATAAACAGAAGTTTAGGTAGTTTGCTCTGATGCCTTGTAGGAGACCACAAGGGTACATGGGACCTTATCCTCCCTCATGCTCAGTTAGCGTATAATAATTCCAAAAATAGATCCACGGGTTTGTCCCCGACTGAGATCGTACATGTTTATAAAGCACCCGTGCCACTTAACTTGATTCCGTTACCGCCATCTTTTAAGTCAAGTCAATTTGCAAAGGACTTTGCCTCTCACATCCATGATCTGCACAAGCACATAAATGAAACGCGTACCACTCAATACGCATCTTATCAAGTTACTGCCAACGCACATAAGAGAGTGTCTCACTTGAAAGTAGGCGATTTAGTCATGGTGTGTCTCATCCCTGAAGAGTTGCCTACGGGCACCTTAAAAAAGTTAGCGGATCGGCGAGCGGGACCTTTTCGTATTTTAAATAGGTTAGGAGACAATGCATTTATTTTGGAATTACCAACTGATTGGGGTATTTGCCCTGTTTTTAATGTTTCGGATATAACGCCATATATTGCTCCGCCACTAGAATTATCTTCCTGTCCGTTTAGTTCCACTATAGATTCTCATGGGTATGGGGTTGAGTGGGGTAAGGGATCGCTCTCTCCATCAGTCTCCAATGGAGGTAGGCTAAATGTTGATGATATAGATTTTCCCCCTTTGCTGCCTAATGTTTTTCCCAGGTTTTCCAGGACAGTATTTTTGCTAGACAGGATTCTCCAGGGTGACGTATTTCCCACTGCAGATGGAGATGTGCGCCGATACTTGATTCGTTGGCGTGATCGCCCCGCCTCTGATGACTCTTGGCTCCCGGAAGCGGAGGTTGCTCTGTTGGATGGTGTTCTTCTACGATGGTATCTTCAAGACAACTCATCGGTGATTAGTCCTTTCAAGCGGGGGAGGATTGGTGTAGACGATGGCCCCCAAGTTGTTGATGACGGAACGCTAATAGACGACCCTCCTTCATCTCCAACAAAGGAATCGCGTCGCCATGGCGTTCGTATGGAGCGGCGCTACAATCTCTGCCCTCGGCGCAAGTCAAATAACTAGTTAAACTTCTTCTATTATTAGCTTGAGAGCATTTATATTTTTAGCATGCTTTATTTAATCATTTGGAGTATGTTATTTTATTTAGGCTGCATGTAGTCATGGAGTGTGTTATTTTTATTTGGGCAACATATAGCCAAGACTTGGAGTTAAGCCTATATATATGCATGTAGTGTTTTGTTTAAGTTAAGTTGAATGAAGAAAAACTCTTAACCCTAATCTTTCCTAAAGTTCTCTCTCTACCTCTCTTAGCCGCCACCCGCCTTCTCCCTCTCTCTCTAAGCATTCGGCTAACCCTCTCCTCCCTCATCTTACTCTTCCAAAGCCGCCACCCCTTCCTCCACCTCTTCCACTTCAAGTCAGGCCGACCCTCTCCTCCCTCTTCCATAGCCACCCAAAGCCGGCCGACCATCTTCCTCCTCCACCCGAGCACCCCTTGAAGAAGAAAATGGCCACCCCTCTTCACTTTGACTTTTATCCGAGGAAAGTCACCTTCAACGACGAAGAATCTGGAGATCGGTGTGAAGCGGCCAAGGAGGACAATCTATCTTTCCATCCGGCGCAACTCCGGCGGAACCGCGGAAGAGTGATCCTTTGAAGGTAGTTGGAATCATCTATTCCGACTTGGGTAACGAACCATTCCATTCAAGTGTGATTCTCTCTTGATAATCTAGTGGTCGGAAAGATTTTTCGCGTTGGATTTGAATTGTTAGATTCTTCGTGGTTTTCCTTTTGATTTGCATCTATCTTAACACGTTATTTCCGAAAGGGCTTGGCGAGCCCCGTATTTTTGTTGGGAGAGATCTACCATTTTTCGATCGTATTTTGGGTAGACTCTTTTGGTACAACCACGCTTGTTTGGACCGGGTAGGTCCCTTTTGCTTGGAAGAACATCGACCTATCGTCGTTCGTTCGAACTTTCAGCGGTGTTGTTACCGTACGTCGGTGAACTGTGTTATTTTGCTTGCAAGTGTGCTGTGAATAAAACATGTGCGAGTGTGATAGTGGAGTTTGAGACGGGTCTCCTTTATTCCCCTAGCCCGTATTTGAGACTTTGTTAGTGGCTGACATCATCATGGCACCACTAAACAGATTATAAAGATGGCAAATAAGCTGGAGGCAGACCAGATGATGGTGTCGAGTAGAGGGAAGAGACCACGCGACGGGTCATCATCGGGGGAAAGTAGCAGGGCACCCCAGAGAGGCAAGTTTATTGGATACAGGAGGGGTGGGGGACGTCGTCGTCCCAACATCAGCCAAGAGCAGGGGACTCATATAGTACTAGCTCCCCCACCTCTGCAGATGCAGGACCCGGTGAGGCAGGACGGCCGTGGCCACCGGCCGGTCATTTGTTTCGGAAGCCACCAGCCCGGTCACATCATATCAGAGTGTCCACATCAGTTCCGACCACTGCCTCCTCCTCCTCCACCTCCAGTGTCCCCTCCATTATAGCAGGGTCGAAGCCGATTCCGGGGACGAGGTCGAGGCCGAGGCCGGGGACGAGGTCGAGGTCGAGGCCGGGGATATCACGGTCGAGGACGAGAACAGGAGCAGGTGTATGCATTTAACCTCGCTGAACCAAGAAATCCCGAGGTGGTGATAACAGGTACATAACTATTGTGAATTTTTTAAATTCAATTTTCATTTATAACACCTAAGGTGATAGAATAACATTTTATTTTAAATTAACCAACCTCAGTCATAGTCATGATCAGCAGTATGCCCGCACGCACCTTATTTGACACAGGTGCCACTCACTCGTTCATCTCCGAGACCTTTATAGAAGGTCTGGAGGGAGTAGAAAGATTGTCAAGCATAGATATGCGAGTACGCTTACCCGATGGGTCAGAGCTGCGGACCACAGTCCTTTGCAATATGGAAGTCGAGATTGGTGGTAAAGTATTCGAGGCGCCGGCGACGGTCCTTTGATTACCGGACTTTGACTTGATCTTGGGCATGAGATGGCTGCATTGGAATCATGCTCAAATTCATTGCCCATCAAAGAGTATCACTCTGAGGCACGACGACTCCTATGTCGTCATCGAAGGTATTAGACCGATCCCTCTTATGTTGTTATCATATATACAGGCGGTCAAGTCCCATGAGCAGGGAGAGGAGGTCTACCTTATTTGCTTCGAGATGGTGGTAGCAGAGACTTTTATAGCTGATATCCCTGTGGTTCGGGATTTCTCCGATATATTCCCGGAGAAATTTCCCGGACTACTGCCAGTTAGGGATGTGGATTTTCGTATACAGCTAGTTTCGGGGGCAAGGCCAGTGTCTCGGGAACCATACTGGATGGCTCCCAGAGAGTTGGCAGAATTCAGAACTCAGCTTCATGAACTGGTGGAGTCAGGATTTGTGCGTCCGAGCTCTTCGTCGTGGGGTGTACCAGTTCTTTTTGTAAATAAGAAGGATGGATCATTACGACTGTGCATAGATTATCGGGAGCTGAACCAGTTGATGGTCCGGAATACTTATCCATTGCCCTGGATAGACTAGTTGTTTGATCAGCTTCAGGGGGCCTTTTGGTTCTCTAAACTAGATCTGAGATCCAGTTACTATCAGTTGCGTATCCGGGAAGAAGACATTTTGAATACAGCTTTCAGCTCGCGATATGGGTTGTACGAATTCACGGTGATGCTATTTGGGCTCACGAATGCCCCCTCCGCATTTATGAGTCTAATGAACCGTGTATTCGAGCCATACTTGGACCGCTTCATTATAGAATTCATCGATGATATACTGATCTACTCCTGGACCAAGGAAGAGCACACAGAGCATTTGGCGTAGGTGCTGGAGAAATTGAGGGAGCACCAGATATATGCAAAATTTTCTAAGTGCAAGTTCTGGATATAGGAGGTTGCATTTCTAGGGTACGTTGTCAGTGGAGCCAGGTTGGCCGTAGATCCAGTAAAGATAGAGGCAGTACATGATTGGCCGCGACCGAAATCAGCTTCCGACATACACAATTTTCTGGTACTTGCCGGATATTACCGCAAGTTCGTGGAGGGATTCTCAAGGATAGAACTTCACCTCACGTCCTTGACGAGGAAAGAGGCAGAGTTCAGTTGTGCAGACAAGTGTGAAGCAGCACTCCAGGAAGTGAAGGACCGGCTCACCTTATCCCCCATCCTTGCACTCCCATACGGGAATGAAGGATTTCAGATTTACACTGATGCCTCATACGAGAGGATGGGTGCTGTACTGATGCAACACGGACATGTTATTTCTTATGCTTCGAAAGAGTTGAAGAAGCACGAGCATAACTATCTGGTACACGATTTGGAGCTCGGGCCGGTCGTATTTGCACTCAAGATATGATGACATTATCTGTATGGGATTCAATGTGATATTTTCTCAGATCACAAAAATCTCAAATATATTGATATGCAGAAGGACCTAAACCTAAGACAGAGGAGATGGCTATTGTTCCTCTGTGACTATGATTACTAGATCCACTATCACCTGGGGAAGGCAAACACAGTAACAGATGCATTGAGCAGGATGGTCGGTACTTCAGGACCAGAGCCTCGGGTGATGGCTATAGAGCTGATACAGATGATGGAAAACATGCATATTACAATGGTTTCTGAGGACGAACCAGTAGTATACCGAGAGTACCCGAGCTCACTGGTCAGAGATGACGACATTCAGGAGCGTATTATGGCACATCAGAGGCTGGATGCCACGTTGGAGCTGATATTCGGTGAATTGGAAAGGGACAAGGTTGAGGATTACACCCTGCAGGATGATCTTCTTCGATTCCGTGGACGTATTTATATACAAGTAGGAGGCGGTATCCGGGATGACATACTTAGAGAGGCACATTACTCCAGATATTCAGTGCACCCCGGCATCTCCAAGATGTGGGCAGATTTACGGAGGACTATGTACTGGCCTGGGATGAAGAGGGAGATCACCCACCATGTGACACATTGCGAAACGTGCCAGAGCGTTAAGGCAGAATGCAAGTGCCCGAGAGGTTTATTGCATCCATTGCACGTTCCAGAGTGGAAGTTCAAGGACATTGTTATGGATTTTGTGCACGGACTGCCTCGCTCCCACTCTGAGCACGAATCTTTATGGGTCATAGTCGACAGGCTGACCAAGGTAGCGTGGTTTATTCCAGTTAGTAAGGATGCTCCCGTTGCTGTTCTGGTTAGGTTGTTCGTGGAGCAGTTCGTCAGGTACCATGACCGTCCCAGGACTATTGTCTCGGACCGTAACGGTCGGTTCACTTCTAGGGAGTGGAGTGAGGTGCATGTTTACTTGGGTTCCCGACTTACCTTTAGCACCTCCTTCCATCTGTAGACCGATGGCCAGACCGAGCGGACCATCCGGACCATGGAGGATCTGCTTCGTCTATGCATATTGGATACATGGAGACCTTGGGAGAGGCTGCTACCATTGATCAAGTTATCTTACAATAACATCCACCAGGCTAGCATCAGGATGGCACCATATGAGGAACTTTATAGGAGGAAGTGCCGGACACCGCTGTCTTGGGTTCAGGATGTGGACACCAAGGCTCTCGGCTCTAATTATGTGGAGGATACGGAGGCTCAAGTTCGTTTGATCAGGGATCGGATGCTAGAGGCCCAGAGTAGGCATGCCAGATATTATGATGCTCGACACAAAAGGGGGAGTTCCAGGTGGGGGACTAGGTATTTTTGAAGATACGTCTGGTGCACGGTGTCTCTCGGGTACGAGTCACAAGAAGCTCAGCCCTCGATACATGGGGTCGTATTTTATACTGAAGCGGATCGGCCCCTTGGCCTACAGGCTGGAGCTGCCGTCAGAGTTGGGGGCTTTGCTCGACGTCTTCCACGTCTCCTCACTATGGAGAGCTCTCCTACGGCCGGAGCAGAACATCACTACTACAGCTTGTCCGGTAGCACCAGACAGATCTGTTCGATTGGAGCCTATCCGGATTGATGATACAGATGTCCGAGTGTTGCGGAAGAAGAAGGTTCCTCTTGTGAAGGTGTTGTTGTCAAACCATGGACGGGTGGAGCACACCTGGGAGCCGAGGGATCTGATGATGGAGCAACACCTGGAGCTGTTTACTTCAGGTACACTCTAATTTATGCGTTTAAATTTCTTATAACTCTTGCAAGTAGAACCCCATAGACCCGAACTTAAATTTCGGGGACGAAATTATTTTTTGTTTATAGGATTTGTAACATCCCATGTTACTTCTAGACCCCTTAAATTAGATTGGGTTGGGCATGGGGTGGGTGTTAGGGAAATTAGCTAGGTTTGACCCTAGGTAATGGGTTGTAGCCATGTGGGGCCCACTATAGGGCCCAAGTCAAATTAGGTCAAACTATCCTAAATAGGAACCCTAGCCACACCATGACGCCCACCACATTGCCCTAACCCTATGGACAATCTAAGTGAACCCTAAGGCATGCCATTGGGTCACCCTTTGACCCTAGTTGACCAAAGTCAACCTTAGCCCTAAGTTGGTCAAACCTACACCTAAAGGCCCAAATGTGTTGGAACAACCTATTACTAATTTGGGTCAGGATCACTATGTTAATAAGATTATTGCTTTGACCTTGTTGTATAGAGAAAAGGTCAACTAGTTAGGTCTAATGCTTAGGACTTAGGGTTGAAGATTTCCCCAAGACCTCCTAGTTCAGATGCAGAAGCCAAGAAGAAGAATTGAAGTTGTCGTCGAGCGAAGATAGACGAAGCGTCGAACTCAGTTCAACTATCTGTGAGTTCAGGCTGACAAAGCGTCAACCTCAGTTTGACGATCTCTGAGCTCAAGTCGATGAGGCGTCGAACCCTGTTCGACAATCTCTGAGCTCAGATTGACGATTTCTATCCAAGTCAAATTCCAATCTCTCTGAGGTCAGTTCGACGATAGTTGAGCTCAAATTGACGATTTCATTTTGAGATCGACGATTTCTGGGATTTTGTCAGCTTGTTAAGGATTTCAAATCAGAGCATTTATTGTAGAAGATTTCTAGCTGTTTTAATAAATCTGGAGCAAGTTTCAAGGAAACAAAGAAGGAATGTACTTAGGTTATTTCCTCCAGAGACAGTTGACAATTAAAGAAAGCATATATGACTTTACTAACGGCTATTTTCAAGATTTGACGACTGGAGTTCTTATTATCATCATTCAGAGAGAACAAAAGAACACACAGCAGTATATTCAAAAAATATATACAGAGACACACAGAGAAAGAAAAAGAAGATCAATAACTCAGAAAAATTGTACAAGTTTTCTTTCTGATTCCTGCTGATAAAAAGCTTTCTCAAGTCTTCATCATTCACACTTCTGACAACAAACATTTCAGTTTTGCAGAAATCATCTAGTGTTGGCGCAATCATTTCATTGATGACCTATCACCCTTGCAAAGCTTCCAGTTCCTGAACTTCTGCTACATATCAGGGGGAGCTTTGAAAACATCTCATCCACTAGTGCATCTCTTTGATAGTTGACAGAGAAGACAACTTCACCCCTTTTCTTTTCCTTTCCTGTAAAAGGGTTTTAAAACTCCCTTCAAAAATTTGCTTTGGCTCTTGAGACCTGATCAAAACTCAGTGGTGGCAAGACACCTGATCAAAAAATCTGATTTGGTTTTTGAGCACCTGATCAAAAGCTCATTGGTGCCCAGGACACCTGATAAACTCATCCTATAGTGGATTCCTACCAAGGGTGGTAGAAGAGTGGATGTACCCAGGTTTTGGGGAACCACTATAGCTCCTTGTGTCTTTTGGATTACTTGCTCTTTCAGTTTTTTATTAGCACTCTACACTTATTAAATCAATTCTTCCACTGCCAAAATAATTTTAATTTACCAAAATTATTTTAAATCACTCTTTTCACCCACATCTAGAGTGATGGATTGATCTTACCCTCACTTTCTGATGGGGGTGTTATAATTTGGTATCAGACTAGGGTGTCAGTTGTTTGTATTTGAATTCATGGGCGAATTCATTTATGGGGTAGTGAGCACATGTATGTGCGTCATCGTTATAACATAAAAGAACTCATGAATGTCCACTTAGGAATGAAAAAATACACTTGTTTTGAGGAACCTGAGTGTTACAGTGATTGCTTTTAGCAATTTATGTGTCACCTAATAAAGGGTTTATGCTATTATAGATTCCTAGGAGCGGTGCTTGGCAATCAGAACATCCGTAATCGGCGGAAAGTAGTGCACCGAGTGACGTGCCTACAACCCCTCCTTCAGCAGAAACCATTAGATTGGTGGCTGAAGCAGTCTTTACTATGATAAATGCCCAACAAGGGCAGCCTGCACCACCTGCTAATGAGCAAGAATTGATTAGAGTGGCATAGCCGGGAGTGGTAGAATGCATGGAAGTTAATATGGTAGCACAAATGAGAGCCACGGAGAAACAGCTCAAGCATGTGATGAGCTTTAATCCTCCG
Source organism: Platanthera zijinensis (assembly GCA_039513925.1). Classification (NCBI taxonomy): domain Eukaryota; kingdom Viridiplantae; phylum Streptophyta; class Magnoliopsida; order Asparagales; family Orchidaceae; genus Platanthera; species Platanthera zijinensis. Next base: position 111,473,082 of record CM077093.1, on the reverse strand, counting down.
GTGTTCGACGGGATGGGAACACCAACTCAAGCTGAGGATTGGCTCTCAACGATGAATAGGGTCATGACCGCCACAAAAACTACGGAGTGGCAGAAGACCACATAGAGACCTTCCTATTGGCTGGTGAGGCAAGGATGTGGTGAGACGAGTTGGAGGTTCATCGCTTAGTGGGAAGGCAACTTGCCGAAGTACTGATAGAGGAATTCTCAAGGTTGTTCTTTTGCCAGATACCTACCTTCTGCCTAGAAGCTTGAGATGGAGAATAAGTACCTTGGTGTGACTCAAGGAGCGAGTAGCGTGGAAGAGTATCTCCACGAGTTTACTCGGTTAGGTCGTTATGCTGGTGCAATGTTTACTTAAGAAGAGCGGAAGACCAATCGATTTTATGAGGGCCTACGGGGCGACCTACAACTACTCCTCACTGGGCTGAAGGCACGGGGCTTCCTAGCCTTGGTTAATGCAGCTCGGTCTTTGGAAAGGGTTGCGAAGAAAGTTCAAGAGAAGAAGGAGCTAGGGGAAAACAGGTCAGAGTTCAAAATGCCGAGTTGAAAGTCTGGTTTTCGCAGATGGAACAAGAAGCAGAAGACTTCAAGTTCAACCCCTTCGTCTGGTGCGATGGGGGAAAACACAAGGGGAGTCTCAGGAGCGTGCTATAACTGTTGAAAGGTGGGCCATTTTGCACGTGAGTGTTGGAGCGGACGTGCAAAGTCTTCCACTGCTAAAATAATTTTTAATTTACCAAAAATATTTTAAATAACTCTATTCACCCCCCCCCCCCTCTAGAGTGAAGGATTGATCTTACTCTCACTTTCAATTGGTATCAGAGGGAGGTTGGTTGCTCGGCCAATTTGGTTGCTCAGCCAAATTGGTTGTTAATAAAGACTAGCATCTGAACCAAAAGATCTATCGTAAGATCCATCCTTATAGAGGGTTATTTTTATTATATCTATTTTAGTTTAAATTCATGGCACAAAATAAGGATTATGCTATCACCAGACCTCCAGTGTGAAATCTCTCCAAGTTTGCACTTTGGAAGACAAGGATTAGATTATACATGAATTCTATTGATGAAGATATACTTAATTCTATTTTGACAGATTGCCTAAAGCCTCCTGCAAGCACAAGTACAAATGTTGTTCCACCTCCTTCAGGAACAGATGCAGATATAAGGAAATGGAAGGTTGCTGATGCAAAAGCTATGAACATCCTAGCACAGACAATGTCTGATGATATCTTTCAAAAGGTTGCTGAATGCAACTCAGCTAAGGAAATTTGAGACAAGCTATCTGAAATTTTATCAGGATCAGCTGATGAAAGGAAAGACAGAAGATCTCATCTCATCACCCAATATGAAAATTTCAAGAAGGTAGAAAATGAGTCAGTAGCTGACATGTACAGCAGACTAAGCTTAATTGTCAGTGAACTCAAAACATGGACAACGAGATCTCTCTCACAGATTTCAATGACAAAATTCTAATGTGCTTCCCTAACACTTGGGATTCAAGAATCTGGCCAATCAAGGATGCAAGAAGTCTGAATGAGATTACCACAGAAGCTCTATTGGGCAGGCTGAAATCTTATGAGCAGCTCATCAACAATAGAGAAGAAGAACAAAAGACAATTTCTCCAGTAGTCAGAAAGGAGAAATCAATTGCTTTCAAAGCCACAGAAGAACAACCTGAAGACAAAGTAATAAGCAATGAAGAACTGATGAGCCTCCTAGCCAAGAGGTTCTACAAAATAGACAGGAAGTACTTCAGAAAAAGGTCATCAAGAGGCGAAGAAAAGCCAAGGTATGATAAATCAAATAATAAAGAGATTATTTGCTATGGTTGCAGGAAACCAGGCCGCATACTGCCTGACTGTCTAGAAAATCAAAATAAGGAAAAAAAGGATAAGTGGGAAAAGAGAAAAGATAAAGACTCTAGAAGAAATCATCATGACAAGTCCTCTTCCAACAAGAACAAGCACACTAGGAAGGGATTTGTTGCTGAAACATGGAGTGCAACAGAAGAAGAATCTGATGCATCATCAAGCTCAAAGTATGATGAAGATGATGCACAGGAAAAAGTGTTCTGCATGATGGAAATAGATGAATCTCAGAATAACACTGCTTCAGAACATGAATCTGAATCTGAATCTTAACCAGAGCTAGAAGAAGATAATATAATTGATTCATTTGATTTTAATTCTGAGGACTTCAAGTCTGAATTTAAAACATTGTGTTTAGATCTACTCAATTCTGAGAAAGAAATTATCTCTCTCAGAAATCAATTATCTGAATACAGTACCTTAAGTTCAGATAACCTCAAACTCTCAGATGAGTTAGAATGATGTAGAGAGCAGATAGCTTCACTGAAAAGTGAACTATCTGAGGCCAAGAAGTTTGAAAAAACTCTCAATGGGAGAAGTATCAAACTGATGGACATCACAAGTATAGTGAACTCAAGACTCAATAGTACACTGGGCTTGGGTGCTTCATCTAGCCAAGCCATTGTGTTAACAACTCCCTTTAAGTTTATCTATGATAAAGGAAAAGGAGTTGTGGAGGTAGCTAGATAAATTCTGATCTACCCAAAAAGAACAAAGTTCAATAGATATCGTCGAACAGAGCTCGACAATCTTCGAATAGAGCTCGACGATCTTCAAACAGAGCTCAGCGTTTTCATGCTGAATCGTCAAACTCAGGTCGACGATCTCTGATCTCTGAACACAAGCAAGATCGATCACTTAACGGAGCTCGACGATCTGACCCAAGATCGTCGAACTAAAATCCACGATCGTCATACAGAGCTCAGAGATTTGACCAATTCTTAAAGGGTACATCACAAATTGAATCTAGATATCCTACATCTCAAGGGTTTAACCCTTATACTGAATGGATAATTCCTCCTAGGAGATATCATCTTGAAGGGTATACGAGTCAACCAGAGATGTCTTTCATTTCTGATTTCAAAGGTTATCAAGCTAGACCCAAGGTAAACTGGGTCAAAAACAAATGAAATGCTATTTGTGCAGGTGAAGACCTATCCAACCATGGACCAGCATTCGTATCTTGATAGTGGGTGCTCCAAGCACATGACAGGAAGCAAGGATAACCTTACATCATTCAAGGCTAAACATGGACCCAAAGTCATGTTTGGAGATTCAAACTTTGGACATACCAAAGGATTTGGTGCAGGTCAAATAAAATCAGTAACATTCAAGAAGGTAACATATGTGGAAGGGCTGAAGCACAATCTTATCAGCATCAATCAGCTGTGTGATGAAGGCTACCAGGTCACATTCAATAAGTCTTCATGCTTCATCAAATCAGAAGACAACATAACTGTGTTGATAGGTAACAGAAGAGGTAACATCTATCTAGTAGATTTTCATTCAACCAAGGTAGACATCTGCTTATTTAATTCTCTTAACAAACCTATTGAATTATGGCATAAGAGATTAGGACATATCAACCTTAGAACCATTGCTAGGCTATCCAAGGACAACCTTGTTAGAGGACTACCTTCTGGCCCCTACAAGAAGGAAGGACTCTGCAGGTCTTGTCAGTTAGGCAATCAAACTAAAAACAGTTTTAAGTCACTTAATAAGAGTGATTCACCTAGGATTTTGTATTTATTATATATGGATTTATTTGGACCCATTTCAGTACAAAGCCTAGGAGGGAAATCTTACACTTTAGTAGTTATAAATGACTTCTCTAGATTCACATGGGTGTTCTTTCTGAGAAAGAAGGCTGATAACTTCAAGTGTTTGACAGAATTTCTCAAATGCATATAGATTGAGTTCAATACTAACATAGCCCTGATCAGAAGTGATCATGGGATAGAGTTCTATTCTCTTCTTATGCAAGAGTTCTATCAGAGGGAAGGGATCAGACACACTTTCTTAGCTCCTAGAACTCCTCAAAAAAATGGGGTAGCTGAAAGGAAGAATAGAACCCTTATTGAATCTGCCACAATATTATTGACAGATGCTCATCTTCCCTTATCCTTTTGGGCAGAGGCTGTGAACACATCAAACTATGTTTTGAATAGGAGTTTGATACATATGCTAAAGGACAAGACTCCCTATGAATTACTCAAAGGTAAGAAACCTAAAGTTGATTATCTTAGGATTTTTTGTTGTATCTACTACATTCATAACAATAACAAGAAATACTTAGCAAAATTTGAAGCAAAAGCTGATGAAGGAGTGTTTCTGGGATACTCCATGATCAGTAAGGCCTATAGGGTTTTTAATAAATCATCTCATAAAATCGAAGAGACTGTGCATGTTTTTTTTGATGAAACTAACATGTCTTACAAGGAGAAGAGCACTTCCACCATAGACCCTTTGCAGGTACATTCTATATCAGAAAATTTGGACAGACTACATATCATTGAATAAGATCCATCACCATCATCCATTCAACAAGAAGCTAAAAGTAGTGAAAATGAAGATGACAGTCACATCTTAGCAATCCAAGGTGATAATCTAAATGAAGAGCCAGTTGTTGTTCCACTAGAGGAAAAAACAAAACATGGTGAACAATCAACACCCATTGTTGATTTAGTAGCATAAAGAGACCATCCAATCTCCCAAGTGATTAGAGACATCTCAGCTAGTGTGAAAAACAGAAACCAATTCAATCAAAATCTGATGCACACTTGCTTTCTTTCTCAAATTGAACCTCAATGCATATAAGATGCAGAACAAGATCCAATCTGGATCATTGCAATGCAAGAGGAATTAAATCAATTTGAAAGAAACAAAGTTTGGGAGCTAGTGTTAAAGCCAAAGAATCATCCCATTGTTGGAACAAAATGGGTATTCAGGAACATGCTAGATGATAAAGGAGTTATAGTAAGAAATAAAGCAAGGCCGGTTGCTCAAGGATTCTCTCAAGAAGAAGGCATAGACTATGACCAAACCTTTGCACCAGTTGAACAGTTGGAGGCCATAAGAATCTTCCTTGCATATGCAGCTCACAAGATGTTCAAAGTTTATCAAATGGATGTCAAAAGTGCATTCCTCAATGGTGATATCATGGAAGAGGTTTATGTAAAACAACCCCCATGTTTTATCTCTCTAACTCACCCTAATTTTGTTTATAAATTGCATAAAGCATTATATGGTCTCAAACAAGCTCCAAGCGCATGATATGAGACCCTAGCTTGCTTTCTCTTAAAAAATGATTTTAAAAGGGGTAGAGTAGACCAAACTCTTTTTATTAGAACCCATAAGTCCAATATCCTACTAGTACAAATCTATGTAGATGATATTATCTTTGGTTCTACTGATTCAAATTTATGCAAAAGGTTCTCCAACCTAATGCATTCCAAATTTGAAATGAGTAGCATGGGTGAGCTATCCTTCTTTCTAGGATTGCAAGTCAAACAACATGCTAATGGCATCTTTATTTCTCAAACCAAGTATGCAAAAGAATTGGTTAAGAAAATTGGTATGTCTGAAGCATCCTCTATGAAAACACCTATGCTTACTAATGTTGTATTAGATGCTGATGGACATGGGAAACCAGTTGATCAGACAACATATAGAGCAATGATTGGCTCCTTATTGTATCTTACAGCTAGTAGACCTGATATAATGTTTGCTACATGCATATGTACTGGATTCCAAGTCAGCACTAGAGAGTCACACCTTACATTAGTTAAGAGGATTCTTAGGTATGTGAAAAGTTGTCCAAATCTAGGTCTCTGGTATCCAACTGATTCAGGATTTGATCAAACTCGATTTTCAGATGCTGATTATGCTGGATGTAGAGTAGACAAGAAATGCACCAGTGGAACTTGTCAGTTTCTTGGTGACAGACTTGTCTCTTGGATTTGCAAGAAACAAACAACTGTGTCTACTTCAATTGCTGAAGCAGAATATATGGCAGCAAGTAGCTGTTGCTCACAGATATTGTGGATTCAAAATCAGCTCCTAGACTATGGCTACAACTTAGAAAGGTCCAAAATATTTTGTGATAACACTAGTGCTATTTCAATGGCTCAAAATCCAGTCCTCTATAGTAGGACAAAACACATAGAGATTAGGCATCATTTCTTAAGAGATAATGTAGAGAAAATTAAATTTGAATTGGAATATATCCCTACTGATTTACAAAAGGGAAATATTTTCACCAAGCCCTTGGATGAAAAGAAACACACCTTCTTCCTTAATCAGTTAGGAATGTTAGATTAAGGAAGTCTTAATTAAGTTCCAAGACCTTTAAACCTAAAAAAGAGACAAGACTATGTTAAAATTTTTTGGGATTTCCTAGTGTCTATAAGTTTTCTATGTCTCTGAACTGCGCTCGATGAATTCCCTAAAGATCGTCGAATGGAGCTCGTCGTTTCCAGATAGTATTTAACTATCTTTATTTTCCGTCGAACGGAGATCGACAATGTTAGGAATTGTCGAACGGAGCTCGGCATTTTCCAGATAGTGCTGGACTATCCTTTTCAGCCAGCGATCTCGATCATCGTCGAACGACGGTCGACGATGTTAAATATCGTCGAACAAAGATCGACGATGTTGAGACCCTTAAGTTCCCCTAGAGCCGTCGATCATCGAACAGAGTCCAACGATCTTTCCTTTTCAGCGTCGAACCCTAATATAAAATCACTTTTTCAGGCGTCGTTCTCCTTTGCGCTTTCATACTTTCTGCAAGAACTTTCTTTCCCTCCAAACTCCTCTACACTTGACGGTGTTTGTTTTTGCAGGAAACATGTCGGTTTCAGTCGTCGTTTTAGCAGCAATGAAGTTCGATACTGGTTTGACATTGATATGGATTCGTTTGAAGGGACTGATCAAATGTTCAAGGATATTTTGGAACTATTTAAGGAGCAACAACTTGTGAACATCATGACAACCAGAATCAAACTACTAGTAGATGAAATTAAAGAGTGGGTCTATACTGCCCATAATCTGGATCAACATATAGTCATTGGCACCATCTCAAGAACTCAGGTATCCCTAACCCCGGCCATTCTTACAGAAATTTTTGGGTTAAGTACTGAACATGATAGCATAGACCAATCAGTGGTAGAATTTACTGAGATGTTTGAAAGAATGGGTTATAATTCTGAAAACCCTAATAAGTTATTGAAGAAAATTTTTTCTATGGAGTATAGATTTTTAGCAGACATTGTAGGCAAAGTAATTTTGGCCAAACACTCATCTCATGACACAATATCAAGACATCAGTTATGCTTAATGGCTGCCTTAGTAGATAAGAAGCATTTGGATTGGGGAGCTATCTTCTTTGATTTGATCAAGAAGAAAATCAATAAGAATTTTTTGAATTTTGGGAGAATTCTTGGCCTATTCCTGCAGAATAGGTGCCCTCAGCTATTAGTGTCAAATGGAATGCATATCAATGCTTCCAAGTGACGTTCCTCTGCTCTCTTTGGCAAATGGGAGAGGCAGATTGTCAAACCAAGCAGGGGTCCTGCAGCACAAACTTCTTCAGGCACAAGGACTGTTTCAGTCACTCTTCCTCAGACCACTGCCCCAGCAGAAGTGTTGGCATCCACCTCATTTTCCTCTCCTCTATCTTCCCATCCAGCTACATCTTCCATATACTCTCCCCCCTCTCCACCTCCAGTTACTTCATACATTTCTCCATCTCATATAGCTTCTTGACCTCCTCCAGCCACTTTCCAAGAAGATTTCCAATCTCTATCTTTCTTCTCCTCCATTGACTTAGAATCATCCACCCATCTTCCATCATTCAATCTCCTAGATGATTTATTCATGGATGATTCCCCCTCTTCACCTAAATACATCCCATCCACCTCAACATAATTCCAACAAATGCTTCATGACATCATCTCTCAACCATCTTTTTCACCTATCATCTCCTCATCTGTACCTCCAATCACCATCCCAGCTTCATCTATTACATCCATCCCCATCTCTCAACCATCCATACCACTTCGCCCAGCATCCATTCCATCCATCTTTACAGCACACCCCTCTACCTCTACTTAAGTTAACCTTGAGCAAGTAGATCTTCTTCCTATAGCAGAAAGACTGTATAAGTTGTTGGCCCCCAAGCTAACACTCTTACTGAATTCAACCTTGGCTACCTTAGTCAAGAATCTGGCTGATTTATCTGTTAAACTCTTCTTCCTTTTCCTTTTAGGCCACCCTTCTTCTGGGGGATTAGATTCAATTCTCACTGAAACGAGGCAGGGGGAGATGCCTTATGAAGAAGTGCTGCCTTCAGAGGGTTTTGCTTCAAAAATGCAGATTTTAGAGAGTCTAGCTTCAGAACAAGTTTTAGTTCCAGCTTCAGCTTGACTCCAACCATCAGTCCCACAGTAGATATACATTCCTTATTATCTTTATTTGATTCAATTTATAGCTGTTGTCCTCCAGCACCTCACCCTACTGAAGATTTAACTAGGGCTATTATTCCCCTCTCCTGCTATGATCCAACCCTGATAGAGCTGTACATAAATTCTATGAAATCTGTGGAGAGTGATTCTATTGTTCTTGAGTCTTCTGCTTTGCTGCCAATTTTGATTCTTCAGAGGCTATTGAAGAGCCAGTTTGTTCAGTTACTGAGGCTACTGCTTTAGTTGGTGTTCCTGTTGTTATTATTGTTCCTGCCATTTCAACTGCTGTTTCTAGTGTTGCTGTTGTTATTTCTTCTACTTCCCTTTCTGCTTTTGCTCCTGTTTCCACCACCAAAGTAGCTTTCAAGTAAATAGATGTCTTATATAATGAGCCTCAGAGTTCTGATGAGGATGATGAATTCAGAACTGACTCTGATGATTCCTCTACAACTATTGCAAAGAAGAGGAAAGCCAGAAGCAAGGCTATGAAAAAGGTTCAATTGACCAAAGCTACAACTGATCATGACATAACATATTACATTTTGCACAATTTCCCTATTACTGAGCATTGGATGCAATATTCTAAGAACCAGTTGAAAGCAATGAAGTAGAGAAGAAAGTATGACAAAGGAACTTCTCATTCTCCTCCTCCTCCTTCTCCAAGCACAGGATCTGGTGGAGTCTCATCTCTTCAAGCTTCCAACATTTCTCAACCCAGCAAACCTATCAAGGAAGATCTCAATCTAGATGTTATCATCAAAGAGGAAATCAGCCTAGAGGAATACAGTATAGAGGAAATCAAACAGACTATCAAGTTTATTCTAGAGGACAGCCTAGACAGCAATCTTATCAAAGGAAAGAACAAGGCCAAATCGACTCAACCTTTGGTCCCTTTCCTTACAAGCTCAAAGAAAGTTTTCATTCAAAAGTTCCTCCTACTGACACCATGAACAGGTATGAACCACCAGTACCTTTTGAAGATCTAGAGAAATATCAAGCTTCCTGGACAGCCAGACTTAAATAAATGTCTGCTCTAGATTAGATTAAGAAAGCAAGAGAGAAGGGACAAGACACATCCAATATATCTACTCTATCAGAACAAAGAAGACAGGAACTTGAAAGATACAGCTCCAAGAGATTCTTCAATACTGAGGAATACATGCAGCTACATCCAGAAGCTGTAGTTCCTAGGAGCAAAAGCAAAAGGACTCTTGGTGCTGCTGATGATTTCAGATCAAAGAAAGACTCAAAAAATCCAAACAGAGAGATCATCTTCAAGAAAAGAACTGATGACAATCATTAATCTGGATGTAAGCTGAAAACTATATTATATCTCTGCTGAACTATTTTCTTGCTATAATATAATCATATTTGTGGTTCTGCAATGTTGTTTCTGTATTTCTGTTGATTATTGTTTTCTATAACTCATGTAAATAGTAATCCTAACCCAAATAGGGGGAGATTGTTGGAACACCCTATTACTAATTTGGGTCAGGATCACTATGTCAATAGGATTATTGCTTTGACCTTGTTGTATAAAGAAAAGGTCAACTAGTTAGGTCTAAGGCTTAGGACTTAGGGTTGAAGATTTCCCCAAGACCTCCTAGTTCAGATGCAGAAGCCAAGAAGAAGAATTGAAGTTTTCGTCGAGCTCAGATCGACGAAGCATCGAACTCAGTTCAACTATCTGTGAGTTCAGGCTGACAAATCGTCTACCTCAGTTCGACGATCTCTTAGCTCAAGTCGACGAGGCGTCGAACCCTGTTCGACGATCTCTGAGCTCAGATCGACGATTACTGTCCAAGTCAAATTCCAATCTCTCTGGGCTCAGTTCAACGATTGTTGAGCTCAAGTCGATGATTTCATTTTGAGATTGACGATTTCTGGGATTTTGTCAGCTTGGTAAGGATTTCAAATCATAGCATTTATTGCAGAAGATTTCTAGCCGTTATAATAAATCTGGAGCAAGTTTCAAGGAAATAAAGAAGGAATGTACTTAGGTTATTTCCTCCAGAGACAGTTGACAATGAAGGAAAGCATTTATGACTTTGCTAATGGCTATTTTCAAGATTTGATGACTGGAGTTCTTATTATCATCATTCAGAGAGAACAAAAGAACACACAGCAGTATACTCAAAAAATATATACAGAGACACACAGAGAAAGAAAAAGAAGATCAATAACTCAGAAAAACTGAACAAGTTTTCTTTTTGATTCCTGCTGATAAAAAGCTTTCTCAAGTCTTCATCATTCACACTCCAGACAACAAACAATTCAGTTTTGCTGAAATCATCTAGTGTTGGAGCAATCCAATTTGGTTTTTCAGCACCTGATCAAAAGCTCATTGGGCCCAGGACACCTGATCAACTCATCCTGCAGTGGATTCCTACCAAGGGTTGTAGAAGAGTGGATGTACCTAGGTTTTGGGGAACCACTATAGCTCCTTGTGTCTTCTGGATTGCTTGCTCATTCTTGTGTTGTGTGCTGTGAATTAATGCTTTTGTAGTTGTTTTATATCAGTTTCTACTTAGCACTCTACACTTATTAAATCAAGTCTTCCACTGCTAAAATAATTTTAAATTTACCAAAATTATTTTAAATCACTCTATTCACCCCCCTCTAGAGTGAAGGATTGAACTTACCCTCACTTTCAAAATGGTCCTAGTGGGATATCACCATGGTCCAACCCATGTTGGGTCATGCCATAGGGTCCATGACCCTCAAGTGGGGTCAGCCCACTAGCTATGTTGACCAAGTCAAACTAAAAAGTCAACTTGGTCAAACATGTGACCTAAAGAAGAAAATGGGGGCTAAGCCCATTCCCCTTGGGTCAAGCCCACCAAACCTTGCCCATTATCAGCCCAAGGTGTCAAAGAATAGCCCTACCCCTCTTGATTTGGAGAGAGAGTGCATGCATGGAGTATTTTGGAGAATTCACCAAAAAGAGGAGAGAGAAAGTGGATTTAAGAGGAAGAGGCCATTTGGCCTTAGCTCCCTCTGCCCAAAGTATGCTGGTCGGCCACCCCAAAAGAATTTCAGACGAATTTGGCTGCATGGTGGCCACTTGGCACAATGGATGAAGCCTCCAAAGTTGAACCCGAACTCCCCTTGTTGCCATCTCCTTATACATCCACCATCAGCAGAATCGACCCCTCCATTAGCTTCAGTGGGTGGAATCGAGTGGAGAACGACTCCTGGAGCAGAGAAAATGGTAGAGAAACCACAATTTGAGCAGAAGATCGCTGGAGCAGCTCGGCCATGGCCAACAGCCGCCAACCTCGCCACTAGGCCGCAACTCGGGTCTGTTTCTCCTCACCTCTACCCGTACTAGCTTCCTAGATCCACTAGGAGAGATATCGGGCAGCCCAATGCCATGTGAGCAAATGTGGGATTTTCCAAGCTTTTCATCCCGCTCAGGATCGCCGGAGGAGCCACCTCCGGCAGCCTCACCGTCGGGAAACGCTAGCCCCCACCTTAGTGAAGGTGGTGGCGACATCCGCCGGCGGTGGTGGTGGCTCAGCTAGCCGGAAACAGCCAGCAAAGGTAATCAAGGATGGCTCAATCTCAGCCGTCCAAGGATTGGGGACGATGACTAGATGCCATTGATTATGATTTAAGATTCATGCTATTTAATTATATTATGATATAATATGTAATGTTATGAATAATGTACATTTCTGTCACATATACTCAGTCCCCTTGCATGTTAAATTAAAGGTACTTAGGTGCATTTCCAGAACATAAACCCTAAATTAAATATGTTCCCCTTTCGGTTAAATTTAAAATGCCACACAAAAATTGAAATTTGACCTGGTAGATTTTCCTGTAGGGCTACTCTACTAAGACAGGTCCTAGGCAAGGGCAGAAATTCAAATGCATGCTTAGGACAAACAATATATAAAAATTACCTAAAATTTTGGTCAGGTACTTGTTAGGGTCATACTTAGAACCTGTGAAAATATGAAAATTTGTGGAAGAAATTTTGCTATAGTTTTTGTCATAATACACAAATTTAAATTAATGAAATATTTGGAGTAATATGACTCCAAATGGCCCCATATTTTGGTGGTAGGTCCTTGGGGACATAATATGTGCATGGTAAAACTTTCAGCACATTTGGACCACTGATTGTTGGTTTAACCCACTTTCATGTGTTGGCTATATATAGCTTTGGGGTGCAAATAGCAATTTTTGAAATATTGCATATTCATCCTATTTGATACATTCAAAATCTTGGAACTTATTCCAGAAGCTCATTAGAATAAAGTTTACACCTCATAGGGATTTTGGGATTTTTGAAAGCAAGAATCCTATTATTTGGAATTTTTGAAAGATAGGCCATATAAGGATAAAAATTTGAAAATAGGGTTATTCAAGAGTTAAAATTCTCAAATCTGTCCTAGAAATTAAGTGAGTCATATTTAATCCCTAAAAAAATTTATGTCCCTAATTAGTTGATTTTATAATGATAGTATGCACTTTTGTTGGGAAATCATTTATTTATGATGAAAATATACATCATAAAATGTTGGAAAAATTTCTAGTGCTGTATAAATGTATGCTTAGCCTTGTAAAATTATCTCAAAATTTTTGGATGCCATAATAATTTTTAAACTAGCATAATGGCATTTTGGTAAATTAGTAAGAATTGAATTTGGTTGGTCACTATATTATATAAGTTGATGAAACTATGTCATTAGCCTTAAATTAATGATATTTATGCTCTGTAAATTTCCTAGAATTTTGGGTAATGTATTCCTTATATTTTATTTGGAAAATATCAATTATGTGAGTTTTGTATTAAATAAAGAATAAATAGAAATATTAAAAGGAAAATTATGAATTTTTATAGAAAGAAATATTTTACCATGATACAACTGAGAAGAAATTCCTTAGGTCAGTGGATTATAATTTGTATTACTTCATGTATTAAATGACCTAGGGAATTAATTAAATGATTTAATTAGAGGCTTTAATGACTTAAGAAAATTATGAAAAACAATATGCTCACTTCATTAGACCATACCATCCTAGGATAAATCGTTTGGGGCAGGTGGCCCAATGAGTTGGAAGCTCCGTTTCGGGGTGGTATTATGTCATGGGTTGCGCATAGTGTAAGTAGGTTATACTATAATGGCCACTGGGGGATAGATTGACGGATGAGCAAGAGATTACATTTGGAGAATAACCTTGGTGGGTAGTGTTTTCTTATGTGTTGAGAGTAAAAGTGCAAGCCCTTGGATAACAACTGGAGTGGAGGCCGGTAGAAGACCGTCACCCTTCTGAGAACATCTTAAGTCATTAGGATCACTCAAGAGTAATAATGAGAGCAAAGTAAGGATAAAGGGGTGAAATCAATAAAATTAAATATCCTTACGAAAGGGAACTTTGGGCATAATCCCATCGTAGTTCCTAGTGCCCCCGAGAGCCCTTCACTAGGTATACCCTGTGCAGTCCTGGGATTAACCTTAAATCACTAAGTATAATAACCCGTAGACAGGAGCAGGCTAATAGGTTAAGACATTGTGGTTCATTCTCACCCGTGTAAGGTTGGAGGGATAAATGTTGCAGGCTCACCCGTACTGGGTTTGAGGGATTCATATTATATGCTCACCCGTACAGGGTTGGAGGGATTCAGGGCAGGTTGGTCCTGCGAGCTGAAGGCTCGAGATGAAATACTTGCATGTGCATAAAATTAGTGGCGGGTCATGCGGTACTAGGCCAATCATCACACCGATGGCAGTACGGTGAACCAGGCGGGTGTGAAGGTTTGAGGGGCCAGTAGGTTATTTATACTGCGGTCTGAAGGACAATCCCCGAAAGCACACAGCCGACCCAATAAGACTGACGGGTAGTCAGCAATTAGTGCGCAAGACTCTAGAGTGCACCTTGGACGTGTACAGAGGCGTATCAGAGGTCGAGGTTTGGTAGTGTGCATACCTGCCTAGGAGTGGAGACGCCCGCTCCACTGCTGTCGTAGCCACAACTACAGTACCAGAGAGTGATGCTTGCTCCGAAAAGCGGAAACTAAAGGTCTGTGATCACAGAGTCGTTGTGTTTGAGTTGTACTTGCATGTTGCATGAGAACCTGCATGTATTCATACATAGTAGGCATACGTATCATGGATCCTTATCATATAAATTAGTATGTGATCTTTTATATGATAAGTTAATTTTGAAACTCTAACCTATACGTTTGTATGGGCACTCGTATAAGTTAGGGTACTCCTGTGATGATAGATTAGATGTAGCATACTTACTTACTACACTGCGTAGCACTGCTCTTACTCTACTTTACTTACAACTGTTACATTACTTATTTACTGATGTTCTTTTCTTCACTTACTGTATTTGTGCCTCTTACATAGAACTGCTAGTGTAAAACTATTATTACTCCTCATGTACTTGTTAGTATAGGGCAACTGTCATCTGCTTATACTTGCCACCCCTTGTTGCCTTCTGCTTCGTCCTCCCGCACGGTGCCTAGGAGTTGCGGGGCGAGGTGCGGAAGTAACGACTTAGTCTTTCGTCTAACAGTCGGTGACCAACTATTTTTAGGGGCTCGAGGAGATGGGTTACCAGCACGACCAGTTGGACGAGGTGACAGGACCTGAGGATCCAGTTCGACTACCATCTACTACTACTACTGCAGAGCTACCACGGGTGGGATGAGTTAGAGATGATAGTGTCTTCCGCTGTTAGAGAGAGAGAGGGACTTTTATATATGATGCACAAGGCATAACCCTTCTTTTTTACTCTTCATATTTGGTACTCATTATGGACTGATGTACTTTCATTTTATTATATGATATGTACTGTACGTGGCTTATGGACTAGTAGATTTTTGATACTGCTATACTTCTATTTCTCACATTAGCCTACATATTATATGATCGTACTAGCCAGCAGAATCGGCGTGTTACGGTGTCGACTAACCCGTGCATTAGTGCCACCGTAAGACATCAGTTCTGGGCATAAGACCGGGAGCCCCCTTGGTATGGGGGGGGGTCTTAAAAAGTGGTATCACTTGAACAAACGATCATATGAGAAAGAAGTTCGCAACACTGGACCACCCCGCTCGAGCATTAGTTTGCGGACAAACTATGCTGCGGAAGCGATGGTTGTGCCATGTAAAAGTAATACGATTAGTCAAGTTAACACAATGAGTTAGGCAAATCCTGTTAAACCTTATCTGTTTTGCAACCTCCGTGTACAACCCCGTATCCAGCGAGTGGGCTAACAGGAGCCGACCCGGCCGGCCCAAACCGCCTCCGAGCCCCAGGCGAGTTCAGCAGGATACGCCGAGTCCAGCATGCCGAGTATGGGCTCGGCAATCGTCGAACCGAGCTCGAAGATAGTAGAGCTGAGCCCGGCGAGAGGCCATTCATCATGGGGTCGGCCGAGTACGTGCTCGCCTAGAGCCGAGGGGTTGGCGAGTGCCAACGCGACCGTCATCTGCGAGCAAGGGCTTCAGGCCCAACTTTCCAGGCCTGCTGAGCGAGGCGAGCCGGATCGTGGCATGGAGAAAGGCGAGCTCATACAACGCCCTCTCCCGCGGCATTGAGAGAGGCGAGCTCACTCGCCGCTTTTCACCTCGGCGTGGGGGGAAGCCTTCTCACGCCCATACTCGCCATCCCTCCCAATGGGCTCTTCTCAGGGCCGGCTCGCCCTTCAGTTGTGGGGTGTTTTTTACCACGTTACCCCCCTTTGAATTGCCTATAGTCCTCGAGAACAGTGACGGTTGGATATTTGCAGACCATCTTTTCCTATAAATAGGACCCAAGGGGTACCTCAGAGGACACGCTTTCATGTGCCCGGTCTTCTAGCGCTTTCTGAGGTACCTTAGCTTCAGCACTTGGCTAAGGAGGGGAAGCGCTCTAAGATCTTCCGGGTGTGTGGTGGGACCTCCGTGCTGAAGCCTTGGGTCTGTTCCCGGTCCCTCTCCCTTGACCCTTGGGCTTGCGAGTAGAGAAGTAGGTGTGCGACCACCCCTTCCGCAAGGGTCGGACTCCACAGGGACCGATTTTTCGGTTTCAACACTTTGGTGCGGTGAGCGTGGAGCGTGGTCAGCACAGAAAATCTTCCACTGGACTAATGGCAAGAGACGAGGGGCAAGGTTCAGGAAGGGGGGACTCGCCACTCCCTCCCCCTCCCGCGACGGCAGGGATATCCGCGGAGCTCAGGGAGGAAGTGCTCGGGCTGGTTAGGGTGCACTCGGCATGCGAGCCGAGAGTACAACGCCTGCGTGTGCCCGTGGTCGCCGATCCAGCGTTGGGCAACGACGCGCCCCTCAGGCGCGCAGGGAAGGAGGTCGCGAGCGAGGGGGGCGAGCGAGCCGAGAGGGCGAGTCCTCTTTCCGGGCTCGGCGGGCGAGTATCTGTTCGGCGAGACGGCGGGGAGGGAGTTCCCAACTCGCCCAGCTGAAGGAGGAAGTCCCTTCAGCGAGTTCGTCTCGTCAGCCCCGTCCCAGAAGGATTCCGAGAGCCGGAGATGTCCTACTACTCAGGAAAGGGAGATCCGACCCAGCACGTCCAGTGGTTCGAAGACGTGGTGTCAATCCGACAGATGTCGGATGGTTTCAAGTGTAGGCTCTTCGCCATCACCCTCAGGGAAAAAGCGAGGGAGTGGTTTCATCAGCTCCCGGCCGGTTCCATCTACTGCTTCGAGGATTTGCGCAGAGGATTCATGCTGAGATTCACCACCTCGAAGAAGAGGAAGAGGGAGGTCGAGTCCCTGTTCCGTGTCAAGCAGAAAGTAGGGGAGACCCTGGGAAGTTACCTGGACAGGTTCCAGGAGGAACTGTCTCAGGTACAAGAGATGCCAGGGCACACCATGATGGTGGCCTTCACCCTGGGTCTCCAGCCCGGGTTCTTCGCCATGGAGTTGAAAGGACGCCTCCAGTGTCTTTTCGAAGCACTCTTGGAGAGGGCGGCAAGGGAGCCGACATGGAGGCGGCACATCCAGAGTTCGCTCGGAGGTTGGCTAGGTGGGCCGTGGAGGAAAGAGAAGCCAAGGGGAGGTCGGGCCCAGGAGGAGAGAAGGGTCGAGCCCCGACAGAGAGAACAGCAGCCGCAGCAGCATAGGTGGGGGCGTCAGGAGCCGAACAACCGATTGGGTTGGAGGCCGGAGTGGCAGGATCAAGGGCCACGGAGGGGCTATCAGGGGGGAGACAACCGCCAAGGTGGGCGTGGCCAGTTTTACCTCCAGGGAGGGAGGCAGGGCCAGAGACCACCTCTTCCCGACCAGGAGGAGGCCATGGCTATCGCCCTGGGAGGGCGAAGGAGAGGGCAACCGAGGAGGAGGAGGGAGGTCAGGATAGACCTACCCTATTGCGACTACCATCAAGAGGAGGGGAACACGACGGTCACGTGTCCGGAGTTCCTCGAGGTGCGGGAGAGAACGGGAGCAGCAGCGGCAGCAGCGGAATCATCAGGAGGTGCGGATTGAGGAAGTCCGGCCTCAGGTGGAGGGGGATCGTTGCGAAGACCGGGCCGATGTGGGGACCCGAGGGGGGATCGGAGTGATCCATGGGGGGGTGGGAGTCGAGGCTTCCCGAAAGCAAGCCTCCACACCATGTACCGAAGGAGCATCGGCTCCACATCTCAGACTCCACCCCCGGAAGAGAGGATCACCTTCTCAAGGGAGGATATGCCGGGTCACGATGACCCCTTCTGCGATGCGCTGGTCATCCAGACAGCCATCGAAAATTTCACAGTCTCCCGGGATCCTCATTGACAATGGGAGCTCAGTCAATATCATCTTCAAGAAGCCTTTCGATGCCATGCAGGTAGAGGCCAAGAGGGTGCTGGCCTCCGATGGGCCCCTCTTCGGTTTTTCGGGGGAGAGGAAAGAAGTAGAGGGGGGAGTGGGACTTCACGTCAGCTTGGGGGGACAGTCCCGGAACTGTCGATTCGTCATAGTTGAGCCCCCAGCAGCTACAACGCCATTTTTGGGAGACCCCTCATCAGCGCCTTCCGATGCGTCCCCTCCTCCTTCCATCAATGCTTAAAGTTTAATGTGGACGGGATCCAGGTCCGGGGTTCGCGGTGACCCCAAAGAGGCTCGGGAATGCTATGTAACCGCGGTGAATTCGATTTCTTGGCAGGAGGAGGCCGAGGGGATGGGGAGAAGGATGGAGGAGATGGAAGGGCAGGAGGCGGAGAGAAGAAGTGGGGAGGAAGGAGGAATGGAAGGGGAAGCATGCGAGGGGATGCTCCCAGAAGGGTCGGTTGGGGCGATGATCCCAGGGGAAGGGGAGGTCCTTACACCAAGAAGGGAGGACGCCGCAGAGTGGGAGGAGCAGTCCCGGTTGGAGGCCGCCGAGGAGGTCGTGGAGATGGAAGTCCTCACCCAGGGTGGCAGGGTGGAGAAGGTCCGCATCAGCGGAGGGCTGACCCGGAAGATCAAGACAGGATGCTGGAGTGCATCCAAAAGAATGTGGATGTCTTCGCCTGGAGCGCAGCGGAGATGCCTGGGATCGATGCCGACATCGTCTGCCACCGTCTCAATCTACACCGGAGGCTCGCCCCATCCAGCAGAAGAGGAGGTCCGTCACGGACAAACTGGCCGAGCCCATCAGGGAGGAGGTCGCCAAGCTCCTTAAGGCCGGCTTCGTTTCCGAAATTCAATACCCCGGCTGGGTCTCGAATGTTGTAATGGTGAAAAAGGGGGACGGCCGGTGGAGGATGTGTGTAGACTTTTCACTGCATAATAAATCATGCCCTAAGGATTGTTACCCCTTGCCTAGAATCGACGCGCTGGTAGATTCAGCCGTTGGTTTTTCTGTGATGAGTTTTTTAGATGCTTTTTCAGGTTATCATCAAATCAGGATGCACCCTCCTGACATAAAAGATGTCTCGTTCATCACAGGGGATGGGTGCTACTGCTACAAGATGATGCCTTTTGGGTTAAAAATGCAGGGGCTACATACCAGAAGATGATGGACCGTGTATTCCAGGGACAGAAGGGAAGGAACTTGGAAGTGTACGTGGACGACCTGATGGTAAAAAGCAGAGAGGTCGATTCTCACCTCCAGGATCTGGAGGAGACCTTCTACACTTTGCGCAGATACAAGATGAGGTTGAATCCTCTAAAGTGCATCTTCGGGGCAAGCAAAGGCAAATTTTTGGGTCATCTCCTCACCCCCTGCCGGGGTCGAACCCAACCCTGACAAAGTCCGGGCAATTATGGAGTTGGGGCCACCTCGGGACGCGAAGGAGGTACAACGGCTGACAGGGAAGCTGGCGGGACTAAGCAGGTTCCTCTCCGGGCCGGGGAGAGGTGTTCCCCCTTCTTCAAGACCTTAAGGGGGGTCGGAAGTTTGAATGGACCCCGGAGTGCGAGGAGGCATTCCAGGCCTTGAAGAGGCAGTTGACTCAGGCCCCTTGCTCCAAGGGCCAAAGGAGGGGAGGACTTGTTTTGTACTTAGGGTTCGGGGCGGAGGCCGTAAGTTCTGTCTTAGTTCGGGAAGAGGGGAGAAAGCAGCTACCCATCTATTATGTGAGTAGGGTTCTGAGGAAGGCAGAACTCCGCTATCCCATCTTTGAGAAGTTGGCCTTCGCCCTAATCATCTCGGCCCGGAGACTCAGGCCCTACTTCCAGGCACACTCCATCCAGGTGGTAACTGACCACCCCCTTCGCAGCATCTTCGAGGGAGTGGAGCACTCGGAGAAGTCGCCAAGTGGTCGGTGGAGTTGAGCGAGTTTGACATCTCCTTTGTCCCCCGCTCGCAATCAAGGCACAAGCGATGGCTGACTTCCTGGCTGATTATGTGGTTGAGGTGGCGGAGGACAAACTCACTCGTCCCATCCCATGGAAGGTGATGGTGGACGGGGCTTCAGGGAAACACTCCCTGGGGGTTGGGGTCGTCTTGGAGAGCCCCCAAGGGACCCGGATCGAGCAAACGGTGGTGATACATTTCTCCATAACCAACAACCAGGCCGAGTACGAGGCGGTAATCGCAGGACTACGCCTGGCCAAGGAATTGGGGGTGCATGATGTGAAGGTCCTCACTGACTCCATGGTAGTGGCCTCCCAGATCACGGGGATCGGGAGGCAAGGGAGCCCACCCTACAACGATATCTGGCAAAGGTTAAGGGAATCATCGGCGGGTTCCAGACCTTCTCCATTCAGCATGTGCCACGGGAGGAAAATGAACAAGTTGACCACCTCGCCAAGCGCGGCCTTCGGGTGGGGGGCACTATCACGGACCTCTTCCACCCATCTCTGGAAGAAGGAGAGTTGATGGAGATAGATCGGCGGTCCACATGGATGGACCCATTCACTACCTACCTGTCCACAGGAGAATACCCAGAAGGGATGGATAGGAAGAAGCTCAAGTACAAGTCGCATATTACCTTTTGCGTGACGGGCAACTTTACCGCAAGACCGTTTCAGGACTACTCGCCCGTTGCGTAGCAGGGGGGAGGTGCCGAGGATCTTGGAAGAAGTTCACTCCGGGAGTGCGGGAGCCATTCAGGAGGTCGGACCCTGGAGGGAAATCATCAGGCAGGGGTACTTCTGGCCTACCCTGAGGCACGATGCCTTAGAATTTGTCAAGAAATGCCACAAGTGCCAACTGTTTGCCCCCCTCCAACTGCAACCGGCTCAGCGACTCAGGAGTATCACGGCCCCTTGGCCTTTCGCAATTTGGGGAATGGACCTGGTAGGTCCCTTCCCCCAGGCGAGCGGGCAGAGGAGATTCTTGTTGGTAATGATCGACTATTTCTCCAAGTGGATGGAGGTAAAGGCTTTGGCCAAGGTAACCTCGCAGATCATTCGAAATTTTGTGTGGGGGGAGATCATCTGCAGGCATGGGATGCCCCAGGCCATCGTCACCGACAACGGACCACAGTTCGCCAGCAATGAGTTCATTAAGTTCTGTGGAGAGCTCGGGATCGACCTCAGGTTCGCCTCTGTCCACCACCCTAGGAGCAACGGGCAAGTAGAGGCGGCTAACAAGATTATCGTGAACCTCCTGAAAAAGAAGGTGGAGAATTTGAAGGGTAATTGGGTGGAGCAACTCCCCTCAGTCCTCTGGGCCCTGAGGACTACCCCCAACACCGCCACCGGGGAGACGCCCTTTAAACTATCTCACAGAAGCGAGGCGGTGCTCCCCATTGAACTCGAGGTCCGTACTCCCAGGGTTGCCGAGAGGCAGAAGCTGGAAGGGAGGAGTGGAGAGTTGAGAATGAGGAAGAACAACGACTCTCTTTGGACTTGATAGAGGAAGTACGCGACCTCTCCGCAGTCCGGCAGGAGGAAGTCAAGCGGAGGATGGCTAAGTATTTCGACAAGCATGTCCGGGTCAAGCAGTTCGTGGAGGGCGACCTGGTTCTAAAGAAGGTAGATGCGGCAGGAAGATCGGCAGCCGTGGGCAAGCTCCATCCAAATTGGGAGGGGCCCTACATCGTGAAGGAGGCGTTAAAGTCGGGAGGATACCACCTCCAGAATGTGGAAGGCGAGACTTTGAACCACACCTGGAGCGGCGACGACCTGAAGCGCTTTTATCCTTGAAAACTTGTACGTACCTCAGCTTTTTCCGAATGCAATGTATTTGACTATTTCTCCACAATAATCGTAACAATGACATGCAATGTGACGTAACTTCCGTTAAAGAATGACATTAAACACTCAGGAAATAGTCTAAGTCTTCTCGCTCTGGGTTAGGTCTCGATTCCCCGCTGTCAGGCTCCACCTAGCTGGCACGGCCGAGTCTCGATGGACGTCGTTATGACCCTGGGGCTGAGCCCGGAGGATGTTCAACACCCGCCCTCAGGCTCCCACCTAGCTGACTGGCCCGGTGGTAGCACCCGGGAGAGGCAAAAGTTTCTAAGTCTTCTCGCTCTGGGGTTAGGTCTCGATTCTCCCGCTGTCAGGCTCCCACCTAGCTGGCATGGCCGAGTCTCGATGGACGTCGTTATGACCCTGGGGCTGAGCCCGGAGGATGTTCAACACCCGCCCTCAGGCTCCCACCTAGCTGACTGCCCGGTGGTAGCACCCGGGAGAGGCAAAAGTTTCTAAGTCTTCTCGCTCTGGGGTTAGGTCTCGATTCTCCCGCTGTCAGGCTCCCACCTAGCTGGCACGGCCGAGTCTCGATGGACGTCGTTATGACCTGGGGCTGAGCCCGGAGGATGTTCAACACCCGCCCTCAGGCTCCCACCTAGCTGACTGGCCCGGTGGTAGCACCCGGAGAGGCAAAAGTTTCTAAGTCTTCTCGCTCTGGGGTTAGGTCTCGATTCTCCCGCTGTCAGGCTCCCACCTAGCTGGCACGGCCGAGTCTCGATGGACGTCGTTATGACCCTGGGGCTGAGCCCGGAGGATGTTCAACACCCGCCCTCAGGCTCCCACCTAGCTGACTGGCCCGGTGGTAGCACCGGGAGAGGCAAAAGTTTCTAAGTCTTCTCGCTCTGGGGTTAGGTCTCGATTCTCCCGCTGTCAGGCTCCCACCTAGCTGGCACGGCCGAGTCTCGATGGACGTCGTTATGACCCTGGGGCTGAGCCCGGAGGATGTTCAACACCCGCCATCAGGCTCCCACCTAGCTGACTGGCCCGGTGGTAGCACCCGGGAGAGGCAAAAGTTTCTAAGTCTTCTCGCTCTGGGGTTAGGTCTCGATTCTCCCGCTGTCAGGCTCCCACCTAGCTGGCACGGCCGAGTCTCGATGGACGTCATTATGACCCTGGGGCTGAGCCGAAGGATGTTCAACACCCGCCCTCAGGCTCCCACCTAGACTGGCCCGGTGGTAGCACCCGGGAGAGGCAAGAGTTTCTAAGTCTTCTCGCTCCGGGATTAGGTCTCGATTCTCCCGCTGTCAGGCTCCCCCCAAGCTGGCAGGCCGGGGTCTCGATGGACGTCATTACTGACCAGGGGTGGACCTGGGAGTTGACACATGACAAGCGTGTCCGAGCAAACCCGCCAGTTAGAAGGACGAGCTCAAGGGGTCCTGTCCCCCTTGGATTTCTGTTAAAAGGGGGTTCTTCGATCCACCTCCGGTCGGTGGGTGGAAGAACATACACCCCCCCGGGGGCGAGCCCGTTCTCGCGGCTTCTGCTCGGCAGAGGGCATTCCTCGGTATGACAAGCGGGCGCCGGCGGCAACCGTTCTCGCGAAGATCGCCTCGCAGGTAAGCGAAGAATTCGCGAGCCTGGTCGCCGCCAACGCCTGAGGCCTCTCGCCGAACGCGAATCCTAACTCACGTGCATTCTAGCGCGGAAGATAAAAAAAAGAAAGTCAGAAGCAAAGTTCCTTTCATTATAATCGCGAAAGAAGGAAGGGCTCGCCTCGGCGAGATTACAGGAAAAGAGGGGGGATGATTACAAAAAAAGAAGAAAAAAAAAGGAGGAATTCGGTCAGCTCTCGCCCTCCTCTCCCGAATGGCGGTCCTCCTCGCCCCCAATCGATCGTTCCTTGCCCTTCGCCCCATCAAAAAGGGAGCCGAAGCTCTCCTCCTTCTCGCTGGGCGGAGACGGCGGAAACAGGCTCGGCAGAAGGTCCCGGACCGCCACTTCCTCGCAGCCCTCAGACAGAATCCCCGACCCCTTCATGACGTTCAGCAGGCATTCGGCAGACTCGATCGAGTTGACTCGCAGCTGCTCCATAACCTCCCCCTCGCCGAAGACCCGGGGCCGCTTGTAGGGGAAAGGCGGCTCGGCACTGTCTGGAGGGAAAGAGGGCTTCCGTCAGCCGGCTGACCTCGCCTTGGAGGCAGCGGTTCTGCTCCTTTAGCGACTCCACCTCGGCCGCCGACCGAGCAACAGAAGCCTCCTGCTCGCGCGAGCGCCTCCTGATCCGCGAGCCGGAGCCGCAGTAGGGCAGTCTCGCCCTCCAGCTCACTGGCGTGAGCTTGCAGCACCTTGGCAGACTCGGCATCCTGAAAAACGAGAGGGTCAAACTCCCTGAAAAACATTTTCCAAGTTAAAACAAGGGTTGGTCGACTCTTACCAGCCCGCCTGAAGCCTCGTCGAGTAAGCGCTCGGCGATGCCGAAACGCCGCTCCGCATCGGCAGCCTTCTCCGTCGCCAGGTCGCGCTCCTGCTCGGTTTTGATCAGGAGTTGGCTGAGCTGGAAGCCGCGGCGGACCATCATATGATGGAGTTCAAAGGCCCTCAGATGCGCCTGCGGGCCCTCGTGACCTATCTGCGGGGGGGGGGTCAGGTTCGTGTAGGCGTCGGCGCCCTCCCGGCCATAGAGGCCGAAGCCAAGGGCAAATGCGTGGCCGTGGGAGGCCGGCGAGCTCCCCAGGAAGGGGCGCGAGTGGAGACGGAGACGCGATGGGCTCCCTCGTCCCAGAGCAGCATCGGCTCGCCGGCCGCGTCCTTACTCCTTCCCCCCTTCCCAAAGTGGGGGTGGTCCTTTGGAGCTCCCGAGCCGCTGGGGGGAACCTCCTCGACGGAGCAAGGAGAGGGGGACCCGCGCCTCTTCTCGCGAGGGGATGATATCTCCTTCAGTGGGCTCGCCGGAGCTTCGTCGGAGAAAACCTCCGGCGAGCTCATGAACTTGACGGGCGACGCGGGTGCCCGAGGAAGGCTCCGCGAGACCACCTTCGCCCTTTTAAGGGCCGAGGGGCGGTGGACCGAGCTCGGCCCCCCAAGCTCCAACCGCTTCTTGCTGGAGGATTTCCCCTTGGCCTTCTCTTTCCCGGCACGCCTCGGCCGCAGCCCGAGCCCGCTCAAGCGGATCCGAAAACACCCCGGGTCGGCGAAGGGAGGGTTCACCGGGATCAGTCGCTCCCTGCAAAAAAGACTTAGCCAAACAATAAGGTTCTGATCGGTTAGGCCAAATGACGAGCGGAAGGTAAGCGAGACAAACCTTCACCGGGAAGGAGAGGTGGCAGGGATTCGAGGCCGCGACGAAGGAAGGCGACCTCGAAGTCCTTGTACAAGAAGAACTTGTGGAGTTCGGCATCATACCAGACACCGACGGCGGCCGGTAAAACCTCCTCGCTCTTCTGCAAGGGCGAGAACGGGATGTTGCCGAGGTCGCCCCGGATGAAGGCAATCTTCGACATCCAGTTGTGGTTTTTGTTGGCGACCTCGCGGATCTTGATGGATGTGCCGCCAAAGAATGCGACCCCGTCGGCGTTGGCTTTGTAGGAGAAGAGCTTGCGGAAGACGGTTCAGGTTGAACTCGATCCGCTCTCGGCGGAGGTAGCAGGCAAACCCCACTATCATGGCGATAGCGTTGGGGTTGAGCTGCGCGGGCACAGCGCCGTAGTACTTGAGTACCTGGCGCACCTCCGGCCAGAGCGGCAGGCGCAACCCCACCTCAAAGTGCGAGATGGGGAAGGCGAGCTCGTCCTCGAAGAATGAGTTAATGGCCTCATGATCCGCCGGGAGGCGGGCCACAAAGCCAGCGGGAACGTAATCCGCCACAAACTCGGCGAGCTCGCTCGCCGTGGTATTCCCCTCGAAAAAACAGTGATCTACGAAGTTCTGGGCGCACTTGGAGCGGCCCTCGGAGTCGGGGTTTCCTTTACCCATGCTCGCGGAGGAGACAAGGCACGCGAGCGGAAGGTAGGAAGGGCAAAGAAAGGAAGGAATGAGAAGGCAATAAAGGCGTAGCCGGGGGTAGGTGGGGATCCCTATTTATAGAAAAGGAAGGGGGAGCGAAACCGACTGACCAGCTCGGCTCGCATACCCCACCTCGCGTATCCCGTCTCGCCACTCTGTACTCGCCGACCTAGGCGAGCCCAGCCCAGGAATCCGAAAAGGCACGCAACACTCGAATAAGAAAAGGCTTGCTCGCGCGATAAAATTTACACTTTATTTATCATTAAAAAGAAAATTGTCCAGAACAAAGAAAATCAGAAAAGCGCGCGCATAGACCAGGCGGCAATGGGGGCGAGTACCGGTCGGCTCGCAAGAGAGCCGTCCTCAATTACCCCGGCCTCGCCGGCCCGATGCCGCCAGCCGCTGCGCAAAGAGTTGCCGAAGCTGCCCCAGGTTCCTGTTCGCCGCGCGCAGGTTCTCGTCAATCTCGTCGAAAAGCACGGAGGAAGATGTGGCCGCGTATGTCGAGCTGATCCTCGCCTCGCCGGCAAGCTGCGCGCATTCGTCCTGCAGCCGGTGTTATCTTTCTTCAGCTCCTGAAGCTCGCGCACTAGCTTCTTCAGGACCAGCTGGCTTCGCCTCGACCGTTCAGGGCTGTCCACCTCCGAGTCCAGAAAGACGTCCAAGGTACGCGGCGATGGAAGAGGCGAATAAACGACCCGTTGGCGGAGTTATCAGTCGCGGCTGGGTCCGGTAGGCCTGCACAGGAAGGTTGAGACAGCGGGTGGGAGTAGCGAGCACGGTTAGAATCAGACGCGAAATGGGGAGGTCAGGGGCATACCTTCAATGTCCTGGGGGAAGCAGGAGCGGATGTATGCTCGGCGTCCATCCCAGTAACGCAGGAGCAGGAGAGGAGAGGGATGCTGAGAGTGAAGGCGGGTCGGCGATACCGACCCGCGAGAGTCTGGCTCCACGATTTTGGTGACAAGAGGCGAGTCTCGCAGGCGCGGGTCAGGGGAGGACTCGGCTCCTTGGCGGGCAGACTCTCGACCCTCGGTGTGGAAACCTCGCCGCCTTGTTCCTGTTCGGTGGTAAGATCCACAAAATCTTTGTCATGAGGGGCCAGGGCAGAACGATTGGGAAGAGGGAGCCATGGGCTAAAGTACTCTTCAGGTCGGCGAAGATGTGCTCGGCCTCGGGAGGAAAGGGCCTCGCCCTCTTGGCCGAGCCGAATTCAGCAAAACGACGGGCCGGGGCGCTCAGATCCATCAGGGCTGCGGCACGAAGGGCGGTCTCCTCGCGCGATTTCGCGAGCCGTTCCATGACTTCCTTCGGGAGTGGCATCTCGGCAGGACTTAAGTAAAGAGAGGGGCGGGGGTCAGTCGAGCAGGCAGGGCATGTATATATAGCCATCGGTGGGTCCTACCAAGAGATTCCTTTCGGCTCCTGTCGCACTCGCAGGATCCTAGCGGGTTGGATGTTTCTTTCCGAGTTTGTGCCAACCTCGCAAAGAGCGGGGATTGTGTACAACCCCGTATCCAGCGAGTGGGCTAACAGGAGCCGACCCGGCCGGCCCAAACCGCCTCCGAGCCCCAGGCGAGTTCAGCAGGATACGCCGAGTCCAGCATGCGAGTATGGGCTCGGCAATCGTCGAACCGAGCTCGAAGATAGTAGAGCTGAGCCCGGCGAGAGGCCATTCATCATGGGGTCGGCCGAGTACGTGCTCGCCTAGAGCCGAGGGGTTGGCGAGTGCCAACGCGACCGTCATCTGCGAGCAAGGGCTTCAGGCCCAACTTTCCAGGCCTGAGGCGAGGCGAGCCGGATCGTGGCATGGAGAAAGGCGAGCTCATCCAACGCCCTCTCCCGCAGCATTGAGAGAGGCGAGCTCACTCGCCGCTTTTCACCTCGGCGTGGGGGGAAGCCTTCTCACGCCCATACTCGCCATCCCTGCCCATGGGCTCTTCTCAGGGCCGGCTCGCCCTTCAGTTGTGGGGTGTTTTTTACCACGTTACCCCCCTTTGAATTGCCTATAGTCCTCGAGAACAGTGACGGTTGGATATTTGCAGACCATCTTTTCCTATAAATAGGACCCAAGGGGTACCTCAGAGGACACGCTTCTGTGCCCGGTCTTCTAGCGCTTTCTGAGGTACCTTAGCTTCAGCACTTGGCTAAGGAGGGGAAGCGCTCTAAGATCTTCCGGGTGTGTGGTGGGACCTCTGTGCTGAAGCCTTGGGTCTGTTCCCGGTCCCTCTCCCTTGACCCTTGGGCTTGCGAGTAGAGAAGTAGGTGTGCGACCACCCCTTCCGCAAGGGTCGGACTCCACAGGGACCGATTTTTCGGTTTCAACACTCCGCAGGTCGCTTCGCAGTAGAATATTGTTCCTCCCCCTCCAGCTTCCACTCCCTTTTTGCAGACTGAGATGGGGCAAACTCTGACAGCTATCCTTGAAGCCTTCAGAGCCCAGCAGGTTCCTGCCCCACAGCCAAATCCGGGGTCGAACTTGTTGAGTGCCTTCAAGAGTCTGTCTTCGTCGGTGTACCGCAGGACAGAGGATGTTGTGAAGATGGAGGAGTGGCTGGATACTATTCAGGAGCTGTTGGCTGGCATCAGTTGCCCAGTTATCCAGGCAGTCCCTCTTGCCACCTCGATACTGGATGCACATGCTAAGATGTGGTGGAAGTCTGTATGAGACTCTGTATATGCTAATAGGGAGCTGATTGATATTTCTTGGGAGGAGTTCAACAATACGTTCTTAGAGCACTACGTATCCACCACAGATAGGGAGGCTTTGGAAGCGAGGTTTCTGAACCTCCAGCAGGGGAGTAGATCCGTGATCGAATACCAAAGAGAGTTCTCCCATCTGGCAAGATTTGCGGGATTCCATGACTGGGATGATCAGAAGTATGCTAAGAGGTTCTATCATGGGCTCCGAGACTCTTTGAGGCAGCCCTTATTATTTATATCTCATGGCACCACTACATAGATTATAGAGATGGCAAAGAAGCTGGAGGCAGACCAGCTGATGGTGTCGAGCAAAGGGAAGAGACCACGTGACGGGTCATCATCCGGGGAAAGTAGCAGGGCACCCCAGAGAGGCAAGGTTATTGGATACAGGAGGGGTGGGGGACGTCGTCGTCCCAACATAAGGCAGGAGCAGGGGCCTCCTACAGTACTAGCTCCCCCACCTCTCAGATGTAGTACCCAGTGAGGCAGGACGGCCGTGACCACCAGCCAGTCTTTTGTTTCGGATGCCACCAGCCCGGTCACATCATATCAGAGTGTCCATATCAGTTCCGACCATTGCCTCCTCCTCCTCCACCTCCAGTGGGCCCTCCAGTACAACAAGGCTGAGGCCGAGGCCGGGGACGAGGTCGAGGCCGAGGCCGGGGATATCATGGTCGAGGATGAGAACATGAGCAGGTGTATGCATTGGACCTCGCTGAACCAAGAAATCCCGAGGAGGTGATACAAGGTACATAACTATTGTGAATTTTTAAAATTCAATTTTCATTTATAACACCTAAGGTGATAGAATAACATTTTTTTTAAATCAACCAACCTCAGACATAGTCATGATCAGCGGTAAGCCCGCACGCACCTTGTTTTACACGGGTGCCACTCACTCATTCATCTCTGATACCTTTATTGAAGGTCCCGAGGGCGTGGAAAGACTATCAGGCATAGAGATGCGAGTACGCTTACTCGATGGGTCAGAGCTGCAGACCACAACCCATTGCAATATGGAAGTCGAGATTGGTGGAAAAGCATTCGAGGCGCCGGCGACGATCCTTAGATTACCGGACTTTGACTTGATCTTGGGCATGAGATGGCTGCACTGGAATCATGCTCAAATTGATTGCCCAACAAAGAGGATCACTCTGAGGCACGACGACTCCTATGTCATCATTGAAGGTATTAGACCGATCCCTCTTATGTTGTTATTATTGGTAAAGGTGGTCAAGGCCCATGAGCAGGGAGAGGAGGTCTACCTTATTTGCTTCGAGATGGTGGTAGCAGAGACTTATATAGCTGATATCCCGGTGGTTCGGGATTTCTCCGATGTATTCCCGGAGAAATTTCCCGGACTACCGCCAGTTAGGGATGTGGATTTTCATATACAGCTAGTATCGGGGGCAAGGCCAGTGTCTCGGGCACCGTACCGGATGGCTCCCAGAGAGTTGGCAGAATTCAGAACTCAGCTTCAAGAACTGGTGGAGTCAGGATTTGTGCGTCTGAGCTCTTCGCCGTAGGGTGCACTAGTTCTTTTTGTAAAGAAGAAGGACGGATCGTTACGACTGTGCATAGATTACCGGGAGTTGAATCGGTTGACGGTCCGGAATACTTATCCAATGCCCCGGAAGGACGAGTTATTTGATCAGCTTTAGGGGGCCTTCTGGTTCTCTAAACTAGATCTGAGACCCGGCTACTATCAGTTGTGAATCCGGGAAGAAGACATTCCGAAGACGGCTTTCAGCTCGTGATATGGGTTATACGAATTCACGGTGATGCCATTTGGGCTCACAAACTCCCCCTCCGCATTCATGAGTCTAATGAACCGTGTATTCGAGCCATACTAGGACCACTTCATTATAGTATTCATCGATGATATTCTGGTCTACTCCATGACCAAGAAAGACCACATAGAGCATTTGGCGCAGGTGCTGGAGAAATTGAGGGAGCACTAGTTATATGCAAAATTTTCTAAGTGCATGTTCTGGCTATATAAGGTGGCATTTCTGGGGCACGTTGTCAGTAGAGCCGGGTTGGCCGTAGATCCCGCCAAGATAGAGGCAGTACATGATTGGCCACGGCCGAAATAAGCATCTGACATACGCAGTTTTCTGGGATTTGTCGGATATAACCGCAAGTTCGTGGAGGGATTCTCAAGGATAACACTTCCTCTCACGTCCTTGACGAGGAAAGTGGCAGAGTTTGTTTGGTCAGACAAGTGTGAAGCAGCACTCCAGGAATTGAAGGACCAGCTCACCTCGTCCCCCATCCTTGCACTCCCATCCTAGAGTGAAGGATTTCAGATTTACATGAATGCCTCATACGAGGGGATTGGTGTTATACTGATGAAACATGGACATGTTATTGCTTATGCTTCGAGACAATTGAAGAAGCACGAGCATAACTATCTGGTACACGATTTGGAGCTCGGGCCGATCGTATTTGCACTCAAGATATGACGACATTATCTGTATGGGATTTACTGTGATATTTTCTCAGATCACAAAAATCTCAAATATATCGATATGCTGAAGGACCTTAACCTATGATAGAGGAGTTGGCTAGAGTTCCTCTGTGACTATGATTACAAGATCCACTATCACCCGGGGAAGGCAAACACAGTAGCAGATGCATTGAGCAGGAGGGCCGATACTTCTGGACCAGAGCCTCGGTTGATGGTTATAGAGCTTATACAGATGATGGAAAACATGCATATTACTATGGTTTCTGAGGACGAACCAGTAGTATACCGAGAGTACCTGAGCTCACTGGTTAGAGATGAAGACATTCGAGAGCGCATTATGGCACATCAGAGGTTGGATGCCACGTTGGAGCGATATTCGGTGCCCTGTAAAGGGGAAAGGTTAGGATTACACCCTGCAGGATGATCTTCTTCGATTCTATGGACGTATTTATATACCAGTAGGAGGCGGTATCCGGGATGACATACTTAGAGAGGCACATTGCTCAAGATATTTAGTGCACCCTGGCATCTCTAAGATGTGGGCAGATTTATGGAGGACTATGTACATGCCTTGGATGAAGAGGGAGATCACCCATCTTGTGACACATTGGGAGACGTACCAGCGCATTAAGGCAGAATGCAAGAGCCCGGGAGGTTTATTGCAGCCTTTGCCAGTTCTAGAGTGGAAGTTTGAGGACATTGTTATGGATTCTGTGTACGGACTGCCTCGCTCCCACTCTCGGCACAATTCTATATGGGCCATAGTCGACAGGCTGACCAAGGTAGCGCGGTTTATTCCAGTTAGGAAGGATGCTCTAGTTGCTATTCTGGTGAGGTTGTTCATGGAGCAGTTCGTCAGGTACCATGGTATTCCCAGGACTATTGTCTCGGACCGTGATGGTCGGTTCACTTCTAGGGAGTAGAGGGCAGTGCATGTTTACTTGGGTTCCCGACTTACCTTTAGCACTGCCTTCCATCCACAGACCGATGGCCAGACCGAGCGAACTATCCGGACCATGGAGGATCTGCTTCGTCTATGCATATTGGATATACGGAGGCCTTAGGAGAGGCTGCTACCATTGATCAAGTTCTCTTATAATAACAGCCACCAGGATAGCATCAGGATGGCACCATATGAGGCACTTTACGAGAGGAAGTGTC
The DNA here is from genome assembly GCA_039513925.1 of Platanthera zijinensis. Taxonomy (NCBI): domain Eukaryota; kingdom Viridiplantae; phylum Streptophyta; class Magnoliopsida; order Asparagales; family Orchidaceae; genus Platanthera; species Platanthera zijinensis. The sequence goes on along the minus strand of CM077093.1, from coordinate 111,440,907 downwards.
GGACACCGCTATCTTGGGTTCAGGATGTGGACACTAAGGCTCTCAACTCTTATTTTGTAGGATACGGATGCTCAGGTTCGTTTGCTCAGGGATCGGATGCTAGAGGCCTAGAGTAGGCAGGCCAGATATTATGATGCTCGACACTAAAAGGTGGAGATCCAAATGGGGGACCGGGTATTTTTGAAGATACGTCCGGTGCACGGTGTCTCTCGGGTACGAAGGCATAAGAAGCTCAACCCTCGATACATGGGGCTGTATTTGATAGTAGAGCGGATCGGCCCCTTGGCCTACAGGCTGGAGCTGCTGTCAGAGTTAGGGGATTTGCACGACTTCTTCCACGTCTCCTCACTACGGAGAGCTCTCCTACGGCAGGAGCAACACATCACTACTACAATTGGTCCGATCGCACCAGACATATCCATTCGATTAGAGCCTATCCAGATTGATGATACAGATGTCCGAGTGTTGCAGAAGAAGAAGATTCCTCTTATGAAGGTGTTGTGGTACAACCATGGATGGGAGGAGCACACCTGGGAGCCAAGGGATCTGATGATGGAGCAACACCCAGAGCTGTTTACTTCAGGTACACTATAGTTTATGCGTTTAAATTTCTTATAACTCTTGCAAGTAGAACCCCGTAGACCCGAACTCAAATTTCGGGGACGAAATTATTTCTTTTATTTATAGGATTTGTAACATCCCATGTTACTTCTAGACCCCTTAACTTAGATTGGGTTAGGCATGGGGTGGGTGTTAGGGAAATTAGCTAGGTTTGACCCTAGGTAATTGGTTGTAGCCATGTGGGGCCCACTATAGGGCCCAAGTCAAACTATGTCAAACTTGCCTAAATAGGAACCCTAGCCACACCAAGACCCCACCACATTGCCCTAACCCTAAGGACAATCTAAGTGAACCCTAAGGCATGCCATTGGGTCACCCTTTGACCCAAGTTGACCAAAGTAAACATTTGCCCTAAGTTGGTCAAACCTACACCTAAAGGCCCAAATGGTCAAAGTGGGACATCACCATGGCCCAACCTATGTTCGGTCATGCCATAGGGTCCATGACCCTCAAGTGGGGTCAGCCCACTAGCCATGTTGACCAAGTCAAACTAAAAAGTCAACTTGGTCAAAAATGTGGCCTCAAGAAGAAAATGGGTGCTAAGCCCATTCCCCATGGGTCAAACCCACCAAACCTATCCCATTTTAACCCCAAGGTGTCAAAGACAAGCCCTACGCCTCTGGATTTGGAGAGAGTGCATGCATGGGGGCATTTTGGAGAATTCACAAAAAAGAGGAGAGAGAAAGTGGATTTAAGAGGAGGAGTCCATTTGGCCTTGGATCCCTATGCCCAAAGTATGATGGTCGGCCACCCCAAAAGAATTTCAGAGGAATTTGGCTGTATGGTGGCCACTTGGCAGCATGGGTGAAGCCTCCAAAGTTGAACCCGAGTTCCCCTTATTGCCATCTCCTTATACAGCCACCATCAGCCCAAACAGGCCCCTCAATTAGCTTCAGTGGGTGGAATTGAGTGGAGAACGACTCCTGGAGCAGAGAAAACTGTGGAGAAACAACAATTTGAGCAGAAGATCGCCGGAGCAGCTCGGCCATGGCCAACCGCCGCCAACCTCACCGGTAGGCCGCCATTCGGGTCAGTTTCTCCTCACCTCTACCCGTACTAGCTTCCTAGATCCACTAGGAGAGATATCAAGCTCAATTGATCCCAATGCCATGTGAGGAAATCTGGGATTTTCAAAGCTTTTCATCCTGCTCGGGATCGCCGGAGGAGCCACCTCCGACAGCCTCATCGCCAGGAAATGCTAGCCCCCACCTCAGTGAAGGTGGTGGCGATATCTGTTGGTGGTGGTGGTGGCTCAACTGGACGGAAACAGCCAGCAAAGGTCGTCCAAGATGGCTCGATCTCAGCCGTCCATGGATTGGGGACGATGACCAGATGCCATCGATTATGCTTTAAGATTCGTGCTATTTAATTATATTATGATATAATATGTAATGTTATGAATAGTGTACATTTCTATCACATATACTCAGCCCCTTGCATGTTAAATTAAAGGTACTTAGGGGCTTTTCCAGAACATGAACCCTTAATGAAATATACAGCCCTTTGGGTTCAATTTAAAATGCCACCCAAAAATGGGAATTTGACCTAGTAGATTTTCTTGTAGGGCTATTCTACTAGGACTGGTCCTAGGCATGGGCAGAAATTCAAATGCATGATCAGGAAAACCATATATCCACATGACCTAAAATTTTGTTCAGATTCTTGTTAGGGTCATACTTAGACCCTGTGCAAATATGAAAATTTTTGGAAGAAATTTTCCTATAGTTTTTGTCATAATACACAAATTTAAATTAATGAAATATTTGGAGTAATATGACTCCAAATGGCCCCAAATTTTGGTGGCAGGTCCTTGGGGACAAAATATGTGCATGGTAAAATTTTCAGCACATTTGGACGACTGCATGTTAGCTTAACCCACTTGTATGTGCTGGCTATATATAGCTTTGGGGTGCAAATAACAATTTTTGAAATATTGCATATTCTGCCTATTTGATACATTCAAAATCATGGAACTTATTCCAAAGGCTCATTACAATAAATTTTACCCCTCATAGGTATTTTGGGATTTTTGAAAGCAAGAATCCTGTTATTTGGAATTTTTGAAAGATAGGCCATTTAAGGATAAAAATTTGAAAATAGGGTTATTCAACAGTTAAAATTCTCAAATCTTGCATAGAAATTAAGGGAGTCATATGTAATCCATGGAAAAATTTAAGGCTCGGATTAGTTGATTTTATAATGATAGTATGTACTTTTGACCATTTTGCTCTTTTGGGAAATCATTTATTTATGATGAAAATATACATCATAAAATGTTGTAAAAATTTCTAGTGCTGTATAAATGTAAGCTTAGCCTGTATAATATCTCAAAATTTTTGGATTCCATAATAATTTTTAAACTAGCATAATGGCATTTTGGTAAATTAGTAAGAATTGAATTTGGTTGGTCACTATATCATAGAAGTTGATGAAACTCTGCCAATAGCCTTAAATTAATGATATTTACGCTCTGTAATTTTCCTAGAATTTTGGGTAGTGTATTCCTTATATTTCATTTGGAAAGTGGCAATTATGTGAGTTTTTATTAATTAAGGAATAAATAGAAATATTCAAAGGAAAATTATGAATTTTGATAGACAGCAATATTTTACCATGATACAACTCAGGAGAAATTGCTTAGGTCAGTGGATTACAATTTGTATTACTTCATGTATTAAATGACCTAGGGAATTAATTAAATGATTTAATTAGAGGCTTTAATGACTTAAGAAAATTATGAAAATCAATATAATCACTTCATTAGTCCATAACATCCTCAGATAAATCATTTGGGCAAGGTGGCCCAAGGAGTTGGAAGCTCCGCTTCGGGGTGGTATTAAGGCATGGGTTGCGCATAGTGTAAGTAGGTTATACTATAAGGACCACCGAGGGATAGATTGACGGATGAGCAAGAGATTACATTTGGAGAATAACCTTAGTGGGTAGTGTTATCTTAGTTACGAGAGTAAAAGTGCAATCCCTTGGATAGCAACTGGAGTGGAGGCCGACGGAAGACCGTCGCCCTTCTGAGAACATCCTAAATCATTAGAATCACTCAAGAGTAATAATGAGAGCAAAGTAAGGATAAAAGGGTAGACATCAATAAAAGAAAATATCCCTGCAAAAGGGAACTTTGGGCGTAATCCCATCATAGTTACTAGTGCCCCGAGAGCCCTTCACCGGGTATACCCTGGGCAGTCTTGGGATTAACCTTAAATCACTAAGTATAATAACCCGTAGAAAAAAGTAGGCTAATAGGTTAAGACATTTTGGTTCATTCTCACCCGTGCATGGTTGGAGGGATAAATGTTGCAGGCTCACCCGTACTGGGTTTGAGGGATTCGTATTATTTGCTCACCCGTGCAGCGTTGGAGGGATTCAGGACAGGTTGGTCCTGCGAGCTGAAGGCTCGAGATGAAATACTTGCATATGCATAAAATTAGTGGCGGGTCATGGTGTATTGGGCCAATCATAACACCGATGGCAGTACGGTGAACCAGGCAGGTGTGAGTTTTTGAGGGGCCAGTAGGTTGCTTATACTATGGTCTGAAGGACAATCCCCGAAAGCACACACACATCCCAATAAGACTGACGGGTAGTCAGCAATTAGTACGCAAGACTATAGTGTGCACCTAGGACGTGTACAGATGCATATGGGAGGTCTAGGTTTGGTAGTGTGCATACCTGCCTAGGAGTGGAGACGCCCTCTCCACTGCTGCCGTAGCCACAACGGCTATACCAGAGAGTGATGCTAGCTCCAAAAAGCGGGAACTAAAGGTCTGTGATCACAGAGTCGTTGTGTGTGAGTTGCACTTGCATGTTGCATGATAACCCGCATGCATTCATACATAGTAGGCATGCGTATCATGGATCCTTATCATATAAATTAGTATGAGCTCTTTTATATGATAAGTTAATTTTGAAAATCTAACCTATACGTTTGTATGGCACTCGTATAAGTTAGGGTACTCCTGTGTTGATAGATTAGATGTAGCATACTTACTTACTATACTACGTAGCACTGCTCTTACTCTACTTTACTTACAACTGTTACATTACTTATTTACTGCTGTTCTTTTCTTCACTTACTGTACTTGTGCCCATTACATAGAACTGCTAGTGTAGAACTATTATTACTCCTCATGTACTTGTTAGTATAGGGCCACTGTCATCTGCTTATACTTGCCACCCCTTATTGCATTCCGTTTCGTCCTCCCGCACGGTACCTAGAAGTTGCGGGGCGAGGTGCGGAAGAAATGACTTAGTCTTTTGACTAATGGTCGGCGACCAACTATTTTTAGGGGCTCGAGGAGATGGGGTACCAACACGACCAGCAGGACGAGGTGACAGGACCTGAGGAGCAAGTTCGACTACAACCACCACCTACTACTACTACTACTGCAGAGCTACCGCAGGTTGGATGAGTTAGAGATGATAGTGTATTCCGCTATTAGAGAGAGAGGGACTTTTATATATGATGTACAGGGCATAAGCCCTTCTTTTTACTCTTCATATTTGGTACTCATTATGGACTGATGTACTTTCATATTATTATATGATATGTGCTGTGGCTTATGGACTAGTAGATTTTTTATACTGCTATACTTCTATTTCTCTTATTGGCCCACAGGTTATATGATCATAATAACCGGCAAAATTGGCATGTTGCGGTGTCGACTAACTCGTGCGTTAGTGCCACTGTAAGAAGGCGGTTCTGGGCATAATACCGGGAGCCCCCTTAGTAAGGGGGGGGGGGTATTACAGCCTGCTCAGCAGTCTGGAGGCCGAGGACGTGACCGAGGGCGTGGAAACTAGGGCGAAGATCGCAAGCGAGAGAGGGAGCAAGTGTAAGCAGTGGATCTGGCTCAACCACAGAACCCGAAGCAAGTGATCACAGCTACTCCAGTAAATTTTAAGTTCAATCTTTCCTAAAAGGTTAAACTCATGGTATAGAATTGATAGACTAGGAAGGAAAAACCTTAACTAGATTCTAAGATATTTAACTACCCTAGGCAATTTCTTCATCAGTGGCAAGCCCGCTTATACGCTGTTCGATACGAGTGCTTCGCACTCGTTCATGGTAGAGTCCTTCGTGGAAGGACTAGAAGGCATTAAATAATTTATTGGCTTGATGAGGAGGGTGAGTCTACACGACAGATCGGAGCTATTCACCTCCGCCCACTGCAATATGGAGTTAGAGATCAGTAGAAAGGCATTCGAAGTACCAGCGATGATCCTAAGGATGCCAGTCTTCGATTTGATCCTTGGCATGACATGGTTGCAGTGGAACCATGCCCAGATAGACTGCCTAGCAAAGAGGGTCACCTTGAGGCATGGGAATTCCTATTTCGTCATTAAAGGTATTATATTTACCACCCCTATCTTGTTGTCATCTGTACAGGCCGTTAAGGCCCACCTGTAGGGAGAAGAGGTATACCTGGTGCTGTTTGAGATGGCTGAGGACAAAGACTCCATCTCAAGTATTCCAGTGGTGTGGTATTTTGCTGACGTGTTCCTAGAGAAGCTGTCAGGGCTACCCCCGCACCGGGAGCAGGATTTTCAGATACAGCTTGTGTTAGGGGCTAAGCCACCATCCAGAGCTCCTTACCGATGGCCCTTAAGGGGTTGGCAGGGTTTCAAACTCAGTTGCAAGAGCTAGTGGAAGCCGGATTTGTCCAGCCGAGCTCTTCACCATGGGGAGCCCAGGTACTCTTCGTCAAGAAGAAGAACGTGACACATAGATTGTGCATCGACTTCCGAGCACCGAACAGACTGACAGTCCGGAATACCTATCCTCTGCAAAGGATAGATGGGTTGTTTGACCAGCTTGAGGGGGCACATTTCTTTTCGAAACTAGATTCGAGGTTGGGCTACTACCAGCTGCGGATCCAGGAGAAGGACATTTTGAAGACTGCATTCAGTAACATATATGGGTTGTTCGAGTTTGCCGTGATGACCTTGGGGCTCACGAATGCACCGTCGGCGTTCATGAGCCTCATGAACCGGGGGTTCGAGGCTTATCTGGATGTGTTCATCATTGTGTTTATTGATGACATCCTCATCTACTCGAGGTCAGAGGAGGAGCACACACGACATCTGACATTGACTCTAGAGAGACTGCCGGAGCACCACCTTTATGCGAAGTTCAACAAGTGCTAGTTCTAGTTGAAGGAGGTGGCCTTCCTAGGCCACATTATTAGTGGAGCCGGGTTGGTAGTGGACCCAGCAAAAATCCAGGCAGTTCGGGATTTGCCTCAGCTAAAGTCGGCCACAGACGTGCGGAGTTTTCTAGGACTTGCTAGTTATTACAAGAAGTTCGTGGAGGGATTCGCTCGAATTGCCCTCCCACTCACATCCCGGACATGGAAGGATGTGCCTTTTGTCTGGAACCCACAGTACGAGACAGCTTTCCAGGAGCAGAAGGATCGACTCACCTCTGCCCACATCCATGCCCTTCCTTCGGGGAAAGAAGGATTCCAGGCCTACACCGACGCATCCTACTAGGGCATGGGTGTAGTGCTAATGTAGAAAGGCCACGTGATTGCCTATGCTTCCCGGCAGCTGAAGAAGCATGAGTAAAACTACCCTATTAATGACTTAGAGATGGGAGCGGTCGTGTTTTCTCTGAAAGTCTTGCTGCACTATCTGTACGGTGTCCATTGCGACATATAATCTTATCACAAAAAATTGAAGTACATGGACACGTAGAAGGAGCTGAATATCAGGAAAATGAGATGGGTGGAGTTTCTAGCAGATTACCAATATGAGATGCACTACCATCCTGGGAAGGCGAACATGGTAGCCGATGTGCTGAGTCGGAGAGCCGCCACCTCCGCAGCGGAGCCTTAGATTATGTTCATGGAGCTGGTGCAGAGATTAGAAGATATGCACATAATGCTGGTGTTGCCTAATGAACCTGAGCTTTATGAGGAGTATTTAGCTGCGATGAGCGCTACAGACGACATTCAAGACCGAGTCAGAGATGGGCAGAGGCAGGACACCAAGCTGGAGCCGATATTCCAGGCCTTAGAGGCATGCACTGCTGGAGATTATACACTGAGGGATGTCCTGGTGTGCTTTAAAGGACAAGTTTATATACCACAGGGAGACTAGGTCCGGGAGGATATTATGACAGAGGCCCACTATAGCTAGTATTCGGTATACCTGGGAGTTACGAAGATGACTGCGGATCTGAAGAAGACCATGTACTAGCCAGGAATGAAGAAGGATATCAATGATATCGCGATGGACTTCATACATGGGATTCCCTAACCGCGGACGGGGAACGATTAGATCTAGTTAAATCGTCGACCCCGACTAATGAAAGTAGCCATATTTATCCCGATCAGAAAGGATTACTCGGTTGGTGTGCTGGTTCGCAAGATTGTGGAGCTGTTCGTCCTTTATCACGGCGTACCCAGGACGCTCGTACCAGATCGGGATGGACGATTTATGCCCAGGGAGTGGCGATCAGTGCAGACTTACTTAGGCACTCAGTTGACATTCAGTACAGCTTTTCATCCCCAGACTGACGGGCAGATGGAACGCACCAATCAGACCTTGGATGATCTCCTGCGACTATGCATTCTGGATTGCTTAGAGCCTTGGGAGAAGCTATTGCCACTGGTCGAGTCCTCATATAACAACAGCTACCAGTCCATCATTGGGATGACTCCTTTTGAGGCCCTATACAGACGAAGGCTTAGAACTCCACTGTCATGGATACAGGACGAGGATCTGAAGGCTTTGTGTTCGAAGTTTGTTGAGGATACCGAGGCTCAAGTGTGGCTGATACGGGACAGGATGTTATAGGCTCAGAGCATAAAGACAAAGTCACTACAATAAAATTGGGTTTTAGTGACCAAATTTTAGTGACGAAATATATTTCGTCACCAAAGGCATGACTTTACTGACAAAAATAAATTTGGTCAGTAAAGAGTTCGTCTTTAGTGACAAAAGTAATCTCAGTCACTAAAGAGATGTCTTTAGTGACAAAATTAACGTCTGGTCTCTAAAGACACGACTATAGTGAAAAAATTAAAGTTCGGTCACTAAATGTATGTCTTCAGTGACGGAGATTTCGTGATTAAATATATTTTGTCACTAAATGTGTGTTTTTAGTTGCGTAATATAGATTTGTCACTATAACTCATTTTAATAGAAAAAATGTTTTTGTTACAAAATATTTTACTAACGAGCTTAATTTTCTGTTTAATGTTGGATGTGTTTGAATAGTTTACTAAAATCTTTATGTTAATATGCAGTCAAGTTTAATTTTGTAAGCAGGTATTAAGCTCTATTTATATAATTTAGCGTCCATATTTTTTACTAAAATCTTTATGTTAATATGCAGGTACAAGACTCAATTACAATTCTGAAGACTTAGTTTTGAGTTGGCATGGTGTCTATCACTAATATGAGGCCAAATTTTGTATTTTGTTTGTATTTGCATTTTGCAGTACGATGATGATCGAACTTTATGTTTGGGGATAATGTTTTTTGTAATGCTAACATGCAGGTATAAGTTTAGATTCCAATTATGAAGACAATTTGTGTTGTGATAGTGGTTATATATATATATAAAGATATTTCGTATGATTAAAGGACAATGACAACTGGTCATGCTATCATCCAAAAAAAACGAGCCTTTTATCATCAAAATATCGTTTCATATGATTTACAAAGCCATATATTCGGCCTAAGATTTAAAAAACATGGAAACAATTTTTTTATCATGAATTTCGGCACATTGTTTGCATTTAAAATGTTTCAGACGAAATTACCCCTCCTAAAATGAACATAGGGTGAAAATCATTAAGACAAGGGATATTGATGGTGAAATGTGCAATATTAGAATATTTAGGATACAAAACGCCAAAACACGAATATTGGGAGGTGCACTCTGCAAAAAAGCCAATTTAATTTAGACCATCCCAATATTCGATTAACAAAAGTTCACGATTAACCCTCTTACACGGATCCTCCATTTAACGCCTTCTTACTCCTCCCCGCTTTATCATCCCACGTACAGATCGCTAGCCACGAAATCCCATCTCCGCTTTATTGTCCCACGAAACGTCGGGCTTCGGCGGTTGCGAAACCACTCCAAATAAACTCTCGATCCTCCTCATTTCATTCTCCGCTCTCTTTTCGTCCCCTTCTCCAGCGAGTTGGCTGCTCAACCACGCCATCCACGACATGAATTAAGGTTGTGGAGAGTAGTATTGCCATATTTCTACATCACCACTCTGCCTGGTCACCTCCATCCACTCGGAGGTGAACTTGTAAGTTTCACTCATTTTTCACTTCCAATCGTCTCTCATTTTCTCAACTCTCACTTATTCCGCCTCTATTGTAGGTCGCCCTGTCCGCTCTCCTCTATTGCAGAAGCTCTCCATAGTGAAATTTAGGGCAAAACCTAGCCTCCAATTAGTCAAGTCTCCATAGAGACATTTAGAGCGCTTCTTCTCCTTCAATCAGTCAAGAGATCGCTGGTAATTTCCGCTTCTCCTTTTCAGTTTATGTTTAATTTTCTGAACGAAGTGCTATTTCTCCATCTTCGGAAACCACTGATTCTTCCATGTCCTTTGTAATCTATCTTTCAGGTTTTTTATATGCTTTTTTCCATGTTTTTTAAGCTTTCTCTTCATTTTAAAAAGTTCTTTCCTTATTTATTTAGGCTTTATCTCCTATGGTTTTTTGGGTCTCTTCTGCCATTTTGTGAATATATGTAGCTATATAATTCATATTCAGATTTTATGATCAGTCCATCGTTTATCTGATGGTTTAAGTTATGGTTTATTTGATGAGAGATTTAGACGGGGTTTTGTTGTTTTTTGGTTGTTTCACTGATGTTTCATTACCAGTCCAGAGTTCCTTTACCATTTCTATATCAACACCAAATTAGATTAATAAAATTTTATATCAACATCCAATTAGATGCAATTTTTTTTCTAATTTGTCAATCTAAATAAAATCAAAGTAATTAGTTTACACTTGCTCTGTTTAAGGTTTAGAGTTCATGTAGCATGCTCTGCTTAAGATAATTATTTTCTTAAGGTTTTCGATTCTAATTTGTTTGCGGGTTTGGTTTGTTTGGAAGTGTTAAATTTTGTTACAAAACTTAATGATTAACTGCTCATTTTAAATCAATTACACTAACCATCATTAAATCAATTCCCCCTTGGATGTAGGATTGTCGGCATCCTAAATTATTTAATGCAATTAAGCGCGGTAAATCTTATTATGGATTGCCAGCAATAATTGATTTACTAGCTTGCTGAAATTATTTAGATTTTTACTAACAATGTTGAAACATCGGTGATAATCATTGCTTAATGTGTTTTAAAAACTGATAAACAATTAATTTAATAGCAATCTTTACAAAATGGTCCGGGACAAAAGTGATGGCGAGAACGTGCCCAATTCAACAAAAGCAGCATGCTCAAAGAATGAGATAATTCTATTATATGGATGATTAAAAAGGTAAAAATAAACAAATAACTTACATTAAAGATGGCAAAATTTGTATAATGGTTATAACTTTAAACCATTTACTGCCCACGTAAATGAAGTTATTATAAAACATATGACTTGCTCAAATAATAGTATTTATTAAAATGTGTAATTTCCTTATTTATGAAGCTATCTATCATAGACATTCGTGCAACACTTCTAACTAAGGAGAATGCTTCAAACTATGTTGGAAATTTTAGTAAATTCTAACACAATGTGCGAGTTCATATATCAACCAAGCCAATGCTACTAATCTCTAACCTTCATGCCAACACTTTGGTACTGATCAAGCATACATTATTTCATGCAGTTATCATTATTCCAAGCATAAGTTATTTTTGGTAGTGTCCGATTCAACCTGATTTGTTCTTATCTTTTTTTGTTCTTTATTGGTTATTTATTGGTATGTCCCTGATATACTTGTCCGTTATGAATACATCTCTATCTGGGATGAAGATCTTGGAGTGGAGCATTTTAATACTGAGGAGTAAGTATTAATCATTTATGTAACTAATGATTTCCTACAAAAGGTAAAAAAAGGTTAATAATTTTTTTAAAGTTTATTAAAATGGTGAGGAAGCATGGTTTCGAAATTTCACAACCTAGCGTTGATCCAAGTGGAGGATTACCATGGAGAATGATTGAAAGGAGAACTGATCGAGAAATTCACAAGTGAGTTCTCAATGTTTTGATTATATAATATATATTGGTCTTCAATTATCTACCTGAATTGCCTCAACATTAGCTTCATTATCATTAGCTTTTTTTAAAAAAAATGGTTCGTATTTGATGAGTTAGCAACACTATATTATGCGCCAAAGATTGAGCCAAGGTGAATTATTTTTGGTCTCAGTTGGAAGATTTTTTCTTAACACTATGTTATGTGCCTGAGATTGAGCAATGAATTCTTGCTGCTGCCTGCAATAAACTCTCACAGGCATCTGCAATGTGTTAATAGTTTCTTATTTTATTTACATGGACTTCTTTTTAAGATTTGCTTCCTAAAATATAAATTTTGCAGGCGATGCAATATAGTTGGAGCTCGAAAAGAATTTTGTGGTTCTTGCTGGGATTGTGGAGGTGAACTCCTTTGCCTGGGTCATTAATTGATTGCACTGCTATATCGGGATATGATTACATATTGATAAGAGTCATTGGTCATGGTCAGCATATTACTAATTCTTCATAGGATAAATTGTTTAATAAGTGTTCATTTCTAAAGGTCCATAAGTTTCATTAATAAATTTATTCTTATGAAAGTAGTTGGATTTTTGGCACTATATTTTGAAATATGCATTTACTTAATAAGTGTTCATTCCTTAATAAAGAAAGTAGTTTGATCTAATATATATATATATACACACACACACACGAGTGATAGGCACGGACCTCCGGCCCTTGTCCACTATGCTATAGTACCCAAACCGTAGCGGCGGGCCTCCCACGCCACCGGCGGGGCCTCGCGAACGGGGCCACACGCGCCCCCAGTAGGGCCTCGTGCGCCCCCGCCCACGAGCCCCGTGCGATAGTACCTAATCCATGGCGGCGGGCTTTGCCCACTCCCCAGCTGTTCTTTAATATTCTAAAATTTTAAAATTTTATATTCATATAAAGTACTTTTATAAAATTGTTTTAACCATAAAGCTACACATTAGTAAATAAAATCAAATCTGTAATTATTTATGTTAATCACATTATTTTCAAATGTTTTTGATAAGAACAATATAAAATAAATGTAAAACTGAAGAAGTACTGAACCTGTAAGTGACAATTAGAGTACATCATGTTAACTGTGTAATAGATCAGAATCAACTACCAGTATCTTAAAATTCATTAAGAAGATTGTTGAGAAGAAAATCCAATGATTTGACAAACATCTAACATGCCATGAAATACTACATGCACGATAAGTGGTAATTTTGAGACGGTGATGTAATACCCCAAAACCCAGTTTTGGTTTTCTGGCCAAGTGACATGGCCTGGGACACGGGCGTGTCCCAGGGCGTCTCAAGCAAATACTCGAGCTGGTCTCGAGTAAGTTTCAAAGTTTGGTTTCGGGTGTTTTTGGAGTGACACGGCATGAGACACGGGCGTGTCCCAGGGCGTGTCATCCTCGGGTTGCTGCAGGTCGCGCGTTTGACGATCGTTGAGCATTGTGATCGATAATCGATGAGAAGAGGTGACACGGCCTGTGACACGGGCGTGTCACAGGGCGTGTACTTCTCGATGATCGGCGAGATCGTGTCGACGATCGGCGAGTATAATCTCGGCGATCGACGAGATTCGTCGAGAGAGGCGACACGGCCAGAGACACGGGCGTGTCTCAGGCCGAGTCAGGTTAGGCGGTAGTCACGGGCGTGTTCAACCCTTGTGGTGAGGCGGTTCTTTGCCGCTTAAGGGACACGACCTGTGACACGGGCTTGTCATAGGGCGTGTCAGGGCCGAAAATGTTATTTTCTGCAGATCTCGGCCGTTTGTTTCCCTCTTTCCAGATCTGGTGGTCTTCAGTTTTACCAGCCCCTTTAAGACCCCGAACCAGCAAACTTATCCTCACTTTATCTTCTTAAGTGAGAGAAGGAAGGAGGAAGAAGGAAGGAGGAAGAAGGAAGGAGGAAGAAGAAGGAGGAAGGAGAGGGAGATCCAGCTAGTCCAAGCTCGGATTCGCGATCGGAGGCCATATTCGGGAAGGCAGAGCCCAAGCAGTGTTTGCCATGGCTCCAAAACGTCCTCCAAGGGTAACGACTTCCTCCTTGGATTTGTGAAATCCTTCCTTTTTGCATATGCATGAATCCTCTACAAAGGTAGAGTTGAATTCTCTTGGGATGTTGAACTCCGTCCCTTGATTCTTGTTGGAGTAGTCCCGGAAGCGAGAAGTACGGGTAGGCATGCTTTGTAAAGCCCATCTGGATAGGTTAGTCCAGATTGGTGATGATTGTATGCATATCAGAATAAGACTCTGTATTATTGTGATGCGTGTGATGTTCTTGGTGGACACCTGCAGCTTGGTGCAGCAGGATATTATGTGGATGGGTTGATGCTGTGTGATCTCAGCCCATGTAGCTGTGAGTGCTACTTTTGGGGGTTGATGCTGTTTGATCTCAACCATTGTAGTTGTGAATGCTACTTGTTGAGCCGGTGGGGCTGCAACTGTGGAAAAGCCTGTGTGGCAAATGGGCAAGGTGAAGCTGTACCTGTGTCAGTCCTGATCGACGTCTGATGTTTGTGAGGTACGGGAAAGGCTGATCTGTACCCGCGTTCTGGTTGTCTAACTGTGGGGTGCGTAAGGCCCTGTTAGGATCACAGAATGAGAATCGCTCCGGCTATTTGAGCCATTAAGGATTGGAATGCTCACAAATTGCCGTCATGTTAGGGACCTCTGAACAGTTGTGGGACCCTGGTTTTCCGGTACACCGATAATGTGCCCTGAGAGCACGGAACGTCGGGCCGTCGTGCCGACGTTTGTGATGGATGATGACTTGTACGGGCGTACAAGTGTGATGTGCTAAAGCATACCAATTTGATTGTATATAAGTGCTATGCAGGGAAGGAATTCCGCTGTCCCGTGCCAGGGACAGGGTCGTTATAAATGGTCAGCCAAATGCTTACTGTTGCTTTGTTTGCCACTGCTTGGTGGATCTTTTGTGTGTAAGACAAGAAGGGCCAAGCAGGGATGAGGGTGGAAGAACCTAAGCAGTTGCTGCTGAGTACTAGTCCTCGAAGGCTATTTTTGTACCTTGTGTAAGAACTCATGTGTGGCCGGCCTGCGTGCCGAAGTATGGAAGATACCTTCTTGTATAAAAAGTAACACTTGTAATAGGCCATAAGGCTGTACTTGTGGTTTTATATTATGGCATGTTTGGTTTAGCTGTGGACTTCTGTGTTGATGTTTGAGTTTATTCTTGCAACCCTTTAAACTTCCGCTAGAATGCTCTGTGATAGGATGCGTATTTGGAATTACTTCGTAACGTCTCCGCCTGTTTGTAAGACATGGTGTGGGGCCCCGGCCGGACCTTCTACTATGTTGCACGTAACGGGTAGGGGTATTATAATTTGGTATCAGATTCCTTGGTTCCCTCCTCCAAATTCGTGGACAAATTCTTTTGTGGGGTGGCGAGCTCATGTATGAGTGTATAAAATTGAACTCAAACATGTCCACATAGGATTGAAATGCACTGGTGTGTTACACTTGTGTGTTTGTTTTGACTATTTGTTATGTGGCTTGTCGCTGAATTGTGTGGTTTGACACATATAGGTGACGCGAAGTTTTTCGGGTCAGTCAGAACCTCAGCATTCTGTTGAGAGTGCGGCACCAGCAGAGGTGCACACCCCTCCTGCATCAGCTGAAACTGTACGTTTGATTACAGAAATGGTACTTGTAGTGATGAATGCTCAGTAGGCAGGGCAAGCACGGCCTTAGGCTCCCATGGCTGTGGCAGTGCGTCAAGAACCGGTGGGCATAGCGGTTGATCAGCGTGCCGCAGATCAGCAGCTGAAGCGGTTTATGAGCTTTCATCCTCCGACGTTTACCTGGGCGGGTTCCCCAGCTCAAATAGAGGATTGGCTTGC